>CM064528.1:46927982-46982513 GCA_032716605.1 Paralithodes platypus
GATACGCTATTTGCAATTTTTGTATCGTCAGCAAATTTTGAGATTGTGCAGGTGAGACCCTCATCTATGTCGTTGATGTAAATTAGAAAGAGAATTGGTCCTAGTACCGATCCCTGGGGTACCCCGCTACTTACATTGGTCCATTTCGATGATCCTTACCGTTTATGACTACCCTTTGCTTTCTGTTGCTGAGCCAATTTTCTATCCATTTCAACACACCGTTCTTGTATTCCATGCGCTTTTAGTTTTAGCAGTAAACGTTTGTGGGGAACTTTGTCAAAGGCCTTTTGAAAATCAAGGTATATAATATCTACAGCTTTACTCTCATCGTAGAGGTTGAGGTATATCGTGGAAAGAAGTCTAAGAGGTTTGTTAAACAGGAACGTTTTTTACGAAAGCCGTGTTGAGTATCTTTAAGTATGTTATTTTCCTCCAAGTGAGTTTACGAGTCTGTCTCGTATGACACGTTTCTAGCATTTTACATACAACTGAGGTTAAGCTAATTGGACGATAGTTACTGGGTAGGGATTTGCTGCCTTTTTTTTAATATCGGTGTTACGTTGGCTAGCTTTTCACTGATCAGGCATAGTTTCCAGACTGCAAGGATTTATTGAATAGTAATGTCAGTGGTTTGGAGAGCTCATTCTTAGCTTCCTTTAGAACTCTAGGCGAGATTGTATCAGGTCCTGGCGTTTTATTTACCTTGAGTTTATCTAAACAATTCAATACTTCTCTCTCTGTAACGGTGATATTGCTTAGAACATCTGAATTATCAATCTGAATCGGCGATGGTGTAGGGATATCACTGAGGTCTTCTGTTGTAAAAACTGATGCAAAGAAGGTATTGAGGGCATTACTCATTTGTACTTCGTCTTTGGTGTATTCTCCTTTTTCATCGACTAACGGTCCAACAGTTGAAAACACACACACACACACACACACACACACACACACGAAAGTATATAGACAATAGAATATATAATCGTTCATACACACATCCAAACACTGGTATTATAAACTCTCTATCTCGTCCCCCCCCCCCCCCCCCACACACACACAAATACATTGACTCTCTCTCACATATACACACTTACGTACACATTACATACCCACATATACTGTACGTAACACACACACACACACACACACACACACACACATACACACTCACGCAACATTGTATGCAAATGGAGCCCACGGTTTTATTATTGCTGTACTGTTGTTGTTGTTGTTCTGGTTGTTGTTGTTTTTCGTTATTTTTGTTGTTGTTGTGTATGACGCCTTGTTGCTGTTGCTGTTGTTAATTTAACTGATGTTGTTATTGTTGTTGTTGTTGTTGGTGTTGGTGTTGGTGTTGTTATTTTGGCTGCTGTTGTTGTTGTCGTTGTTATTGTTTGTGTTGTTGTTGTGTATGATGCCTTGTTTGTGTTGTTGTTGTTGTGTATGATGCCTTGTTTGTGTTGTTGTTGTTGTTGTGTATGATGCCTTGTTTGTGTTGTTGTTGTTGTGTATGATGCCTTGTTTGTGTTGTTGTTGTTGTGTATGATGCCTTGTTTGTGTTGTTGTTGTTGTTGTGTATGATGCCTTGTTTGTGTTGTTGTTGTTGTGTATGATGCCTTGTTTGTGTTGTTGTTGTTGTGTATGATGCCTTGTTTGTGTTGTTGTTGTTGTTGTTGTTGTTGTTTCTATTGTCCTACTTTGTCCATGTTAGTAGGCACCGATGAACAATTATAATGGTGTGTATTTAATAGGTTGTTTATGTTATTGTATTATTGCAAGTGCCTAGGGTTCACTATCAATACAAAGGCCATTACTGCACCAAATGTGAGCGCTAATTTGTTGCTTTCAATAAACTACTCCTGCCTCCCCCTCCCCCCTTCCACACACACATACACACATACACATATACAGTATACATACGCACGCACACATACAGCTATTAACACGCACACACATATAGTTGAAAGCATCGACATACACATACACATACAAACACACACACACACACATACACGCACACAGCTTTTAACACGCAAACACATAGTTGAAAGCATTAAAACACACACACACACACACACACACACACACACACACACAGCTATTAACACGCACACGCATATACTGTAGTTGAAAGCATTAAGTTAAAATATACACACACAAACACAAACACACACATACACAGCTACTAACACAATCCAAAATATAGTTGAAAGCAATAATAAACACACATACATACACACACAGCTATTAACACGCACACATATATAGTTGAAAGCATTAATAAACACACATACAGACACACACACACACATATATAGTTAAAAGCATTAAAATACACACACACAGACACACACATACTGTAGAGCTATTAACACGCTCATCCATATATACTGTTGACAACATTAAAATACACACACATACATACATACACACATACACACCTCCCCGTGGCGTAACTGGTAGCGCGTCTGGCTCACAACCAGAAGGTCCCGGGTTCGAGACCCGGGCGGGGAAGAGATATTTGGGCAAGTCTTCTAACGGTGCAGCAGCCTCTGTTCACCTAGCAGTATAAATAGGAACCTGGTATAAGTGGACGAAGTTGTGACGTCCCATCTGGGGTTGGTGATCGGTTACAAGGCAAAATGGGTATCGTAATGGTCAACCTAAGCCTTCGGGTGAGACTGGTACCGTAGTGAGAATGGTACCGTACAGATTAACCCTAAGCCTTCGTTTCCAGATGTCGCCAATTGGATAAAATACAGACTACACACACATCCACAGCCATTCCAACGATACATAAACACTTAACATGCATTTCACGCAATACATTCCCAGTTAAGGAGGCGCGATAATAATGAGCTTAGCTCGCATTGCGTGGATTCCCCTTGATGAACAAGCAAGCCAGTTACATATATATACATATATACACCACACACACACACACACAACCACACCCATAAACACGCACACACATAATATACTGTAGTTAAAAGCATCAGAAACACATAATACTACCTCTACCACCCCTCTCTCTCTCTCTTGTATGTGTGTGTGTGTGTGTGTGTGTAAGATAGATAGACGAAATAGATAAGTAGGTAGATCCATATATCAATCTATCATATATCTATCCTTATTAAAAAAAAAAAAAAAAAAAAAAAAAATTGCCCCACCTCTCTCCCTCATCAATTAATAACCCGCCATAATTATGATTACCACCTCCAATTTGTGCTCTAACTAAGCCATTATAACCCGTAATTAATATGCATGGTAGTTAATAAGATTATAGCGGGCTAATTATGCCACTGACAGAATATGGTGTTGGTGAGCTGGATCCTATAATTGGGCCTTGTAATTGGGGGTTGGGTGTGACAGGGATCTGCCTTGTGTGGGCCAATCGACTTTCTGCAGACTCCCATTTTCTTATGTTAATCGGCTTTCTGCAGACTCCCGGTGGATCATATATACTTTAATTAATTTCATTGGGGGTGTTTGGTGTTGTGGTGAAATTAATAAAAATAAAGATTCTTATATAAGTAGTGGAAATTTAGAAAATGAAGATATAGTAAAGATAGTAGATAGTAAAGAAAACGAGACTATGCGAAAAGAAAACGAGACAATGCGAAACTACTGAACACAATAAAAACATAGAAGAGTATGAAGTTATGAACACAACGAAGAATAAAGAAATAGCGAAGAAAATGAGGATACAGTTAGAAAATAGTGAATACAATACGAAAATAGTTAATACAATACGAAAATAGTGAAGACAAATTAGGAAAATGAAGATAGTGAGTGGAAATGAGGATATAGTGAGGCAAGTGAGTGAAAATGAAGGTACGAAAGGAAATGATGAATAAAATACGAAAATAGTGAAAAACGTGAGGAAACACCTAGTGAAAATGAGGGCAGGGCGAGGAAATAGTAAAGCAAATGAAGATACAGTGAGGATATGGTGAACAAAATGAGGATATGAAGACAATGAGGATACAGTAAAGTTAGTGAAGTAAAAGGGAATACAGTGAGTGCAAATGAGGATACAGTGAAGAAAATGAGGATACAGTGAAGACAATGAGTATACAGTGAAGATAATGAGTATATAGTGAAGAAAACGAGGATACAGTGAAGAAAATGAGGATACAGTGAAGAAAATGAGGATACAGTGAAGACAATGAGTATACAGTGAAGATAATGAGTATATAATGAAGAAAACGAGGATACAGTGAAGACAATGAAGATACAGTGAAGAAAATGAGGATACAGTGAAGCAAACGAGGATACAGTGAAGACAATGAAGATACAGTGAAGAAAATGAGGATACAGTGAAGCAAATGAGGATACAGTGAAGACAATGAAGATACAGTGAAGAAAATGAGGATAATGAAGAAAATGAGGATACAGTAAGGAATTACAGAAAATGAGGATAGTCAGTGAAAATTAAGATACAATGAGGAAAATGATGATACAGTGAGGAAAATGAGGATAAACTGAAGAAAATTAAGATACACTGAAGGAAAATTAGTATAAAGTGAAGAAAATGAGGATACACTGAAGAAATTAAGATACACTGAAGCAAAATGAGGATACAGTGAAGAAAATGAGGATACAGTGAAGTAAGCGAGGATACAGTGAAGAAAACGAGGATACAGTGAAGAAAACGAGGATACAGTGAAGAAAATGAGGATACAGTGAAGTAATAGTAAGACAATTAGGATATAGTGAAGAAAATGAGGATAGTGAAGAAATGAGGATACAGTGAAGAAATGAGGATACAGTGAAGCAAATGAGGATACAGTAAAGAATTAGTACATCAAAACGAAGATACAGTGAAGAAAACGAAAATACAGTGAAGAAAAAACGAGGATACAGTGAAGGAAAATGAGGATACAATGAAGAAAACGGGGATAGTGAAGTAAACGAAAATAGTGAAGAAACGAGGATACAGTGAAGGAAAATGAGGATACAGTGAAGAAATGAGGATACAGTGAAGCAAATGAGGATACAGTGAAGAAAATGAGGATACAATGAAGCAAACGGGGATACAGTGAAGAAAACGAAAATACAGTGAAGAAAACGAGGATACAGTGAAGGAATATGAGGACACAATGAAGAAAACGGGGATACAGTGAAGAAAATGAGGGCAGGGCCAGGATAGTGAGGCGCCTCCCAACAAATCAGATTACACCAAATTGGATTACCGAGTGTGGAAAGTTTGGTGTGTGTGTGTGTGTGTGTGTGTGTGTGTGTGTGTGTGTGTTTACCTCCCTCACTTCCTTATTCCTCCTCTTCCTCCCAATTTCCGTTTCTTCAGCCTACCTCTCCCTATCTCTCTCACACACACAAACACACATACACACACACATACTAATATACCACATACATAAAACAGAGAATGCATCGTTAAGTCACAAACAGGATATATTCATCACAACATTATTAGCACATATATATTTTACTATGCACATCAAACTACCACATCTATTAAAGCCAATTACGCATATAGGATACAATTTACATTTTCCCTTCCTCCTAAAGTATAATAAGCGCTATGCAAATTGTAGCCCCACACTATTAATTTGATCCGGTTATTCATAATAATACAATAATGACTCTGAAAATGCTTCATCATCCAATTTGTATAGCTTTTCAATATTCGTGTTTTCAATGTTGTTTTCATATTAGAAGCCGAGGTGTGTGTGTGTGTGTGTGTGTGTGTGTGTGTGTGTGTGTGTAGATATATATATATATATATATATATATATATTCAATTATATTACTTTTCCTCCTGTACATAAAAGTTGTAGGCAACGTAAACTACCTCACTCTCACTCTCTATCTATCTATCTCTCTCTCTCTCTACTAGAATTAAGTCCTGACCACCACGTTTGGATCGTAAGGTATGTGTGGCCAGTGTATATATGTAAATCTATGTACATATATCTATCTCTCACACACACACATACGCAATTCATGTGGACAGCTGTGCATTCGCTTATAAATTATTGTGACCTTCGTTTTTATACTCATTTGAAACACTGCAGACAGAAGAACAAAATTAATCATAAATATATAATTGAATGAAGAATGAAAGTGTGATTAATTAGTCTCATTTGGCAAAGTGGCACAATACAAAACATTATAAGAGATTAATGTTTTTGATGTAATCTACACTTTCAAAAATATGAGGTAGAGAAGGTATGAAAATATTAAATACGGAGAGAATTTAATGTATTATTATAATTATATATTTGTATTTACGCCTTAGACATCAACCAAGCTAAACAAATAATACCCCCCCCCAAACATATATCCTGATCCTTACGGGGTTGCTTGTTACTAAACTACCTATCTTACGTGATATATGGAAAGGATAGCCCAGCATAACAATACATATAGGGTAAATTAATATATATATTTTTTTAGATCAACACAGAACCAACCCAAATGGATGAATAATAGACTATTAGATCTTCTAGGACAAAAGAGAGGAATATATAGAAAAATTAGGAAAGGCGAAATTCACCTACTTGCTTACTATCAGAATCTATCAAGACAGGTAAAAAAGGATATTAGGAAAGAAAAAAGAAATTATGAAATTAAGGTTGCCAATGACTCAAAAAATAATCCTAAAGCTTTTTACCAACTATATAAATCCAAGGTTAGAGATGTAATTGGTCCCCTTAAAACTTCAATAGGAGAAATGACAGAAAATGATTTAGAAATGTGCAGTACATTAAATAGTCAATTTCTTTCCGTTTTCACTAATGAAAATTTGGCACAGTTTCCAGAAGTCCGTAAGGTATATAGCGATAGTATAGAAAATAGGTTAAGTACAATTACTATAAGTATAAATGATGTGCTTAAGGAAATTGACAGACTGAAACCTCATAAATCACCTGGTCCTGATGAGGTATATGCTAGAGTATTAAAAGAATGTAGGGATGAGTTAAGTTACCCATTAACATTTTTATTTAACAAGTCATTGTAGACGGGTATAGTTCCAGAAGCTTAGAAGCTTGCAAACGTAGTTCCGATCTTCAAAAAAGGTGACAAATCAATAGCATCCAATTACCGTCCCATTAGTCTTACATCAATCATAGGAAAGATACTAGAGTCAATTATTGCTAGTAAAATTAGAAACCACTTAGATACATTTAATTTAATAAATTCTTCTCAGCATGGATTCACTCAGGGACGTTCTTGCCTTACTAATTTGCTTAGTTTTTTCTCAGAGGTATATGAAGCAAGTAGATAATGACAAGTCATATGATATAATATATTTAGATTTCAGTAAAGCTTTCGACAGAGTCCCCCATGAGAGATTGATGAGAAAGGTTG
This sequence comes from Paralithodes platypus, assembly GCA_032716605.1. Classification (NCBI taxonomy): domain Eukaryota; kingdom Metazoa; phylum Arthropoda; class Malacostraca; order Decapoda; family Lithodidae; genus Paralithodes; species Paralithodes platypus. The sequence goes on from CM064528.1 coordinate 46,935,318, forward strand.
AGGCGCATGGAATAGGTGGGGCGTTGTTGGGATGGATTAGGTCATGGCTAATTGGTAGGAAGCAGAGAGTCAGCATAAATGGTACGAAGTCAGAATGGGGAGCAGTCAAAAGTGGTGTCCCCCAGGGATCTGTATTAGGTCCTCTGTTGTTTGTTATATACATAAATGACCTTGATTTAGGTATAACTAGTAGGATAAGTAAATTTGCAGACGATACCAAAATGGGGAGAACAATTGATTCAGATAGAGATATAGAGTGCCTCCAAAGGGATCTAGATACCTTACACGAATGGTCAGTAAATTGGCAGATGAAGTTTAACATTGACAAATGCAAGGTATTAAAGATAGGGAAGATGCATACAAATGTTAAATATAAACTAGCTAATATGGAAATAGAAAACTCGAATTGTGAGAAAGATCTAGGTGTGTTTGTTAGCAATGATTTGAAGCCTAGACAACAGTGTATAAGCGTTCGAAACAAGGCAAACAGGATTCTCGGGTTCATCTCTAGGAGTGTGAGTAACAGAACTGCTGATGTTATCTTAAAACTTTACTTGTCATTAGTGAGACCCCATATGGATTATGCTGTTCAATTTTGGTGTCCTTATTACAGAATGGACATAGATTCATTGGAGAGAGTACAACGTAGAATGACAAAAATGATCCATAATATTAGAAATCTTCCGTATAAACAAAGGTTGAAGAAATTAGGCTTACATTCGTTAGAGAGACGCAGAGTTAGAAGGGATATAGGTGTTCAAGTGGGTTAGTGGGATTAACAAAGGGGACATGACAAATGTACTAAAGCTCAGTGATAGCGAAAGAACTCGTACCAATGGTTTCAAATTAGATAAATTTCGTTTCAGAAAAGATATAGGCAAATATTAGTTTGGTAACAGAGTTGTAGATGGGTGGAATGGACTACCAAGTGCTATAGTGGGATTAAAAACGATAGGGAGCTTTAAGATAAAATTGGATAAGCATATGGACGAGAAGGGTTGGGTGTGAAGGGGGATCAGCGGGGTTGGGCCAATCAGCGCTCTGCAGACCCCGTAATCCTGCGTTAATCTCTAACCGTTTTGGTAAGATGATCCTCAGGGTATTAGAGTGTTGAGCCTATAATTGGGCTTTGTAATTGGGGTTGTGTGGGACAGGGATCTGCCTTGCTTAGGCCAATCGGCTTTCTGCAGTCTCCCATTTTCTTATGTTCTTATGTTCTTATGTTCTTATAAATACATAAATCACTGGATAAACATATACACAAGTAGACCATTACAAAAAATACTGTAGAGGGGACTATCTGTAACTGAGGTAGAATAGATATTTAATTTGGTTACTAACTATATTAACTACAGACCTAATGGAAGTGTAACCTACTTACTCCTCTCTCTCTCTCTCTCTCTCTCTCTCTCTCTCTCTCTCTCTCTCTCTCTCTCTCTCTCTCTCTCATGAACTAAATCAACCACTCGTAAATTAACTGACTATTAATATCTCGTTTGTTGACTCGTTCATTAACTCACTCACTCTCTCTCTCATAAACGTTACCAAGGACTTGTAAATTCATGAACTCTATTAATATCTCGATCGCTAGAGTATTTCATTAACACTCACACACACACAAACACACAGTACAAAAAGTATATTTGCATTGATTTTATGATAATTAAAATAGGCCTATGCAACACATGACCAAGGCACTGATGTTCTGTTCTCCCTTTTAACTGAAATATTGTATTGTATTATTATTGTATTGTATTGTATTATTATTGTTGTATTGTATTGTATTATTATTGTGTTGTATTAATATTGTATTGTATTATTATTGTATTGTATTATTATTGTATTATATTAATATTGTATTGTATTATTATTGTATTATATTAATATTGTATTGTATTATATTATTATTGTATTGTATTAATATTGTATTGTATTATATTAATATTGTATTGTATTACCGTATTATTTGTATTGTATTACCGTATTATTTGTATTGTATTTCCGTATTATTTGTATTGTATTTCCGTATTATTTGTATTGTATTACCGTATTTGTATTGTATTACCGTATTATTTGTATTGTATTCTATTGTATTGTTGTATTCTATTGTATTATATTAATATTGTATTGTATTGTATTATTATTGTATTGTATTATATTATTATTGTATTGTATTAATATTGTATTGTATTATATTATTATTGTATTGTATTAATATTGTATTGTATTATATTAATATTGTATTGTATTGTATTATTATTGTATTGTATTAATATTGTATTGTATTGTATTATTATTGTATTGTATTAATATTGTATTGTATTGTATTAATATTGTATTGTATTATATTAATATTGTATTGTAGTATTATTGTATTGTATTAATATTGTATTGTAGTATTATTGTATTGTATTGTATTGTAGCTCACGTGTAATTGTGAGATACACTTAATATCACTGTAAAAACACTTCATTGTTGTTGTTGTTGCTGTTCCCCAAGCTGCCTGGCCGAACAGCCCCAAGGCCCCAAGCAAGGCCAAGGCCATAACCGAGCGCCCCCACAGAACCCTCCCTGCCGACCACAATAAAGCCTGGGTGACCGAAGCCATTACATGGCGGGGAGCTGAGGAGGGTGAGGAAACGCTCTGGACACCAAAGCCCCACCCAGGGCCCTGTGCCCCTCAGCAATTATGAAGAGAAAGTTGAGGGGCAAAGGAAAAATGTGACGCTTTGGCTTCCAATCTTGGTAGATTGGGAGGTCAATCCACGGAAGAGGCGCCGTCACTTGAGATCTAGAAAATATATAAGTAAAAGGAACAGTCAGAGTAAGCTATGGGTATGGCAGAGATCGCTCAGTTCTCACTCTGATAGACCAGCCCATCACCGTAATTGTTAAATTACACTTCAATGTTAAAGTATGTGTTTGACCTTCAATAATTATAAAGTGAACTACGCGTGGGGCAGTAGGTGTAATCAGACTAATTAGTGGGCTAAAGTTAATGATTGGAGCTATAGGAGTCATTATCTGGATGAGGACTTTCTATAATGTATATAATCATTCCTGGGTTGGTACTTATAATTAATTAAATTGTCTGACTACATGAATAACTGTGACTGACTGACGGACTTATTGACTGGCTACATGACTGACTATTTGACTGACTGACTGACTGACTGAATGACTGACTTCTTGAATGGCTACATGACTGACTGACTGACGGACTTATTGACTGACTGACTGACGGACTTATTGACGGACTTATTGACTGACTATTTGACTGACTGACTGACGGACTTATTGACTGGCTACATGACTGACTATTTGCTGACTATTTGACTGACTGACTGACGGGCTTATTGACTGGCTACATGACTGACTATTTGACTGACTGACTAACTAAAAGACTGCCTGAATGGCTATACCTGACTAATTAATGACTTCACTGACTATTTACGTCATTTTGGCAAGCAGATTAAAAACAATTTGAGATATCCTATTTACAGACAAACAGAGGCAAAAACATAACCTCCCCAAGAGTCATTAGCGGAAATAATAACAAACACATAAATGCAAACAAGCCTTACCACACAAATGCAAGCGGTTACCTAATTATCATCTTATTCAGGTTACCATTAGACGATTTGCTTTAGTTTATAATATACCTCTACACGATCTCAATAAACCCTCTTAAGGGGAGATATCCACTTGAGGGATTATTTTCTTGACCCCTTTCTCCCTCATGTTTAGCCCCATTGCTTTTGATATTATAAAACGTTTGCCCCATTAATTTAGCGATTTTAAGAACTTTCACCCCATATTCATTCATTAGAGAGAAGCAGAGTTAGAGGGGATATGATAGAGGTGTTCAAGTGGGTTAGTGGGATTAACAAAGGGGACATGACAAATGTACTAAAGCTCAGTGATAGCGAAAGAACTCTTACCAATGGTTTCAAATTAGATAAATTTCGTTTCAGAAAAGATATAGGCAAATATTGGTTTGGTAACAGAGTTGTAGATGGGTGGAATGGACTACCAAGTGCTATAGTGGGATCTAAAACTGTAGGGAGCTTTAAGATAAAATTGGATAAGCATATGGACGAGAAGGGTTGGGTGTGAAGGGGGATCAGCCGGGTTGGGCCAATCAGCGCTCTGCAGACCCCCAAAATCCTGCGTTAATCTCTAACCGTTTTGGTAAGATGATCCTCAGGGTATTAGAGTGTGAAGCCTATAATTGGGCTTTGTAATTGAATTGGGGTTGTGTGGGACAGGGATCTGCCTTGCTTAGGCCAATCGGCTTTCTGCAGACTCCCATTTTCTTATGTTCTTATGTTCTTATTAAGACCTTTCGTGCCATTTAGGTGTCGATTTTATCCTGGCGAGCGATAGCGAGCCTGTAATTTAAGAGGAACCGGCCTTCGGCCGGGAAATTTTTCTACCGAAAAATTTACAAATTTACCTTGAAAGGGACTCAAGGGGATGTAATTTTAAGCTTGATGGAGGTCTAGGGAACAAACTAAATACCTCCCCTTAATAACATATAGGTATGTTTTAAACTGCATACAATCATCCAAGTTTATCCAGAATCAAAGGTAAACAAGTCGTCATGGTGCTGAAGGGGTTAACAAATTAGTCAGAAGAGAGAGAGAGAGAGAGAGAGAGAGAGAGAGAGAGAGAGAGAGAGAGAGAGAGAGCGAGATAGTGCCTTGATTGGAAGTGAGTCAAGAGAGATTTTCATATATATAGCTGAATTGAGAGAGGGGGAGGGGAGGGGAGGGGGGTAGGGAGTAGTAAGGGAGGGGAAGTAATGGAGAGAGGGAGAGGGAGATGGAGTGAGGGAGGGAGGAGGGGAAAGGAGGGATGTAGGAGTAAGGGGGAGCCTGGGAGGGTAATTGATGGGGAGAGGGAGACATAGGGGGGTGAAGGAGGGAGGAGAGGTAGGTGCAAGGGAGGGAGGGGGTGGGAAGGAGGGAGGGAGGAGTAAAGGGAGTCAGGGGGGGGGGACTGGGGAGGGGAGAGGGAGGGGAGGGAGGGGGAGAGGAGGGATGGAGGAAGGGGAGTCAGGGAGGGGCGGGGGATGTGCTGGGGAGAGGAGTGATGGAGGAGTAAGGGGAGTCAGGGAGGGGGAGTGCTGGGGAGAGGAAGAGGTAGGAGAGAGGGAGGAGAAGGAGGGAAAAGGGGAAAGGAGGGAGAGGGGTAAGGGTAAAGGGGGGGGGGGGACTGGGAGGGGAGTGATAGGGAGAGCGAGGGAGGGAGGGAGGGATTGAACGATGATATACTGACAAATAAAATTAATATGATTGTGAATCATATTTTACATAATTATATTATAACGTTGATCAGTCGTATACAGTATATTAAACACTTACGTAAAAATACACTTACCGGTACACCAATTTACATGTTAATCTATTTATATATATATTTAGGATCTTCAACAAAGGAGAGAACAAGTATTGCACACAATGAAATCCTCCACCCACCTAGGACGGTCAACACGCCTCCCATCTTTGGCACCATCTTCCACTTAACACTAGCTGATCTGATGTGTTAGGGGATAATTGTGGTGTTTAATAATCAAGGGTAAATCACTCTCAATGCAGCCAACTTGATTGTATTAACCCTTTTCATAACCTTGTGTTTATACAGTGTCATCCCCATCCCCCAAGTCCATCCCCCTTCTCGTGTGGCATAGCTCTCTCTCTCTCCCCCCCCCCCTCCTTCCTGTTGTTGCCCCCCAGGGGTTTCACTCTCCAATGAGGTAGTGTTTCCAGGCCTTCCCCTGGGAGTTATTCCACCACCTCCCTTGGGACCACATCCCCATTATGAAACCATGGACCACCAGACTCACTCCCAATGCCCCCTCTCTTCTAAACACATCATCATCATCTGAGTTAGTCCACTGTAGGACAAAAGCTTCTCCCAAACATTTCCACTCTAACCAGTCAGATGTTCTTCTAAGCACACACACACACACACACACAGAAACACAAACAAACTGTATACCCTTAGCCAATTCCAAAACAAGTATATACAATGAAAGTGCATTCGAGAGGAAGTGAGAGGCATACCCTTTGTACCATATTAAAGCTCTCTATCGTTCTTGATCCCACTATAGCACTCGGTAGCCTATTCCACCTATCTACAACTGTTACCAAACCAATATTTGCCTATATCTTTTCTGAAACTAAATTGATCTAATTTGAAGCCATTTGTTGAGTTCTTTCGTTATCAATGAGCTTCAGTACATATTTCATATCCCCTTTATTAATCCCACTAACCCACTTGAACACCTCTATCGTATCCCTTCTAACTCTGCGTCTCTCTAACGAATTGAAGCCTAATTTCTTCTACCTTTCTTCATATGGAAGATTTCTAATATTGTGGATAATTTTTGTATTTCTTCGTTGTACCCTCACCAAGGAATATATGTCCATTCTGTGATAGGGACACCAACATTGGACAGCGTAATCCATATGTGGTCTTACTAACGCTAGATAAAGTTATAAGATTACGTCTGCTGTTCTATTACTCACACTTCTAGATATAAATCCGAGAACTCTATTTGCTTCATTTCGAGCACTAATGCATTGATTTCTAGGTTTCAAATCGCAGTTGACTATGACTCCCAAATAATATTCATTATCTGAGTTTCTTATATTCACGTTATCTAATCTATAACCTGCATTTTCTATGGATTTCCCAAATGTTACTACACTGCATTTATCTACATTGAACTTCATCTGCAAATTTACTGATTTTGCTAGTTATTCCTACATGAAGGTCGTTAATGTATATGATGAACAACAGAGGGAAAACGAAGAGAGCAGCTGCAGAGACCAAAACAAGAGGAACAGGTAAAATAATAATAAAAACGAAAGGAAATAACAAAATATAATAATAAAAACGAAAGGAAATAACAAAATACAAATAACAACAAGAAGGAAGACGGAATGAAGAAAGAAAGTAATGAAGATAGGAGATGGAAGAACGAAGGAAGGTAAATAATAAAGGAGGAACTAGAAGACAGAAGGAAGGAAGGAGAAGGGAGAGAGAGGCTAAGACATGTGATGTTGAATTATTGGAGAGGAAGAGGATCAGGAAGTGAGAGAGAGAGAGAGAGAGAGAGAGAGAGAGAGAATAAAGAAAAATAAAATAACATGCATAAGAGAAAGGGGGAGGAGGGAGAAGGGGGAAGAAAAGAAGGAAGAAAAGGGGGAGGAAAAGAAGAGGAATAGAAGGAGGACGAGAAGAAGAAATATGAAGAGAAGAATAAGGAAGGGAAGGAGGAGTAAGAAGAGGAGGAGATGGAGGAGGAGGAAGAGAAGGAAGAAAGGGGAGGAAGAAGGAAAATGAGAAATAGAAGAAGGAGGAAGAGAAGAAGAAGAAGGTAGGGAAGGAGAAGGAGGGAGAGGAAGAGGAAGAAGAAAAGGAGGAAGGAAGAAAGGGGAGGAAGAGGAAGCAGGAAAAAGAGGAGAAGGCATAAGAGAAGAATAAGGACGGGAAGGAGGAGGAAGGAGAGACGAAGGAAGGAAGGAAGAGCAAATTTAAAATAAGTCCAAACTCTGACCTAATCCCACATTCTTTGCATCACGAGCGCCCCCCCCCCCCCCTCTCTCTGTCTCTCTCTCTCTCTCTCTTTCTCTGTCTTTCAATCTATATATCTATTTAATTACCAACCCCCTTCTCTCTCTCTCTCTCTTTCATTTATTTCCTATTTCTCCATTCCTCCGTCCTTCCCTTCCCTTTTCTCCTTCTCCTTTCTCTTATGCACCTTTCCTCCTATTTTCCCTCCCTCTCCCCTACCTACATCCACACTTCTATCCCCTTTTCTTTCTTCTTGTTCCTCACACTGCTTCACCCTTTTTTCTTCCTGCTCTTTACATCCTTCCTTCCCTCTCTACCTTCCTTTCTTCCTCCTCACCTTCCTTCCTGCCTTCCTTCCTTCCTTCCTTCCCTCCCTCCCTCCCTCCTTCCTTTCTTCCTCCCTCCTTCCTCCTCTTCTCCCCTCCCTTCCTTCCTTCCTTCCTTCCTTCCTTCCTCCCTGTCTCCTAGCAAGCCAGATAGTATAAGCCTTATTCAAATACCAGACTGTAATCTGCATTGTCATTTCTATTGTATTCCCTCTACTTTCCTCCTTCCTTCCCTTCTTTCTCTCTTCTCTCCCTCTACTTTCCTCCTTCCTTCCCTTCTTTCTCTCTTCTCTCCCTCTACTTTCCTCCTTCCTTCCCTTCTTTCTCTCTTCTCTCCCTCTACTTTCCTCCTTCCTTCCTTCTTTCTCTCTTCTCCCTCTACTTTCCTCCTTCCTTCCTTCTTTCTCTCTTCTCTCCCTCTACTTTCCTCTCCTTCCCTTCTTTCTCTCTTCTCTCCCTCTACTTTCCTCCTTCCTCCTTCCTTCTTTCTCTCTTCTCTCCCTCTACTTTCCTCCTTCCTTCCCTTCTTTCTCTCTTCTCTCCCTCTACTTTCCTCCTTCCTTCCCTTCTTTCTCTCTTCTCTCCCTCTACTTTCCTCCTTCCTTCCCTTCTTTCTCTCTTCTCTCCCTCTACTTTCCTCCTTCCTTCCTTCCTTCTTTCTCTCTTCTCTCCCTCTACTTTCCACCTTCCTTCCCTTTTTCTTACGTTCTCTCTCTTCTCTCCCTCCTCTTTCCTTCCTCTATCCTTCCTTTTTTAACTTACTTTCCTCCCTCCATACTCCCTCTTTCCTTCCATTTTCTCTTCTCCCCCTCCTCTTTCCGTCCTTCCTCCTTCCTTCTTAACTTCCTTCCCTCCCTTCATACTCCCTCTTTTCTCTCCTTCTATTTCCTTCCTTCGTAACTTCCTTCCCTACCTCCATACCACCTCTTTTCATCCTTTCTCTATTCTCTCCTTCCATTTTCCTTCCTATTTAACTTCCTTCCCTCCTTCCATCATTCCCTTCCTCATCCTTCTTCCTTCCCTGTCTGCAAACCAGCCAGGTAATGTAGGCCTTAATGAAATACAAGACTGTCATCTCCATTATCACATCTATTGTATTCCTTCTTACATCCTTCTCTGCCTCCTTCGCTTCCTCCTCTTTCCTCCTTCTCTATCTCACTTTCCATTTTCCCTCTCTCCTTTTTTACTTCTTCCTTCTTTCCATCTCATGTTTTTCTTCTTGCAATCCCTCCCCCTTTCTCCTAAGTCCTTCCTTCCCTTTCTCCCTTTCTTCCCTCCCTCTCTTCCTTCTCTCCTTCCCTCCGTCCCTCCCTTCCTTCTCTCCTTCCTATTCCTTCCACCCTTCCTTCTTTCTTTAGCTCCTTTTTCACTGCCTTCTTTCCTTTTCTCCTCGCTATTCCTTCCCTCCTTCGTTCACCCCTTCCTCTTGTCCTACCTTCCTTCTCTCTTCCCTACATCATCCCCTCTCCTCCCTATTCCATCCTCCCTTCCTTCCATCTCTCTTCCCAATGTTCTTCCCTCCCTACCTACCTCACCCCTCCCTCCCCCTCCACGCCCCCTCCCCCTCCCCTCCACCCCCGCTCCCTGCTAACAAGCCAGGTATAGTGTAGGCCTTAATTAAATACAAGACTGTCACCTCGTTGATGGCATGGGCGGAGGGGGGGTGATGGAGTAGGAGGGGGGAGAGGGAGGGAAGGTAGAGGGGAGGGGAGAGTGCGAGGGATGGCAGGAAGGTGGAGGGAGAGGTGAGAGGAATGAGAGGGGAGGGAAAGTAAAATGGGAGGGAGGGAGAGGGGAGAGGAGGGGGAAGGTACAGTGGGAGAGAAGGGGAGGTAGGGCAGGGGAGAGGGGAGGGGAACTAATAGGAAAAGCAAAGTCAAATCGGAGGGAATCGGAGGGGAGAGGGGGAAAGAGAGGGAGGGGAGTGAGAGAGAGAGTGTGAATGAAGAGTGACAGGGAGTGAAGATATTAGAGAGAGAGAGAGAGAGAGAGAGAGAGAGAGAGAGAGAGAGAGAGAGAGAGAGAGAGAGGAGCAGATGGATATAAAGCAATCAGACAATAAGCACCTTCCCGATTATAATGTGTCTCAAATCAGTAATAGATAGATTGATAGACAGATAATAAAGACAGATAGATAGATATAGAAATACATCTATCAGAAAATAATCACCTTCCGACATAGATAGACTGATACAAAAAAGGAAAAGAGGGAAAAGGAAAATGGGAAGGGTGGGGATTGGGCCTGAGTATATAGAAAAGATAGCATAGAATAGATAAAAAATATAGATATAAATAGATAAAGAGATATGAAGAGATGGACATGCAGATAAATATATATAAAAACCCGATGACATAGCGTGTCTCCTTGGCCACTTAAGTGATAAGAGATGTGGTTAGTGATAAGTGGGTTTGTCTGGGGTGATATCAAACAGCTAAGTGGCTGTGGCACTGGAAACTGGCTATATATTAATAAATAAATATATGTCTACTGCATTAATTAATAAATATGTAAATAAATGAATGAATAATATATATATATATATATACCGTATATATATATAAAGAGAGAGAGAGAGAGAGAGAGAGAGAGAGAGAGAGAGAGAGAGAGAGAAAAACAATATATATATAGATAGATATATATATAGCTAAAGCAAATGGACAGTACGTCCTTATTCCTGTCTATACTTTCCTTCACTCTACCCTCTGTTGTTGTTGTTGGAGGTGTTTATTATATAATTCTACCTTCTGAGAACACTCTTTCTTAACTGTATAATCCCACTCCACCCTACTACTACTACTATTGTCTATTTTTTCCCAACTGATGGTAAATTGCAACATTTTCATCTTAATTTTCGAATCCCGGTGGATCATATATACTTTAATTAATTTCATTGGGGGTGTGGTGGTGAGATTAATAAAAATAATATTACTTGGCTATTACAAATATTTTGTAGCAAAATATGTTGCTGATTATGAAAAATTGGCTATAAGATAATGCAGAGACATAGTAGTTTCATATTTGTTCACTAAGTATGGATAAATCAGCTGCTAAAGGATTCAATTTACAATCAGCTGGAAATAAACCAACTATTGTATACTACCAAGTGGTGGCTGATATGCTGTAGACCTAGAGAAGGGGATTGTACATTTTACCAACAGGGACAGAAATACAGCTGAAACAATATAAGAACATAAGCGTCTGTAGAAAGCCGGTTGGCCCACACAAGGCAGATCCCTCTCACACCAAGACAAGAACAGAGGGAGAATAAGACGAAGCCAACGCCAGAGAGACTGACATACAACGAAACAGTGACAGACAAACACAGGCGGCAAAGGAACACCAAAACTATAATCCCCCCTTTAGCTATAATCAATCAAGTGATAAACTACACAGAGAGCCCCTCCTTCAGCCCTAGTGATAGAGATAAGAGCCTTGATAGGGAAGCCTGTTAAGTGTGTAGGCTATCAGGCTCTTAAAAAGGTGGATATAGATTGTGTTGTGGCCTCATGTGCCCCTCAAATGCCAACCAGAGAAGAACAAAATCAAATTGGGATTTTTTTGGAGAACTTTAGCATGGATACCTCCTCCCTTAAGGGCGATTCACACGGTCGGTCGTGTTTCTACCCGACTTCCGATGAGGTCAGAATAATGAAAATCCAAATTTGGCCGAGATGTCATATTTCTCTGGAAAATGGAGGGAACCAACATTTTGGTTTCTTGAGTTTCTCCGCTCCCAGTCCTCGGCGTATTCTCCCGATCCAAAGGCTTGGTCGCCTCCCACGAATCGAAAAACAAAAGACGTTCAGAAATCGTGTGTCTGTTTACATTCATCCCAAGGCCCCACACTCCACATCAAGAAACTGGTACTGTGGGTTACATACATAGGCGATGCATAACTTGCGTCCATGGGGTCAGAGGGGTTAACTATGTCTGCCAATCTTGTGAGTGGCCCAAAGATGCACTGATATCACTATGTAAATTAATGCATGTGCTTTCTGCTTGGTGATTCTCCATCCACAGACCCCACCTTTGATTCGGCTATCCTGTGTGAACACTTTTTGATTCTCGGTAGACATTTTCCAGCAAATATCCCCTTAGCTCCCTGGGATATGGAAACTGAATACAACCACGTGACCAGGCCTTTATGGAGAGTGGGTGGCACTCGCTTTTCAACACATTCCCACCCCTATTCTGTCCAACCTTCTAACCCAAGAGTGAACCGATTTTCGTAGTCTTTCTTCTATTCAATAAGTAAACTCTAGAGCTTTCTCCTTCAATCTACTTTTCCTTCATTCTATGACTTTAACTGGTTCAAGCTCTGTGTGTCCAGACATAATAATAAGTAATGTGTGTACTTACCAAATGGAGAACACTGGCAATAAACTTACCTGAAAAGAAAAGGAAGAATCATTAGAACACAGACATAAAACTGAGAAAGGTAAATGGATGGAAGGATATAGGCTCTTTGAATTCAGTTACATATTCCCAAGCTCAACTGGCTCTAACTGGTATGAACCCCAACAGATTGCCCAACACCTGGCTTAACTTGGGAAAGGTGAGGGTCTTCATAAGAGGTTTTGTTGGACGATGGTGAGGGTCCTCTTAAGAGCCAAGGCATAAAAAAGAAACTTTCAAAACACCCCACTGGCACTCAAAACAAAGCAATATGTGAATAGGTGAGATAATTCCCCTCCATACCTCTTATCACTCCGCCACATGTGTCCCAATCCCGCCTCCTCAATTATCCAGTATTTAAAACCGTATTTTCCCTATTATTCCCAATACTTATCGAGTATTTTCGCACGAGGACGGCTGGGAGAGAGGGGGAAGGATGAGGAGAGTCTTTCTCCGACCCTCTAGCCAGTCCGAGACAACCCCTAGCCGTTTGAGTAGCCGGACCGGCGAGAAACATACATCCATATGCTCTACTGTCTCGTGACAGTAGAGCATATGGATATATGTTTCTCGCCGGTCCGGCTCATATTACGACCGCGGGGCTAAAATATACGTTTTTCACCAGCCAATTGCTGTTACCACTTCTTTTATTGCTCTTCAATGTTCATATGTTCATATTAACCCTCTCACAACCATATGACGCAGAGGTTGCCAGATTAGCAATAAGAAATAGAGTTCTCTCACTCTTATAATTACCTCTCCAAAATTAGTTTTCTGCCCACAGCTAACTCAAAGACAACTGCAGAGGTTAAAGTAACTAAACTAAAGTTTTCTAAATACCCCTAATGGTAACAAAGGCTTTAAAGTATCCCTAATAGGCTCAAAATTGCGTCAAGAACGCGAGAGGGTTAAAAGTAAAATAGGCCCATATGGAGACGAAATAATGTTATATATGGTAAATATGACATTTTTCGTCAGATTTGAAGCAAATACCTTCGCATGGCGGGCACTTAGAATTACCATGGCTTTGCCGTTGTTCTTGGGTTAAAGGGGAGGTAGTCGCTACTTATGGACCCCTTCTCCCTCATGCTTGGCCCCATTAGTTTTGAAATTTTAGGAAGTTAGGCCCAGTAGTTTGGCGATATTAAGACCTTTTGCCCGATTTCTTTGTCAATATTGAGACCTTTAGTGCAATTTAGGTGTCAATTTTTTCCTGGCGAGCAAAAGCGAGCCTGTAATTTCAAGAGGGAACATTTTTATACCGAAAAATAAACCATTATATCTTGAAAGGGGGTTTAAAGGATGTCTTATTAAGCTCGATGGAGGTCTGGCGAGGAAACTAAAACATATTATGTTAATAAATAAATAAATAAATAAATAGACCAAAATACAAGCACTACCCCCTTAAGGGGAGGTATTTAGTTAGTTCCCTAGACCTCCATCAAGCTTAAAATGTCACCCTCTAGGCCCCCTTTCAAGATAAATGTGTACATTTTTCGGTAGAAAAATGTCCCGGCCAAAGGCCGGTTCCTCTTAAATTACAGCCTCGCTATCGCTCGCCAGAAAAACATCGACACCTAAATTGCATGAAAGGTCTTAAAATTGACAGAAATGGGGCGAAAGTTCTTAATTATGGTGCGAATGTCTTAAAATATGGGCAATGGGCAATGGGGCTAAACATGAGGGAGAAAGGGGTCCAGAAAAAAAAAATCCCTCAAGTGGCTATCTCCCCTTCAGTAGTGTCGCTCTATCTACTTTGTTCAACCATCAAGTCACCTCAGCCGCCGAGAATCTCAAGGGCGGTATTTTTAAGGGGAGATGGGTCGTTTTTCTGGCCCCCCCCCCCCCCCCCCGCCCTCTTCGCCCTCATGTTTAGCCCCATTTGTTTTCACATGTTAAGATGTTTGGCCCATTAGTTTGTCAATTTTAAGACCTTTCGTCCCATGTCTGTGTCAATATTAAGGCCTTTCGTGATAATAAATATTATTTAGGTGTCGATTTTTTCTTGGTGAACTATAGTGAGCCTGTAATTTTGGAAGAACCGGCCTTCGGTCGGGAAATTTGTCTACCGAAAAATGTACAAATTAATCTACAAAGGGGATCTAATGGATGTTTTTTAAAGCTTGATGGAGGTCTAGGAAGAAAACTAAACAAAAATATGAATTATATGAAATACTGCAATCAACCAAACAATAAACCAATTCCCTTTAAACAATTCATTCCCTTCTCAGCGCCTGATACCGAACGAATATTGTGGGAATGAGCGTTATCTACAGATATTAGACGGAGTAGCATGCCCATTTCTAAAGCTAACGTAATTTTCCAGGTTATTTCCTCGTTTAAGAGCGCTACATAGGGAAAGAATTTCTTAAGAATACTAATCTCAGTTCAATCTCCCCTTCTTGTGATCTCCACCATTTAGACGGCATATCTGGTCGGGTCATAGACACCAAGGGAGTCACACAGTAACACCTGCCTATCTCCACCTCAAGTCCTCACCCTCATCCACCTATCATCAACAGAGTGACTGCTGTGTCATCAACTCACTTGGCATTATTATCAAGCCAAGATAAGTGGAATTTCAATGAGTTTCAAGATTTCTACCCAGCCACAGGGAGAGTGCCCCTACCTATCTGTTTGGAGCTACTTGATTACTACACTTGATTAAGGGGAGGTTTTTAGTGTGTTTCCTAGTCTTTCATCAAGCTTGAAATTACACCCCCTTGACCCTCTTTCAAGATAACATTTTAAATTTCCCGGCCGAAGGCCGATTCCTCTTAAATTACAGGCTCGCTATCGCTCGCCAGGAAAAAATCGACACCTAAATGGCACGAATGGTCTTAAAAGTTACATAAATGGGGTGAAAGTTAACATCGCCAAACTAATGGGGCGAACGTCTTAAAATCTCAAAAGCAATGGGGCTAAACATGAGGAAGAAAGGGGTAAAGAAAAAAAAAATCTCAAGTGGAAATCTCCCCTTAATGACGAGGTGCTTGTGATCATAACTGAGTTGGAACATTCAAGTTAGAACATTCAAGTCAGTGATAGTAAGTAGGCTCTTGAGTAAAGGAAATCCCAGAACTCAATTGAATCGTCTAATAGTAGCCAGAATATAGGGAAAAGGACGGTTCCGGTACTGTAGGGGTAAAAGGACGGTTCCGGTACTGTAGGGGTAAAAGGACGGCTCCGGTACTGTAGGGGTAAAAGGACGGCTCCGGTACTTTAGGGGTAAAAGGACGGTTCCGGTACTGTAGGGCTAAAAGGACTGCTCCGGTACTGTAGGGGTAAAAGGACGGCTCCGGTACTGTAGGGGTAAAAGGACGGCTCCGGTACTGTAGGGGTAAAAGAACGGTTCCGGTAGTGTAGGGGTAAAAGGACGGCTCCGGTACTGTAGGGGTAAAAGGACGGTTCCGGTACTGTAGGGGTAAAAGGACGGCTCCGGTACTGTAGGGGTAAAAGAACGGTTCCGGTAGTGTAGGGGTAAAAGGACGGCTCCGGTACTGTAGGGGTAAAAGGACGGCTCCGGTACTGTAGGGGTAAAAGGACGGTTCCGGTACTGCAGGGGTAAAAGGACGGTTCCGGTACTGTAGGGGTAAAAGGACGGCTCCGGTACTGTAGGGGTAAAAGGACGGCTCCGGTACTGTAGGGGTAAAAGGACGGTTCCGGTACTGTAGGGGTAAAAGGACGGTTCCGGTACTGTAGGGGTAAAAGGACGGATCCGGTACTGTAGGGGTAAAAGGACGGTTCCGGTAGTGTAGGGGTAAAAGGACGGCTCCGGTACTGTAGGGGTAAAAGGACGGCTCTGGTACTGTAGGGGTAAAAGGACGTCTCCGGTACTGTAGGGGTAAAAGGACGGCTCCGGTACTGTAGGGGTAAAAGGACGGCTCCGGTACTGTAGGGGTAAAAGGACGGTTCCGGTAGTGTAGGGGTAAAAGGACGGCTCCGGTACTGTAGGGGTAAAAGGACGGCTCCGGTACTGTAGGGGTAAAAGGACGGTTCCGGTAGTGTAGGGGTAAAAGGACGGCTCCGGTACTGTAGGGGTAAAAGGACGGCTCCGGTACTGTAGGGGTAAAAGGACGGTTCCGGTACTGTAGGGGTAAAAGGACGGTTCCGGTACTGTAGGGGTAAAAGGACGGTTCCGGTACTGTAGGGTTAAAAGGACGGCTCCGGTACTGTAGGGGTAAAAGGACGGTTCCGGTAGTGTAGGG
Source organism: Paralithodes platypus (assembly GCA_032716605.1). Classification (NCBI taxonomy): domain Eukaryota; kingdom Metazoa; phylum Arthropoda; class Malacostraca; order Decapoda; family Lithodidae; genus Paralithodes; species Paralithodes platypus. The sequence continues at coordinate 46,951,832 of CM064528.1, forward strand.
GTAAAAGGACGGCTCCGGTACTGTAGGGGTAAAAGGACGGCTCTGGTACTGTAGGGGTAAAAGGACGTCTCCGGTACTGTAGGGGTAAAAGGACGGCTCCGGTACTGTAGGGGTAAAAGGACGGCTCCGGTACTGTAGGGGTAAAAGGACGGTTCCGGTAGTGTAGGGGTAAAAGGACGGCTCCGGTACTGTAGGGGTAAAAGGACGGCTCCGGTACTGTAGGGGTAAAAGGACGGTTCCGGTAGTGTAGGGGTAAAAGGACGGCTCCGGTACTGTAGGGGTAAAAGGACGGCTCCGGTACTGTAGGGGTAAAAGGACGGATCCGGTACTGTAGGGGTAAAAGGACGGTTCCGGTACTGTAGGGGTAAAAGGACGGCTCCGGTACTGTAGGGGTAAAAGGACGGATCCGGTACTGTAGGGGTAAAAGGACGGTTCCGGTACTGTAGGGGTAAATGGACGGTTCCGGTACTGTAGGGGTAAAAGGAAGGCTCCGGTACTGTAGGGGTAAAAGGACGGCTCCGGTACTGTAGGGATAAAAGGAAGGCTCCGGTACTGTAGGGGTAAAAGGACGGCTCCGGTACTGTAGGGGTAAAAGGACGGCTCCGGTACTGTAGGGGTAAAAGGACGGCTCCGGTACTGTAGGGGTAAAAGGAAGGCTCCGGTACTGTAGGGGTAAAAGGACGGCTCCGGTACTGTAGGGGTAAAAGGAAGGCTCCGGTACTGTAGGGGTAAAAGGACGGCTCCGGTACTGTAGGGGTAAAAGGACGGCTCCGGTACTGTAGGGGTAAAAGGACGGCTCCGGTACTGTAGGGGTAAAAGGACGGCTCCGGTACTGTAGGGGTAAAAGAGTGCCACCTACCCTGACTATAGAGCTAATAATATCTCCACGTTGTTAAAGAGTTACACTGTTTATGCTGGTTCCATGTCATTTCAACCAGTAGACCATTTCAACCAGTAGCTCTCAACTAGTGCCAAATTAACCCGGACCAACCAAACCAGTGCCAAAATATAGTACTAACCTAACCTAACCTAACCGTATTGGTTAATTTGGTACTGGTTGAGAGCTACTGGTTGAAATGGTCTACTGGTTGAGTTGACCGGTCACCGTTTATGCTTGCTACTTTAAACAGGGCTATACTGGTGGATTAAATTGATGGACTAATATAGCTACAGGCATATATTGGTAGATTTAAACAATAACTTAAACAAAAATAATAATAAGAAAATACAAAATAACACCACCAATTTAGACAGAAATATAAGGATATATTAGTAGATTTAAGCACACAAACTTTAAATATATATAAATATATATATATAAATATATTTCTAATCTCTCAGTGGGGTTCGAACCGCCGACCGTCAGGACGATAGCCGACGCTTTAATCAACTACACCACGGCAGTCTAAAGCGTCGGCTATCGTCCTGACGGTCGGCGGTTCGAACCCCACTGAGAGATTAGAAACATTTAGTGGCTCACGTGTATTTGTGATATATACTCAATATATATATATATATATATATATTTATATATATACAGGTATATATAATAATAATAAGAAAAAACAAAGCTAACACCACCAATTTAGATAGATTAAGAATAATATATAGTTTGCTTTAGACCCAGGAGAGATAACAAACACTATAAACAATAAAACAGTAACCCCAAACCAACCAGTCTGGGATAAAGTGTATATTGTGTCCCCTTCACCAGCAAGAGATAATAGAGATAACACCAATGATAACGAACATGGGTAGGAGAGTGTATATGCATAAGGTTGGTAGGTAGGTAGGTCAGTGGGTGGGTGTGTGGATAGGTAGGTAGGTAGGTCAGTGGGTGGGTGGGTGGGTGGGTGGGTGGGTGGGTAGGTAGGTAGGTCAGTGGGTGGGTGGGTAGGTAGGTAGGTTGGTTGGTTGGTAGGTAGGTAGGTAGGTAGGTAGGTCAGTGGGTGGGTAGGTAGGTTGGTTGGTTGGTAGGTAAGTAGGTAGGTTGGTTGGTAGGTGGATGGGTAGGTAGGTAAGTAGGTAGGTTGGTTGGTTGGTTGGTTGGTTGGTAGGTAGGTAGGTGGGTGGGTAGGTAGGCTGGTAGGTAGGTAGGTAGGTAGGTTGGTAAGTAGGTTGGTTGGTGGGTAGGTAGGTAGGTAGGTGGGTGGGTAGGTAGGTTGGTTGGTAGGTAGGTAGGTAGGTAAGTGGGTTGGTGAGTAGGTAGGTAGGTTGGTAGGTAGGTCAGTGGGTTGGTGGGTAGGTAGGTAAGTAGGTAGGTTGGTTGGTTGGTTGGTAGGTGGGTAGGTAGGTAGGTCAGTGGGTGGGTGGGTAGGTAGGTTGGTTGGTAGGTAGGTAGGTCAGTGGGTGGGTGGGTGGGTAGGTAGGTTGGTTGGTAGGTAGGTGGGTAGGTTAGTGGGTACTGTTGGTTGGTTGGTACTGTTGGTAGGTAGGTAGGTAGGTAAGTAGGTGGGTGGGTGGGGTAGGTAGGTAGGTAGGTTGGGAGGTAGGTAGGTGGGTTGGGAGATAGGTAGGTGGGTTGGGAGGTAGGTAGGTGGGTTGGGAGGTAGTTAGGTTAGTTTGTGGGTAGGTAGGTAGGTGGGTGGGTGGGTAGGTAGGTATGTATGTAGGTAGAGAGAGAGAGAGAGAGAGAGAGAGAGAGAGAGAGAGAGAGAGAGAGAGAGAGAGAGAGAGAGAGAGAGAGAGAGAGAGAGAGAGAGAGAGAGAGAGAGAGATAAATACCAGAGATATGACCATTGATAAGGGTACATTATGAGGTTGTTAGGTGTAGACAGATAGGTAGATAGATAAATAGATAGATAGATATATATATATATATATATAAAGTGATAAATTGATAAAGATAGATAGCAGAGATAAGACCATTGATAAGGTACATTGGTAAGGGTGTATAATAAGGTTGTTAAAGGTGTAGACAGATAGATAGATAGATAGAGAGAGTGTGAGTGAATAAGAGTGATATATAGCAGAGATAAGACCATTGATAAGGTACAGGTAAGGGTGTTTTATAAGGTTTTTATAAGGTGTAGATAGGGGACTGATTAGAGATATATTTACATAGATTTACATAGCTACAATGACCACACAGACCTTGTATGTGTGTGTGTGTGAGATAGAGAGAGAGTGTGTGTGTGTGAGTGAGTATACAGTATGTGTGTGTGTGAGTGAGTGTGAGAGAGAGTGTACAGTGTGTGTGTGTGTGCGTCCTTACTACCGACAGTACCCAGATGTTGTACAAGACCCAGATAAGATCCTGTATATGGAATGCCACACACTAGCTTGGGCAGGAGCAGCACAGACACACCTTAATTGGCAGAATTAGACAAGATACAACACAAAGCTACACGTTTGGTAGCTACTGTCCGGATAAATTAACAGCATGGTGCTTCTCTGGACGCCTAACACCACAGGAGAGATTTTGGAGGCTTGACGGTGTTCTATAAGGTCAATATTATCGAGGTGGTGCACTTAGCCCCACTGCAGTTTCTGAAACACCCCAGAATCCCACCTACAACACTAGGGCAACATAGACGTTCCTGAGAGCAGCATTCACTTTGCCTCAACAACACAACACCTGTTTCAAAGTTCTTTCCCATATACAGTATATATATATATATATATATATATATATATTGAATATATATCACAAATACACGTGAGCCACTAAATGTTTCTAATATCTCAGTGGGGTTCGAACTGCCGACCGTCAGGACGGCGGTAGAGGGTTGAGTGTCTTTTCTGCCGTGGTGTAGTTGATTAAAGCGTCGGCTATCGTCCTGACGGTCGGCGGTTCGAACCCCACTGAGAGCTTATATATATATATATATATATATATATATATATATATATATATATATATATATATATATATATGTGTGTGTGTTTGATATATTATAATTTAATTTTATAATTTATTTTGTAGTCCACTAATAAATGTATAAATTGTTAAAAACAGATGTTGTATAATAAGAAAACTAAAGTTGGTGGATAGCATAAATGTAATTCAGTATTTGACTTGTATCATAATTATGTGCTGTAATGTTTAGATACAAAAATATAGTGTGAACATGGAGTGGGGGCAAGTGCATGAAGATATGTAAGTAATCCCAACCGTAACAGTTGACGGTGTGTGTGTGTGTGTGTGTGTGTGTGTGTGTGTGTGTGTGTGTGTGGGTGTCTGTGTGGGTGTGTGTGTGTGTGTGTGGGTGTGTGGGTGTGTAAGGGTTCGTTCAGCATTGTTAGTCATGTGCACTCTTCCTTACGATGGTAGGGAGGAGAGGAAGGAAGGGAGAGAGGGAGGAAAGGAAAGTAAGGAATGAAAGAAGGAAGGGAAGGAAGAAAGGACCAAGAATAGGAAGGTAGGAAGGAAGGAAGGAATGAAGGGAGAGAGAGGAAGGAAGGAATGAAGGGAGAGAGGAAGGAAGGAAGGGAAGGAAGAATGGAAAGAAGACATTGCAGAATAGAGATGAAAGTGGTAAGGAAAGAATGAAGGAAGGAAGGCAACCGTACAATAATTGAGGAAGGAAGGAAAAAAGGAAGGAAGGAAGGAAGGAAGGAAGGAAGGGAAGGGAAAACGGAAAGAAGACATGGCAGAATATAGAAAAAATTGTAAAGAATTAAGGAAGATAAAAATGCAAGAAAAGAGGAAGGAAGGAAGGAAGGAGGGAAGGAATGAAGGAAGGACATAATGGAAAAATACAGACAGAGGAAATGAGAGAGGGCGGAAGAAAGGAAATTAGGAAATGATGAAAGGATAAAGAAATATTATAAAAGTAAGTAAAATTAGCCAGTATAGGAGATGATACACAAGAGAGAGAGAGAGAGAGAGAGAGAGAGAGAGGAAGCACACTTCATACACAGTTCAGTACCGTATCAAGAGAACCAGTGATGTATGCACAATATACTGTACTGTACTGTATTCACTCTCTCTCTCTCTCTCTCTCGCTCAGCTCATTACCTCGGACCAATGAGGCGAAGGAAAGAAGGAAGACTCGAGAGGAGGGAAATTGGGAAGGGAAGGGTGAAAGGAAGAAGGGGAGGGAAGGAAGGAAGGAGGGGAAGAGACAGGGGAAAATAGGGGGACGAAGGAGAGGAAGGAAGAAGGAAGGAAGGGATGAAGGAAGAGAAGGATGGAAAGGGGAAGGAAGGAGGGGCACGGGGAGGGAAGGAAGGGAAGGAGGGGAGGAGAAAGGGGAAAATAGGGGGACGAAAGGGAGGAAGGAAGGAAGGAAGGAAGAGGGGGTATAGAAGGAAGGAGGGAAAGAAAGGGGGAAGGAAGGAGGGAAGAATGAAGATGGAAGGAGGGGAGAATGGGAAGGAAGGAGGGAAAGAAAGGGGGAAGGAAGGAGGAAAGAAAGGGGGAAGGAAGGAGGGAAGAATGAAGATGGAAGGAGGAACATGGGAACATTTATGGAAGGAAGGAGAGGAGGGAAGATAAATTACAGGCTCGCTATCGCTCGCTAGGAAAAAAATCGACACCTAAATGGCACGAAAGGTCTTAATATCGACAAAGAAATGGGGCGAAAGGTCTTAAAATCGACAAAATAATGGAACGAACGTCTTAAAATGTCAAAACTAATATGCTAAACCTAAGAAGGGGGTCCATAAAAAGCGACTGCCTCTCCCTTAACCCAACCAAACCTTCACTGACCACCTAATCTGCCAGAATTCATCAGTTCGAGCCCCTGGCATTCGAAACTTCAGGAGTCTTCGGCCCTACCACCCTTAAGATGGTGAATGAAATAGGCCGTAAAATCAGAGAAGTTTCAGGAGAACCCCGGGAAACCCTCTGGCTCAAGCAAAGACTAGGGATGGCTATCCTCCGGGGCAATGCCACCAGCGTCATGAGCTCAGTTCGACAGGACTGGGTCATGCCAAGGCCCCGGCAGGAGTGGTGTATCCGTAGTCTTTCCACAGTAGGGTAAAACAAAACATAAACTTTATTTGTATGTAACATGTGTGATGCACATTAATAAAAGGGGATGTGTCGGATGGTTGAAAGCCACAGTTGCTCGCGCGTTTGGGGCTAGCAACACGTATTATGAAAAACATGCATCCTCCTTCATTCACTGTCCCCCCCTTCACTCACTCAACCCCACAATTTGCCGGAGGATAACAGGTTTTTCACAATACGTAGACGGAGGTCTTTTAAAAAAAAAAAAAATCTGCGACGCCATCTACCTTTGTTTGTAGATACTAACTACACCGATGACGTCATTTGGGTATTGTAGGCTGTTTTTTATTAGATTATTTTTTTACTGTGATTTTTTGTTTGAGCCCAGATACCGAGATAGACAGACAGACACACACACACACACACACATAAATATACATACATATACACGTACACATATTCACTCACTTTCACACTCCCAAAAAGTCATTGACACACACACACACACACTCTCTCTCTCTCTCACACACACACACTCACATACACCCATTTGACAGGCATGAAATTTTAAGGAGGGAATCAAAGCTCGGCATGAACGTTTATGACGCTAACACACACACACATACACACACACCACTCGAATTAAATGCTTTGTACGCATCATTACCTTTTACAGCCTCCACTACCCCCACCTCTCTCTCTCTCTCTCTCTCTCTCTCGCTTGTATGAATCCATTTACCTACCTATCTATATACTGTATAGTGTATATATATATATATATATTAATCATATGTTTATCTACCTTCTTTCACTCTCACTATCTATATATGTATCTTTCTCTCTTTTATTTCACTATCTATCTATATATATATATCTACCTGTCTGTCTATCTATATATCTATCTATCTATCCCTCCATTCATCTATCTACAAATCTATCTCATAAATATGTATCTAAAGTATCTATCCATACACTTACCTATTAAATGTGTCTATGCTCCCTCTCTCTCTCTCCAAATCCACTTACCGAACCTCCCATTATAATGTTATAACTTTGTCAGAGAGAGAGAGAGAGAGAGAGAGAGAGAGAGAGAGAGAGAGAGATTCAGATTCAGATTCAGATTATTTTATTTCCATTAAATATACAATGGCTGTTCATACAATAGCATCATCTTAAACAAATTACATAATACATAGACACTTAGACTATCTCCCCGGAATGAACCGCAGGATCTTTGTAATACTAACCATTCCCTGTGTTCCTAGAGATTCAGATTTAGATTCATATTATTTTCTTCTGTTTATTATGCAACGGCTGTTCATACAATTAATTAATTTTAAACGAATTACATGATGCATAATACATTAACAGTGTCGTACAATTATTACAAAAATAGGCAATGGTATAAATCACATAATACATAATTTAATACAGGCGGACATAATCATGATCCGGTTCGTTGTGCACTGGGAGCTAAGGTGTCTTGAGATCGCCTCGTACCTATACGCAACGAACGTATTATAGTCTGCATGGTTGGTATCTAAAGAGAGAGAGAGAGAGATAGTGAGCGTTAGTGATATAAAACTCTGTAGCCTTAGGATTATTATAGAATGTATTTAGAAACTACCATTACGGTGAGAGAGAGAGAGAGAGAGAGAGACTTACATAGATACACTGGCCACACAGACCTTACGATCCAAACGAGGTGGTCAGGACTTAATTCTAGTAGAGATGGCATATCCGATAGAAAAGGAAAGTTGAAGGAAAGGATAGAAAATAAGAAGGCTCTCTCCCCACCCTCCGTTCCCTCCGGCAATTGCCGTACATGAAAAAGTTGGAAGTGATTAACCTTGCTGGGCTTCGAAATCCCCAGAAGGAATTTACAGGAAAGATTGGAAAAAAAGAAAGGGAAAACAAAATTAAAAAAATCATGCAACCCTTCGCCTTAGCAGCATGTAACTTTTGGGGTTAATTGGAATCATCCAACCCATCACCCTTAGTAGTATGTACATATTTAGTGATGTTTATTATTCTTATTTTTTATTTGTGTATTATTTTTTTTTCTTTTCTAACGCTCTCTTCAGCTGAACAAATAATAACGGTGATAATTACTGCCTACTCCATACCAATTTGTCTGTGGTATGAGTCTAGATTTTTCTTAAATGTATCTATAGAGGAGCTGTCTATTACTTTATTTGGAAGTTTGTTCCACTCATCAATTACATTGTGAGTGAAGATTTTTTTTGTTGTATCTAGATTCGCTCTCCGACCTAATAATTTTAAATTGTTTCCTCTTGTAGATGTGTCTTCGGCTTTTTTGAATAACTTATCTAGATTAATGTTACTGAATCCTTTTAGAATTTTAAAACACTCTATCAATTGGCCTCTCATCCTTTGTTTCTTAAGTGAAAATAGATCAAGTTCTCTCAGTCTTTCATCATATGATTTATTTCTCCATGAAGGGATTAGCTTAGTGGCTCGCCTTTGCACAGATTCCAATTTTTTAACATCCTTTATGAGGTGAGGTGACCAGAACTGCACAGCATATTCGAGGTGCGGTCTCACCATACTTTTGTATAAGGGCAAAACGATGTCTTTGCTGTGATAGTGGAAGTTTCTTCTGATGAAACCTAGTGGCCTGTTTGCTTTGTTTGCAGCCGCTGTGCATTGATTGGAAGATTTTAAGTTTTCGTTTATCAGCACTCCCAAGTCTTTTATTTGAGTTACATTTTTCTATCTTTTCTTCATTCATGTAGTATTCATATTTATTGTTTTTAGAACCTATTTGCAATATCTAACATTTATTTACATTAAACGGAATTTTCCACTTCTCCGACCATTCTGTGACTTTATTTAAATCAGCTGAAGGTTTATTCTATCACCTTCGGAAATGATTGCATTACCTATCTTCGTGTCATCCGCGAATTTGGAAATTAAATTATTTATGCCATTATCTAGATCATTGATATATATTATGAACAACACTGGTCCCAATACTGAGCCTTGGGGGACTCCACTAGTTACTTGGCTCCATGTTGATTCCACACCGTTGATAACTACTCTTTGCTTTCTTTCACTTAGCCAGTTTTTAATCCAATCATACGTTTTGCCCTGTATTCCTATGTCTCTTATTTTCTGTAATAATTTATCGTGCGGGACCTTGTCAAAGGCTTTTTGAAAGTCTAGATACACTATGTCGAGGCTTTTGGTGAAGTCATTTTAGTTTGTATAGGCTGTCATAAAATTCTATTAAATTAGTTAGGCATGATCTCTTTGCTCTGAATCCGTGTTGACTATTGTTAATGAGGTTATTGTTCTCAAGGAATAATACGATTTTATCCCTTATGATTGATTCACACATTTTTCCAATTACGGAAGTTAAGCTAATCGGCCTATAGTTATTTGGTAGTGTTTTGTCACCATTTTTAAATATCTGTGTTATATTAGCGGTCTTCCAGTCGGTGGGTACATGTCCTTGTTTAAGTGACATATTTAGTATTATGGTTAGTGACCCTGCAACTTCTTCTTTGACTAATTTAAGAATTTTAGGGATAAACATGTCCGGCCCAGGTGATTTATTGACATGAAGTGAGTCTATTATTGTAATTACTTCTGACTGGGTAATAATAAAATCTTGAAGAACATAGTTACATGTGTGATTATTTTCTTGTGGCACGTTTTGGTTACTGGCAGTATTAAATACAGAAGAAAAGTGTTGATTAAGAGTAGCAGCTATGTCCCTGCTATCTGATTCTAATTCACCTTGATTATTTAGTATCGGACCGATGTCACTTTTAATTTGTTTGTTGCTATTTATACAGTATATCTATAAAATTGTTTTGGATTAGATTTGCTCGCATGTGCGATTTTAATTTCGTAATCCCACTTTGCAGATTTAATTAGCGATTTAACTTTTCTTCTCGCAACCGAGTATTGATTTTGGATGGTAATATTATCTGTATCCATTTTTAATTTGTATAGACGATTTCTTTCACTAATTGCTCTACTAATATTGTTATTGTACCATAGGGGTTTATTTATACTTTTATTGTGTCGTTTACGCATAGGGATATATTTATTTTGGGCAGTAAAGAAAAGATCTTTGAATGTTATCCAAGCTTCTTCGGTACTAGAGAGACTATTTATGCGTGTATGGATATCGTTTATCTCTTTTCTTAGTCCGCTAATATCAGCTTTGTTGTAGTCAGGTATGAATGTTTCACTAATAGTGGTGGTGTGAGTCATGTTGAACCTCATGCTATTATGAGAGAGAGAGAGAGAGAGAGAGAGAGAGAGAGAGAGAGAGAGAGAGAGAGAGAGAGAGAGAGAGAGAGAGAGAGAGAGAGAGAGAGAGAGAGGAGAGAGAGAGAGAGAGAGAGAGAGAGAGAGAGAGAGAGAGAGAGAGAGAGAGTGAGAGAGAGAGAGAGAGAGAGAGAGAGAGAGAGAGAGAGAGAGAGAGAGAGAGAGAGAATTATATATTGAAGTATATAGCTTAACAATCACCACCACAACGACTACCACAACTACCACCATCAGCAGAGATAACCTGAATATAACTAGTAATTAAAACAAATTACCAATCATCTCCCTGCAACACCTATCACTACCACAATCTCACTACTGCTACTACTATCACTACCACCACCACTACTACCAGAACTACCATTAAAATAGCAGCAATACCAAAGCTACCAGGATTATAACTACCACTATCACAGTTACCACCACTACTACCACCACTACAACCCCTACTGACCACAACTATTAAACTATCACAACTACCAACATGCCACTACTATTACTACCACCACTACAACTACCAACACTACTAATATCACAACTACCACCACCACTACTACTACCAAAACTATCACTACCACAACTACCAACATACCAATACTACTACTACCACAACTACGATTACTACTACCACAACTATCACTACCACCACAACTATTTCTCCTACCACTACTACTACCACAACAACCACCACCAGCTCCCTCATTGTACACTCTGGTAGTGATGAACTGAGCCATAAAGTACAGAGGCTTTGTGTTCATATACGGTCACACACACATTCATACATACACAAAAGAGTTACGTACATAAACACGGCCTTATATACATACATACACTGCCAATGCATAATGATACATACATACATACCTAAATACACACATACATACATACATACTTACATACATAAATACATACATACATACATACCTACATACATAAATAAACACATACATACATACATAAATACATACATACATACCTAAATACATACATTCATACATACATACTTACACGCATACATACACTTCTATTCATGGACATATATACATAACCCTACAGCCATACATATTCAGTACACACACATATACAGTATATATACACTGTATAAACACACTTTTATATACATATTAAAAACATAAATAAAACTCAGAAATCAAAACGTATATCTCACTCTCAAATACGCACACACGTACATAAACCACTGTAAACACATATATACCGGATGCACATAGTAAATACATACACAGCCACGAGCATGGAGGGTTGAACACACACACACACACACACACACACACACACACACACCGTATATATATAAAACGCTATGGCATAAATCTCTTTCGGTTGGGTGAGTGTATGGTGGTAGTTGTGGTAGTTGTGGTAGTGGTGGTGGTTGCGGTAGTGGTGGTGGTTGCGGTAGTGGTGGTGGTAGTGATGTTAGTTGTGGTATTGATGTTAGTAATGGAGGTACTGGTGATGGTAGGTGTGGTAGTGATGGTGGTAGTTGTGGTAGCAGAGGTAGTATGTGTAGTAAGGGAGGTGGTAGTTGTGGTAGTGGAGGTGAGGATGATATTATTGGTAGTTGTACGGTAGTAGCCACAAGCACAACTACCCTTGCAACTACCATAACTACCATCACGACCACAATTACCACTACTACCATCACGACCACAACTACCACCATCAACCACAACTACTACCACCAACAACCACAACTACCACCACCACCATCACCATTACGACCACAACTACCACCACCACCACCATCAACCACAACTACCACCACCTACCACCATTACTAACCATTGACCACCATCCCCCAGAGCGTAATATAATAGATGTAATCAACCAACGTGCTCTATAGCTTATATATACCCTTGTTCAGAGAGAGAGAGAGAGAGAGAGAGAGAGAGAGAGAGAGAGAGAGAGAGAGAGAGAGAGAGAGAGAGAGAGAGAGAGAGCAGTCAGAATGAGTGGTTGGTCAATTTTAATTAAAAGTTTGCACTGGGAGGCCATGTTTTTATTTATTTTTATATATATATATATATATTTTTTTTTTTTTATCCTGGTCCCTGCCTGCCTCCCATTTATCTTCTCTCTCTCTCTCTCTCTCTCTCTCTCTCTCTCTATTCCCTGTCCTTTTACAATAGCCCAAATAATGCTGTGAAATATATTAGAGATAATATGCCCATTTATACATTTATATGTACCTCAAGTAACACACACTATATACAGTATACTGTATATATATATATATATATATATATATATATATATATATATATATATAATACAGTATACAGTATATACATTAAGGCTAAAGTCGATATTTTGTGAGGTACCGTAGGTCCTTGGGTCGGGTGCTCCAGGTCTTGAGAAGGGAAGCCCAATAGACCCAGTAAGTAAGCAATGAGGCGTAGACAGGAACCAGTCCAGGTCCATATAGTCCAAGTCCAAAGGTGAAGGAATGGATGTGCCCAGGGGGAATGGCAGCTCAGATGTCAAACTTCTTGTAGTTGTTGGTTGTTTGGGGGAAGGGGAAACAACTCCCAGGTCAAGAAGGAAGGAATGGAGAGGCGATGTAATGAAGGAAGACATCCGGCAGGAAGAAGATGTGTGGTGAAGAGAAGAAACAAGAATGGTGGAACCAACACAACCACTAGAGGCTGTAGGAGGCTTTGGGCACCGAATGTGCCATGCCCAGCGCTGACCACAGTGGGGGCCACTTCCCAAAGAGCAGGCAAGCCACGGGGCACAGGTCCAGGGAGGCGCAGGACCCCACCAACCAAAGAGGATCAAAGATGGCATAGAATACAAAATCCGGCACAGGCCACAGAGCAGGTGACGAAGGCAAAGCAGGGCAGTATGGAGGAAGGGAATGAAGCTAGGGCGAGAGGCTGCAGAACCACCGACGCAGCAGACTATCACCGGAGCTGACTAAAGTGCCCACAAATAACGCCGTAGATTGTGCCGTACACCAGGAATGTCCACACACAACCACGGACCAGCAGCAACTCCAAAGATGTTGAAGATATTGTACCATTTGTAAACGAAGGTAATTGCTTTCCACCAGATGTAAACATAAATGAATAAGTCCCAGTTGTGAGCAAAATACCTTGGCCAGTAGTGAACAAGGCCATTAAACGTGTGAATGAGGTAGTTTGATAGGTGATTGCCTAATGAACCACTAGGGGATAATCGATGGAGAGACGCTTTCTATGATGTTTTCCTGTTCCGAATTCCTAATGCTGGTGGATTCTTGTAAGTGAATAGGTGCTACGTGTCCTTAATCATAATGAAATTAAATTATATTTTATATGTACAGTACACTCGCTCCAAGAAGTATCTGCACCCCTATGCTGATCATCTGGTGTGTACAGCTCGGTAGGGTTGGCACCTCTGTCTGCAGCTATATCCATGTGCCAGAGACGATCGTCTCTGACACATGGATATAGCTGCAGGCAGAGGTGCCAACCGTATCAAGCTGTACACACCAGATGATCAGCATATACTTCTTGGAGCGAGTGTACATACCGATATAAATATATACATATTCTAGTAATTTATAATAGTTAACTTCTCTCTCTCTCTCTCTCTCTCTCTCTCTCTCTCTCTCTCTCTCTCTCTCTCTCTCAGTCGTTATCTCCCCTTGCACCCACACACACACCATCTCTCCATCTCTCTCTCTCTCCATCAACTTCCTCCTTAATCTCCCACACTCCATCCCTCTACCTCACTTCTATTGTTCCTCTCTATCTCTCTCTCTCTCTCTCTCTCTCAGTCGTTATCTCCCCTTGCACCCACACACACACCATCTCTCTCATCAACTGCCATTCTCCCTTAATCTCCCACACTCCATCCCTCTACCTCACTTCTATTGTTCCTCTCTATCTCTCTCTCTCCTCTCTCTCCTCGTCTCAGTCGTTATCTTCCCTTGCACCCACACACACCCACCTCTCCATCTCTCTCATCAACTGCCATTCTCCCTCAATCTCCCACACTCCATCCCTCTACCTCACTTCTATTGTTCCTCTCTATCTCTCTCTCTCTCTCTCTCTCAGTCGTTATCTTCCCTTGCACCCACACACACACCATCTCTCCATCTCTCTCATCAACTGCCATTCTCCCTCAATCTCCCACACTCCATCCCTCTACCTCACTTCTATTGTTCCTCTCTATCTCTCTCTCTCTCTCTCTCAGTCGTTATCTTCCCTTGCACCCACACACACACCATCTCTCCATCTCTCTCATCAACTGCCATTCTCCCTCAATCTCCCACACTCCATCCCTCTACCTCACTTCTATTGTTCCTCTCTCTCTCTCTCTCTCTCTCTCTCTCTCTCTCTCTCTCTCTCTCTCCTTCTTCTTTCCGTCAATCTCTTCTCGTAATTTGTTAAAAATTCTATTGTTACCTCTATTATCTGACCTACTCTCTCCTCTCTATCTCTTTCTCTCTTATCTCCTCTCTCTGCTCTCTTCCTCCTACTCTCTCTCTCTCTCTCTCTCTCTCTCTCTCCTCTCTCATCTCTAGTTCTTCATATCACCTCTCTCCTCTCTCTCCTCTCTCTCTCTCTCCTCTCTCTTCTCTCTCTCTCTATCGAGTTGAAGTCCTGCACCTAGCTTTCCCTTAAGTACGTCTCTCTCTCTCTCTCTCTCTCTCTCTGCAGCATTGAACGACAAGGAGCCACTGTATTTGGGCCAGACTTTGCCATAAACCCGTGTACACTGATTATGTTAGGTTTGTAGAGTGAGTGTGTGTGGTAAGGTGAGAGAGTGTGTGTGTGTGTGTGTGTGTGTGTGTGTGTGGTAAGGTGAGAGAGTGTGTGTGTGTGTGTGGTAAGGTGAGAGAGAGAGTGTGTGTGTGTGTGTATGTGTGTGTGTGTGTGTGTGTGTGTGTGTGTGTGTGTGTGTGTGTGTGTGTGTGGTAAGGTGAGAGAGTGTGTGTACGTTGATTATTCTGTTAGGTATGTACAGTTGGCAACATTGTAGCGCCAACGAACTTGACAATTATCTCGATCCCTGACCTCTTCTTAGCTCAAAAGGACCTTGAGCAAACTGGCTGTACATTTCCACACCTATTTCCTGGTGGACTCTTCCCAAACGATAAAAATGTCAGTCCGATTGCTTTCATTCATTTTGAGTTACAAGAAGTTAGAGGGGTCCAGATTGTTGTCAAGTTCGTTGGCGCTACCTATAGTATGGTTGAATTGGAACACAGGCATATAAGAAAATAGGAGTCTACAGAAAGCCGATTGGCCCATACAAGGCAGGAGGAAAGATGAATATAGAAAACAAAAAATATACGAACCAAATAGACAGACAGCCAGGCAAATAGACAGACAGCCAGGCAAATAGACAGACAGCCAGGCAAATAGACAGACAGCCAGGCAAATAGACAGACAGCCAGGCAAACAGGAAGACAATTAAGGGGGGTGACCTGCTTTTTGTTATTTCTGTCCTTTTCTCTTTTTCTCTGGTTTGTATCCATTCGGCCCCATTCAGCCAACTATTTTAAGACGTTTATCCCCATCTAGGTGTCGATTTCTTCCTGGCGAGCGATAGCGAGCCAGCCTTATATAAAGAAATCCGGCTTCGCCGGACAAATTTTTCTATCGAAAAATTTACAAATTTAGCCTGCTGTCAAACAAAAATAAAAAATATGCTGGCTCGCTACCGCTCACCAGTAAACAATTGACACCTGGATGGGGATAAACGTCTTAAAACAGTAGGCTGAATGGGGCCAAATGGGTACAAGGCAGAGAAAGATAGAAAAGGACAGAACCAAAACAGGTCACACCCCCTTCAAGAAAGCAAATAAGAAAACAGGTCACCCCCCCTTCAAGAAAGCAAATAAGGAAAGGAAACAATATTCAACGTAACACAATAGATATAATACTAACATCTGTAATATATATATAATGCTGTACCTCAGTCAACCAGCCCACACACACACACACACACACACACTCATATCTGCACATCTCATGTTCATCCACTAAATTGTAAAATGTGTATTTTCAGCTCATGAGGCTGCCATTCTTTAATAAACCGTTTATTATTATTATTATTATTACACACACACATCCATTGAACTTGGTCCCATATTATAATGATCATAGTAGACTCGTTGCTTTCAATCATGAGAGAGAGAGAGAGAGAGAGAGAGAGAGAGAGAGAGAGAGAGAGAGAGAGAGAGAGAGAGAGAGAGAGAGAGAGAGAGAGAGAGAGAGTGTGTGTGTGAGAGTGCGTGAGTGAGTGAGAGTATTTACCTATATGTAGTTTACAGGAATTGAGTGTGAGAGTGAGTGAGTAGTGAGTGAGTGAGTGAGTGAGAGAGAGATAGAGAGAGAGTGTGTGAGATGGATAGGCATAAATAGTTTGATGGATAGAAACAAATACATTAATATATACAATAGGTAAATAGAATAAACAGATACAAAAACAAAGAAAGAAACAAACAAAAGGCAACATAGAAAACAGAAAAAACAAACAAAAGGAAGACCAAAAATCCGAAAATATAATTGTAAAACCTTGTATCTGTATCTCAATAAACCAACACACACACACACACACACACACACACCTCCCAAGTTGTACCACCCATATCATAATTATCATATTCTCGACTCCTGGCTTCATCGCGCTTAAGTCGGTATCATACGAGCGCTTTTTAGAACATAAGAACATAAGAAAATGGGAGTCTGCAAAAAGCCGATCGGCCCACACAAGGCAGATCCCTGTCACACCCAACCCCAATTACATAACAACATAAGGTCATAAGATCGCGGGAAACTGCATATGGCCATGCGGCCCACATGAAGCAGCTCCCATTCACACCCAGCCCATATCACCCATTTATCCTCAACACTTGTCTGGCAGCTTATGAGGTCAACATTTACAACATTCATCTACCAACTGTCTAATTTCCGATATCAGTGCAAAATAGTCCAGAAATTATGCCATCAAAATGTTGATCATCGAATGTTGACTATAAAAGCTCTCGTGTGATACCGGCTTTAGCCTTCCACTTCTTGAACATTGATTTATCTCTGCCTTTTTGAACAGTTATGATAAGACGTGGCAAACATAATATAATTGTTAGATGAATAATAATACATAAATACATAGATCAAATATAATAACCACGATGAACAGGTATATATTAGGTAGCATTATAGTAATTTATTCAGACTAGAAAGAATGGTATTGTAATTACAAGAATACATAACATCTCCATTAACCCTTTGACCGTTAGAGGTCTTTCCTAAACTGCATACATTGTCTATTTAGAGCCAGAATATAACTAAAAGATATATTTTATTTAACAACAGAAATTTAATAGATTATAAACAGTAAAATAAATACTGTATATATTCTTGCTGCACAAAACGCTGTACAATCATAGTGTGTGTGTGTGTGTGTGTGTGTGTGTGTGTGTGTGTGTGTGTGTGTGTGTGTGTGTGTGTGTGTGTGTGTGTGTGTGTGTGTGTGTGTGTGTGTGTGTGTGTGCGTGTGTGTGTGTGTGTGTGTACATACCGGTAGTGTCCCTAATATTCTGGTAATTACTTCGGTCGTTTCCACACTATTATATATTCAGCATTATCACACAGCCATAAATATGCTCAACTATTTCACTACATTGTATATACAACTCGATATAAAAAAAAAAAAAAAAAAAAAAAAAACATTGACACTAATATCTTCATAATTCTGTCCTGAGAACTCGCTGGTGTAACCATATTTAAGGGAAGAGGGGTCGTTTTTCTGGTCACCCTTCTTCCTCATGTCTAGCCCCAATAGTGTTCGGATTACATGACGTTAGACCCATTAGTTTGGCGATTTGAAGAGTTTTCGCCCCATTTCTTTGTCAATGTTAAGACCTTTCGCGCCATTTAGGTGTCGATTTTCTTTCCTGGCGAACGATAGCGAGCCTGTAATTATACGAGGAATCGACCTTTGGCCTGAAATTTTGTCTACCGAAAAAAATTACAAATTTATCACGAAGAGGGGGTCTAGGGGGTGTTCTTTAAGCTTGAAGGAGGTCTAGCGAGGAAACTAAGTAAATGATAACACAGGAAAATGAGCCAATAAATATGCCAATCCCTCCTTAACGCTAATTGTCAACCATAGCCAGGAATATGCCAACCCCTCCTTAACGCTAATTGTCAACCATAGCCAGGAATATGCCAACCCCTCCTTAACGCTAATTGTCAACCATAGCCAGGAATATGTCAATCCCTCCTTAACACTAATTGTCAACCATAGCCAGGAATATGTCAATCCCTCCTTAACACTAATTGTCAACCATAGCCAGGAATATGCCAATCCCTCCTTAACACTAATTGTCAACCATAGCCAGGAATATGCCAATCCCTCCTTAACACTAATTGTCAACCATAGCCAGGAATATGCCAATCCCTCCTTAACACTAATTGTCAACCATAGCCAGGAATATGCCAATCCCTCCTTAACGCTAATTGTCAACCATAGCCAGGAATATGCCAATCCCTCCTTAACACTAATTGTCAACCATAGCCAGGAATATGCCAATCCCTCCTTAACACTAATTGTCAACCATAGCCAGGAATATGCCAATCCCTCCTTAACGCTAATTGTCAACCATAGCCAGGAATATGCCAATCCCTCCTTAACGCTAATTGTCAACCATAGCCAGGAATATGCCAATCCCTCCTTAACACTAATTGTCAACCATAGCCAGGAATATGCCAATCCCTCCTTAACGCTAATTGTCAACCATAGCCAGGAATATGCCAATCCCTCCTTAACACTAATTGTCAACCATAGCCAGGAATATGCCAATCCCTCCTTAACACTAATTGTCAACCATAGCCAGGAATATGCCAATCCCTCCTTAACACTAATTGTCAACCATAGCCAGGAATATGCCGAGCTGTTCCACAAAATCATAATAATGCGAGCGCTTTCAAAATAATTGCATACGAGGGTCTTAACTTAGTTAACTGGCGGGTGCCCAACCCCGAAAGGGATTGAAATAGGGGAGCTATCCCCCCGCCAAAGGCGGCTTTCTAGGGCCTTTCCTAGCTGATGCTGAGAGGATTGGGTTCTAGTCATGTGGTGATGGGCTGGTCTATCAGTGAGACCTGAGCGATCTCTGCCATACCCATAGCTTACTCTGACTGTTCCTTTTACTTACCGGTATATATTTTCTAGATCTCAAGTGACGGAGTCTCTTCCCAATCCCAATCTACCAAGATTGGAAGTCAAAGCGTCACATTTTTCCTTTGCCCCTCAACTTTCTCTTCATAATTGCTGAGGGGCACAGGGCCCTCGGTGGGGCTTTGGTTTCCCGGGCGTTTCCGCACCCTCCTCAGCTCCCCGCCATGGAGTGGCTTCGGTCACCCAGGCTTTCTTGTGGTAGGCAGGGAGGGTTCTGTGGGGGCGCTCGGTTATGGCCTTGGCCTTGCTCGGGGCCTTGGGGCTGTTCGGCCAGGCAGTCTGGGGAACAACAACAACAACAACAACTTAGTTTCATGTTTTTTCGGATCATTTGTGTTATCTTTAGGTATATATTTATCACGCTGTCTCGTCAATATTTGTAACAAAATAAATAATTCTCTATAATCAATAATTATAAGAGTATAACAGGCCTTCGGCCAGGACATTAATTTTTATACCGAACAATGTACACATTTATCTTGAAGGGGGGTCTAGGGGCTGTTTTTTGTTTACAGTATGATGGAGGTCTAGGTAAAAAAAAAAAAAAAAAAATATATATATATATTTGTTTAAACAATTATCAAATAAATAAGCCCATCGCCCATTAAGGGGAGGTTTTTAGTGTGTTTCCTAGACTTCCATCAAGCTTGAAATTACACCCCCTTGACCCCCTTTCAAGATAAATTTGTACATTTTTCGGTAGAAAAATTTCCCGGCCGAAGGCCGGTTGCTCTTAAATTACAGGCTCGCTATTGCTCGCCAGGAAAAAATCGACACCTGAATGGCACGAATGGTCTTAAAAGTGACATAAATGGGGTGAAAGTTGTTAAAATCGCTAAACTAATGGGGCGAACATCTTAAAATCTCAAAAGCAATGGGGCTAAACATGAGGGAGAAAGGGGTAAAGAAAAAAATCCCTCGAGTGGAAATCTCCCCTTCTATCTATCTATTTATTGCCGGACGCCTTATTCCCCTTACGAGGGTGACCATACACAGAATGCCCCCAAGCGGACCTATTCCCTGTGAGAGGGACAACCCGAACCAGTTTAGTGAAGGACTTACAGGATTGACCACTCAATTTAGGATCCGTCCGACTCCGAGGCCCTCTGTGTATCTTGTTAGCACTATTTTTCTACAGTGGTGTTCGGCTAATCCATCCACTAACCTGCCTTACCCTTAGGTAAGCAGTACGGATTTGTATCAGGTTTACTCCCCTAGACAGGTTGCCAACCACGGCTGACGAGTCCCATCCACCCGGACATGTTCTTATATATGTCTGGGTTTATATCTTTCCTTCTTTCTTTTAGCCTTGGCACAATATTTCAAAGGCTGCATCATCATCATCATCAACAATCCTCCATTCGTCCAGATATTGCACAGACTCCTAAACGTATAAATGTGTTTCTCTCCAAATACTTAAAAGGAGAGCTTTCCACTTGAGGGATCTTTTTCTTGGACCCCTTTCTCCCTCATGTGTAGCCCCATTGCTTTTGATATTATAAAATGTTTGCCCCATTAGTTTAGCGATTTTAAGAACTTTCACCTCATATTAAGACCTTTCGTGCCATTCAGGTGTCGATTTTATCCTGGCGAGCGATAGCGAGCCTGTAATTTAAGAGGAACCGGCCTTCGGCCGGGACATTTTTCTACCGAAAAATGTACAAATTTATCTTGAAAGGGACTCAAGGGGGTGTAATTTTAAGCTTGATGGAGGTCTAGGGAACAAACTAAATACCTGCCCTTAATATACGAGACGCTAATCCTGTTCGCGTACAGTTTTCTCGTCACTTTTTGTATGAATATTTATCATTCCGCATCAACAGCGTCGGAGCTTACAAATATACCTGCCAGTCTGGGTTGCAATAAATGGGGCCGGGTTTTTTTTATTCGCAGATCGGTGTTGATAATATTGATAGCGACAGAGAAATGTAGCAATCAGGAGTGTGTGTGTGTGTGTGTGTGTGTGTGTGTGTGTGTGTGTGTGTGTGTGTGTGTGTGTGTGTGTGTGTGTGTGTGTGTGTGTGTGTGTGTGTGTGTGTGTGTGTGTGTGTGTTGAGTGTGTGTGTGTGTGTGTGTGTGTGTGTGTGTGTGTGTGTGTGTTGAGTGTGTGTGTGTGTGTGTGTGTGTGTGTGTGTGTGTGTGTGTGTGTGTGTGTGTGTGAGAGAGAGAGAGAGAGAGAGTATGTATGTATGTATATGACATGTGGGTGGGTGTGTACATATTTGTGTGAAAAGAGTGTGTACATGAGTTGATGTTTATGTGTGTCAGCCCACCTGTGTGTGTGTGTGTGTGTGTGTGTGTGTGTGTGTGTGTGTGTGTACATATATATTTGTGTTTCTATGTGAATGAAGGAGACAAAAGGCATAACTACCTGCAGCGAGTGCCTCCCCCAGTTTTGAACGAGTGAAAAGCATGTACTGTATAGCCTACTTGAGTTAAGCGGAGATATCCACTGGAGGGATTATTTTCTTGGCCCCTTTCTCCCTCATGTTTAGCCCCATTGCTTTTGAAATTTTAAGACGTTTGCCCCATTATTTTGGCGATTTTAAGAACTTTCGCCCCATTTCTGTCAATTTTAAAACCATTTGTGCCATTTAGGTGTCGGCTTTTTCCTGGCGAGCGATAGCGAGCCTGTAATTTGAGAGGAACCGGCCTTCGGCCGGGACATTTTTCTACCGAAAAATGTACAAATTCATCTTGAAAGGGGGTCAAAGGGGTGTAATTTTAAACTTGATGGAGGTCTAGGAAACAAACTAAAAACCTCCCCTTAATGGTTTTGTCTACGTCAGCCTACCTTAGCGAGTATAATGTAATCCTATATGCACAGTACAGTACATATACAACTTATATATCATTGCCACGTAAAGTAAAAGCACACACACACACACACACACACACACACACACACACACACACACACACACACAACTAAACCACTAGCTACAGGAAATTTATCGTCTGAAACTGTAGCACCAAGCACTCTTAAGGGGGCAGGTGGCTTTATTGGTCGATCAATATATTTATTTACTATTAATATTAATATTATTATTATTATTATCATTATTATTAGTATTATTATTATTATTATTATTATTATTAGTATTATTTTTTTTTTTTTAAAGATTTCTTCCTAGACCTCCATCAAGCTTTAAAAAAAAACACACCCTCAAGATAAATTTGTAGTTTTTCGGAAGAAAAAATTCCCGGCCAAGGGCCGGTTCCTCTTAAATTGGAGGGCGAGCGAATCGACACCTAAATGGCACAACAGTTCTTTAAATTGACAAACGGATGGTACGAAAGGTTTCAAAATCGCCAAACTAATGGATCAAAAGTCTTAAAATTGCCAGACTAATGGGCCGACCGTCTTAAAATCTGAAAACTAATGGGGACAAACACGCGCGAGAAGGTGCCCAGAAAAAGCAACCATCTCCCCTCAAAGTAATAACCCACTTGAACCAATCGAAGTTAAATCTATAACTCTTCCAGGCAACAAAGCAATAGTTACTGTCGGAGCTCGGCATAGCACTCAGTATCACAAAGACCAATGCATTATACATCTTAGGAAGGCTTAGCTTAGTGGTTAATCCAATTGACTACGTAAAGAATGAGGGTTCGAATCCACACATAACGGTCTGTGTTCTGATGTACAGTACACTCCTATACTATAGTATCTAGCCCACTCATAACAATTCGTTGACACTCCCTATATACTATATATATATATATATATATATATATATATATATATATATATATATATACTGTATATATAAGAACATAAGAAAATGGGAGTCTGTAGAAAGCCGATTGGCCCAAACAAGGCAGATCCCTCTCACACTTAACCCTAATTATAAGGCCTTATAAAGCCAAGCTCACTCACACTCTGACCTCACGGAACGGTAAGAGGTCAGAACACGGGGGTCTACAGAGCGCCGATTGGCCCACACCTGACAGATCCCCCTCACACCCAACCCATCTCGTCCATATGCCTATCTAATTTTATCTTAAAGCTCCTTATCGTTCTTATATCACCCATATTTCTCACCTTATTTCAGCCTATTTCCTTCCCATTCTCCTCTCAGCCCGTCCGATATTCGTTAAACACCACCTCTAGTCTCTTTCCGCACTTCCGGCACCCGAATATCGCACACAAAAAGCAGAATTAACTACGGGAAGAGCGATGCGTCTTTACCGAGCGTCACCGTCTCTGGGAATCAAGCAAGAGTCTATAGTCCTCCACCCGGACACTTACACACAATAATAGAAATACGCGACTTAAAAATGAACTAAACTATTAAACCAATAAGTCAATCTTAGTATATTGGCTATGGGAAGTGAAAATAATTTTATCGATCACCTAGAGTTAAATATGGAAGGTGATTTGATATTATACCTCTCCGGATGTCCCGGATGTAGCGAGTTTCCCGCCAAGGCTCCGTTTTCTGTGAAAATCTATTGCTAGGCTTAATTAATTTGAATAAAGGATTATATCATATACGTGCGCTAATAAATCATGTTTCAGCTGTCCTTACGTTTGGCTCGTTCTGTGCTGTAATAATGTCTGCCAGATGTTCTGTGCTGTAATAATGTCTGCCAGATGTTGAGTAGAGTGGGTAATTGTAGGAATAGGTTTGTCTAGCCCACTTGAAATTAATACATCAAGTTTAGATATTGCTGAAACTAATTATGTGTCAAAATATACTTGGTGCCGAGACTATCACTTATTAGGCCGATTGTACATCATTAGCGTGAGTTTCATAATCACACAATTGCATAACGTTAATCATAAAACTTAATTAATACAATAAAGGTAGACGCAAAATAAATGCAATATACAATAAAATACAATTGTTTCTAAATCCTATAATGCAAAGAATGCCACACAGAGAAACAAGTATATATATATATATATATATATATATATATATATATAGTTGATGTATAGAATAATATATTCTTAAATTCGTTTTCAGAGATATACTTTCATAATCAGAAATAGGTGAAGTCCAGGAATAAGTATGAGTGGCCGAGAGACTATGGTATCCGAGTGTACAACAATGTTCTACAAATTTATCTAACAAGAAAATGTCGTACCCTACTCTCAGCACAGATGTCAGGCTGGCAAACGCACACAAGAGACTATTCAAATGTCGTACCCTACTCTCAGCACAGATGTCAGGCTGGCAAACGCACACAAGAGACTATTCAAATGTCGTACCCTACTCTTAGCACAGATGTCAGGCTGGCAAACGCACACAAGAGACTATTCAAATGTCGTACCCTACTCTCAGCACAGATGTCAGGCTGGCAAACGCACACAAGAGACTATTCAAATGTCGTACCCTACTCTCAGCACAGATGTCAGGCTGGCAAACGCACACAAGAGACTATTCAAATGTCGTACCCTACTCTCAGCACAGATGTCAGGCTGGCAAACACAAACAAGACTATTCAAAATGTAATTCCAAAAAGAGTATGGCCGGTCAACTCAACCAGTAGACCATTTCAACCAGTAACTCTCAACCAGTACCAAATCAACCAATACGGTTAGCTTAGGTTAGGTTAGGTTAGCTTAGTACTTAGCTTAGTACTTAGTACTATCTACCAGGTGTGGGCCAATCGGCGCTCAGCAGACCCCGTTATCTTGTGTTAATCTCTGACCGTTTTGGTGGGGTCAGTACTCAAGGTATTAGTGAGTTGGGCCTATAATTGGGGTTGGGTGTGACAGGAATCTGCCTTGTATGAGCCGATCGACTTTTTGCAGACTCCCATTTTCTTATGTTCTTATGTTCTTATATTTTGGCACTGGTTTGGTTGGTCTGGGTTAATTTGACACTGGTTGAGATGACATGGAACCGTAAAATGAGTGTGGCCTTTTAGGAGTATAGCCTCTTTGAACGACCACTACCGGGCCACTACTGTCTTGGGCTGGAGATAAATTGGAAGCAGGTGTTTGGAACATGGTGGCTTCTCTAGTACACAACGGGAATATTATAATGATGGTGAGGAGCTGTGTGTGTGTGTGTGTGTGTGTGTGAGAGAGAGAGAGAGAGAGAGAGAGAGAGAGAGAGAGAGAGAGAGAGAGAGAGAGAGAGAGAGAGAGTGAGAGAAAGATAACAAAAATGAGTATGAGTAAGAGATTATGCATGTGTGTGGGAGTCCATAACAACACACACACACACACACACTGTGTGTGTCGCTGTGGTCCCATGGTCTAAGGTGCTGTATTGTGGTCTCGCGCTGACCGGGGGCGCTAGGGTTCGAATCCATCAGAATCCTAAAGTTTTTTTCGGCCATAGCGACGGAGAGAATTGTATCGTGGTTCCTCCCTAACCAAGCTGCTATCAGCCTGTGTTAGCCTACACATCTTCTCACCAATACAAAAGTGCATCTGCGTATGTACTGTACTTGGTGGGAAGCCAGGCATCTTACGGTCGCCAAAGGTCGCATGTGACCTCGTAGTTAAGGTAGAATAAGTATTGTACTGTACCTAGGTTCAAGAATAAGTATTGTACTGTACCTAGGTTCAAGAATAACTCTGTAGATTTTCAGCCTCAGGGCTGCAATGAACAATAAACCGATTATTATCACTACACATACACACACACACACACACAAAGTACCCAACCACCATACCAGCCCCTCATCAGATAGAGGAGACAACAACAAGTGCTGTTTGTTAGGTGTGCTGGTGATGGGGGTTGTGTGTTGGCTATTGGTGAGCTGCTGCTGCTGTTGTTGTTGATCAATGTGGTGGTGTTGGTCAGTGAGGTGTTGTTGTTGTTGTTGTTTAAGTGTGGTGATGTTGGTCAGTGAGGTGTTGTTGTTGTTGTTGTTGTTGTTGTTTAGTGTGGTGGTGTTGGTCAGTGAGATGTTGTTGTTGTTGTTGTTGTTTAGTGTGGTGATGTTGGTCAGTGAGGTGTTGTTGTTGTTGTTGTTGTTGTTGTTGTTTAGTGTGGTGGTGTTGGTCAGTGAGGTGGTGTTGTTGTTGTTGTTGTTGTTTAGTGTGGTGATGTTGGTCAGTGAGGTGGTGGTGTTGTTGTTGTTGTTGTTGTTTAGTGTGGTGATGTTGGTCAGTGAGGTGTTGTTGTTCTTTCGCTCTATGTACCTTTGTATTTGCCGTGAAAGTGTTGGCGTTTCTTCTCTCTCTCTCTCTCTCCAGACACACACACACACACAGCAGCCAACCACCACACCCGCCCATCATAAGATACAAGACAACAACAACAACAACAACAAGTACAGCTGCACCTGTTTGTTAGTTGTGTTGATGTGGGGGGTTGTGTGCTCTGTTAGTGGGTTGTTGTTGTTGCTGTTGTTGTTGCTGTCTTGTATCTTATGATGGGCGGGTGCGGTGGTTGGCTGCTGTGTGTGTGTGTGTCTGGAGAGAGAGAGAAGAGAGAGAGAGAGGGGGGGGGGGGGCGGGGGCGGGGGGAGATGGAGAGAGAAGAAACGCCAACACTTTCACGGCAAATACAAAGGTAAACTACATAGAGCGAAAGAACAACAACCTGGAAACCGCGAAAATTTGATATTTTCGCGGTTTCGAGGTTCGAACTTGGAGGTTTGATCTCCGATTTTGGGTCCCTTACTGCAAAGTTCCATTTTCGTGTCCAGTCCAGATCTACTGTAGTCTATGTAATAACCTCTAGCAATGGAAGAGTTACATACAATCTAACCCTAAATCTGACAAGTGGAAGTAATCAGAATGTAACATAAATTGGCGCCACTTGATAAGGAGTTAACTGATGAAAACATTCACTTAATTTCGTGTTGATTGCAAAACATACTCGGTAAAAACTGGAAGTCGTACTTAGCCTTCACGAGTTCGACCGCCCGAGAACTTTATCCGACAAGGAGTCAAAGGCTGTCACCCCTAAACCGAACACAGCGCTATTAGCCTTTACAGTCTCTTATTTACATTTCCGGCAAAAACACCACCAATCAATTTATTTTCCTCCAAATCCCTCTATCGACTGCTCTGTCTCTCCCTCAACTCAATCTCTCTCTCCAAAAAAATAAGACACGGAAAAAATAGTACTCTACAGCTTAGATTGAAATTTTAAGTCACTTACGCCCCTTCACGCCGTTGAAATTGCAATATCATCCGGCCCAAGCAACAACACCACCGGTCCACGTGGAGTAAGTAAACAGACCGACCACGTGGCGGACGTCAACAAAGACAGTTGCCATGGCGACGGCTGACGTAACACTCGCTGATTGGCTGACGCGGATGACGTCAGAATCAACATGGCGGGCGGGTAGCTATGAGTGGTCAATTAGACAGCCAATCAGAACGGGTGAGGGCTGTGGATCCACGTGGACTAGGGCGTTAATGCGGGGATTTCAGGGAGGGTAGGGGAGGGATGGGAAGGATCAGGCGAGGGAGGGGGAGAGGAAGGGAGGGGTAACTTCTACGCACTCTAATATACGCCTGTAAGAGGTTTGTGAGGGGAGGGGAGGGTGGGAGATGAGAGAATTCTACCCTTCCTCCCCTCCCTCCACAAAGCTAGAATTTTTGTATTAATTTAACGTCGATTTATTTTGCCATGGTCCGTGAAGAGAGAGAGAGAGAGAGCAGAGAGCAGAGAGGCCGTCCCCTTCCTGTTAATCTCTCTGCTCTCTCATTTCACACCTTCCTTCTCTCTCTCTCTCTCTCTCTCTCTCTCGTGTGTGTTTATGTTCATACCTTCTCTCTAATCCCTATCTCTAATCCTGCCCCCATTCCACCAATTCCACTATCTCTCATCCTTGCTCTAATTCCAGTTCTAATCTCTCTCCCTCTTTAATCCACAAGGTATTTTATAATTCCTCTATATTCTCTATTTACTTCTATGTATCTACCGGTATCTAGTTATCTATCTATCTATCTATTTAGCTATCTATCTATAATATTTGTTTTCAGGTGTGTCTGTCTGTGTCATTCTATACAGCAATCATTATAAAAACATAAACAAATGATTTATATCGAAGTATATAATTATAATTGTATAAATAATAATATAATGCGTTAATTAATACAGCACTGCATAGTAAGTATATATCTAGGTATCTGCCATAATTATATATATCTAAATAACTATCTGTCATATAATTATCTATCTATCATCATATCTATCTAGCTATAGTCTGCTCAGTATAACCAGGCCCTCAGAAATATTGAACTACTAAACTCTATAATTCTAACAAGACTAGAGTAATCGAGCTAATAATTATATCTAACATTTGGGAAGAGTCAGCCAGGGAATACAGTCCATTTGCTCTAGTCCTTTTTGAAATATACAGGATAGAAGTTAAAATGTCTAGCCTATATATATAATGCCAAGGCTATAAAATCATCTCTTGCTTAGACCAAACATAAATTTAAGCCGGATTGCCTTGTAGAAACCGCAAGCTCTGTGCAGTTCATGTTGTTAGTATGTAGCTCAAGAAACTACACGCATGGCCATGATTTCTATAAATATTTGCACATTCTGATCTTCAAGGAGATATACAGGTATATTATTTGCAAAGTTTACAACATGCTGATCTTGAAGGATATATTAATTATTGTCCATGTTGACTATGTACACAAATATGCCAAATAAACCTCTCTCTCTCTCTCTCTCTCTCTCTCTCAAATAGTTTCCGTCTTTTCTCCTATCCCTGTCTTTAATCTCTCCAGTATTTTCTCAATCCCATACATCAAATATATTATCTCTCTCTCTCTCCAATCAATCACTTCTCTCAATGTTTACCCTTTCTCTCTCAAAACACAATCTTCAAGAATACAAGACTTAGTACTCAGTCTCTCTCTCTCTCTCACTTGGCCTTCATCCCTGTCCCCTTATCTCCCTCTTACAACCTTCCCTTATTCCTCCCCCCCCCCCTCCTCTTCCTCCCCTCCCTCCTTCACCCCATCACTTCTCCCCCCTCCCTCTCCTCTTCCTATACCCCTCTCTCTCTCTCTCCTCCCCCCCTCCCTCCTCCATCACCATCAAGAAGGAGATAAGGACTAGGTGAGGGGGGGGGGGAAGCCTCTAAGTTATGTTCTCTCTCTCTCTCGTAACCCCTTCAGTACCAGGAACGTCCTTTTCATCATATTCTGGCAACTATTAGACGATATTATTCAGCTTAGGAAGGACCTCTAGCAATAATACGGCTTCAAACTATCTCACCCATCCTTATAGCTAGCACAGGTCATTACTAAGCTGCAGAATATCGTCTAAATATAGCTAGAATATAGCAGTCTACAGATATATATATATGTAGACTGTGGAATATGTAGACTATGTAGACTATGTAGAATATATATATGTAGACTGTGGAATATGTAGACTATGTAGAATATATATATGTAGACTGTGGAATATGTAGACTATGTAGAATATATATATGTAGACTGTGGAATATGTAGACTATGTAGAATATATATATGTAGACTGTGGAATATGTAGACTATGTAGACTATGTAGAATATATATATGTAGACTGTGGAATATGTAGACTATGTAGACTATGTAGAATATATATATGTAGACTGTGGAATATGTAGACTATGTAGACTACCGGTATATATATGTAGACTGTGGAATATGTAGACTATGTAGACTATGTAGAATATATATATGTAGACTGTGGAATATGTAGACTATGTAGACTCCGGTTATAGATCATGTAGACTGTGGAATATGTAGACTATGTACGACTATGTGGAATATATATATGTAGACTGTGGAATATGTCAGACTATCGTAGACTATGTAGACATATATATATATGTAGAGCTGTTGAATATGTAGCCTATGGTTAGAACTACCGGTATACTCTATGTTAGGCATTGTGGGAATAAACGTGATAAACCCACGTCGCTGGCGAGGTACTGAAAGGGTTTTAAATATCTGAACACCATGGCCGGCTTAAGGGGAAGGTTTAGTTTTTTTGTGCGTTTTTTTTCCTAGGACTTTCCATACAAGGATGGGAAATTCACCCCCTTGCCCCTTTCAAGATAAATTTGTAAATTTTTCGGTTAGCAAAATGTTCGGCCGAATGGCCGATTTCCTCTTAAATTGCACCGGCTCTCTATCGCTCGCCAGGAAAAGAAAATCGATAACCTCAAATGGGAACGAAAGGTCTTTAAAAGTGGACATAAGTTGGCAGTGGAAAGTTCTTTAAAATAGCCAAACTAATGGGGGCCGGCGAACGTCTTAAAAATCTCAAAAAAGCAATGGGGGCCTACGAAACATGAGGGAGCAAGGGGGGGTAAAGAAATAACATGCCCTCAAGTGGAAATCTCCCCTTAGCACATAG
>CM064528.1:46982613-47122226 GCA_032716605.1 Paralithodes platypus
TGTCTCTGAAAACATTCACCAACCTGAGCGAGATTTGATCTCGGGATTGCTAGGTAGTAGGCGGGAACGGTACCACAGAGCTAGCAGCATTTTACTACTACGACAATTGCAATCTTTCAAACTTTAAGGCTATATTTTTCTGGACCTGCTCCATCATGTTTAGCCCCATTAGTTTTGAAATTTAAGACATTCGCCCCATTAGCTTGGCAATTTATAAGACCTTTCACACCATTTGTTTGCAATTTAAGACCTTTCGTGCCATTTTGGGGTCGATTTTCCCCTAACATCTCCAATCAACTCGTACTCTTCTTTTCTTATATTTTCGGTACTCTTCCTCCCTTTTCCTCCTCCTCCATCACTTCTTCTTCTTCTTCTTCCTCCTCCTCCTCCTCTCCTCTTCCTCCCCCACCACCGTATTTTTTGGCGACTTTAATTTACCTGTGACCAAGTGGGGCGATACTCTTACTTCACACTCCGGACATGACTTGTATACGAACTTGCAAGAGAGTTCGCTTTATCAATTTGTTCGAACACCGACCCGTGGTAATAACGTTCTTGACATTGTACTTGCAACAAAAGAAGAATTAATAGAGAATTTGAATGTTGGTGATGAATTCAGTAACAGCGACCATCGTACGATAACTTTCACTTTAAACTTTACTAGTAACGAACCAAATAGTAGCATCGAAAAAGTCCCTAATTTCAAGAAAGCAAACTTTCATAAAACTTAGAGCTATGTTTAAAGAAACTGACTGGAGCTTTTTAATTAACAATAACGACATAAATACATCTTGGAAGTTATTCGAAACCACTTACCTAAAAGCAGTGCAAGACTGCATACCATCGAAAATACGGCGTCCAGGCCATAATAATAAGCCCAAATGGTGGAATAAAGATATTTCAAACTGCCTGCTTGCTAAAAAATTTGCTAATGATAGATTAAAATCCTCACAAAATGACGAAGAACGGGTGAAATTTGTAGAGCTA
Organism: Paralithodes platypus; assembly: GCA_032716605.1. NCBI lineage: Eukaryota > Metazoa > Arthropoda > Malacostraca > Decapoda > Lithodidae > Paralithodes > Paralithodes platypus. The sequence goes on from CM064528.1 coordinate 46,983,601, forward strand.
CGACGCAAAGCCAAAAAGTTAATTAAGCAAAGTAAAAAGACCCTAGAGTTACATATTGCGAATCAAAGTAAAGCAAACCCGAAAGAATTCTATAGTTATATCAGAAAGAAAAAAGTAGTTACTTCAACTGTTGGACCGTTAGTCGATGAAAATGGAGAATACACCAAAGACGAAGTACAAATGAGTAATGCCCTCAATACCTTCTTTGCATCAGTTTTTACAACAGAAGACCTCAGTGATATCCCTACACCATCGCCGATTCAGATGGATAATTCAGATGTTCTAAGCAATATCACCGTTACAGAGAGAGAAGTATTGAATTGTTTAGATAAACTCAAGGTAAATAAAACGCCTGGACCTGATACAATCTCGCCTAGAGTTCTAAAGGAAGCTAAGGATGAGCTCTCCAAACCACTGACATTACTATTCAATAAATCCTTGCAGTCTGGAACTATGCCTGATCAGTGGAAGATAGCCAACGTAACACCGATATTCAAAAAAGGCAGCAAATCCCTACCCAGTAACTATCGTCCAATTAGCTTAACCTCAGTTGTATGTAAAATGCTAGAAACGGTCATAAGAGACAGACTCGTAAATCACTTAGAGGAAAATAACATACTTAAAGATACTCAACACGGCTTTCGTAAAAAACGTTCCTGTTTAACAAACCTCTTAGACTTCTTCCACGATATCCTCAACCTCTACGATGAGAGTAAAGCTGTAGATATTATATACCTTGATTTTCAAAAGGCCTTTGACAAAGTTCCCCACAAACGTTTACTGCTAAAACTAAAAGCGCATGGAATACAAGACGGTGTGTTGAAATGGATAGAAAATTGGCTCAGCGACAGAAAGCAAAGAGTAGTCATAAACGGTTTAAGGCATCTAAATGGACCAATGTAAGTAGCGGGGTACCCCAGGGATCGGTACTAGGACCAATTCTCTTTCTAATTTACATCAACGACATAGATGAGGGTCTCACCTGTACAATCTCAAAATTTGCTGACGATACAAAAATTGCAAATAGCGTACTCTCAAAAGATCACGTTGACGATATGCAACACAATCTAGATAAAATTGTCACATGGGCCCAAATTTGGCAAATGAGTTTCAATGCGGATAAATGTAAAGTACTACATATCGGATACCTAAATGAGAAAGCAAACTATTCGATGAATGGCACTCAGCTTAAGAATGTAAACAGAGAAAACGATCTGGGAGTAACAATATCGAGTAACCTAAAACCGAGTCAACAATGTTCAGAAGTTGTTAAGAAGGCAAACAAAATAATTGGCTTTATAGGCAGATCATTTGAGCATAAATCCAAAGAGGTAATCCTAACCCTTTACAATTCCTTAGTCCGCCCTCTTCTGGAATACTGCGTTCAATGCTGGTGCCCTTATTACCGTACCAAAAAGACATAAACAAGCTAGAACGAGTTCAACGTAGAGTTACCAAAATGATACCTAGCCTAAAGAACAAACCATACGAAGAGCGTCTTAGAGAATTAAATCTATTTCCTTTAACCCAGCGCAGATTAAGAGGCGACTTAATTCAAGTGTTCAAAATCATCAAAGGCATCGACAATATGAACTGTAGTAAGTACTTCACTATCGACCAATCTAATTACACGCGGGGAAACGGTTGCAAAATTATTGGTAAATCTTTTAACTCACACGAATCTAAGAATTTCTTCTTCAATCGAGTTGTCAACTTGTGGAATGGGCTTCCCCGAGATGTTATAGACTGCAGCACCGTTGATTCATTTAAATTCCGGCTAGACAAATATCTCGCATCAAACCCGCGACTGACTGCGTTTGTAAATGAATAACTTTATTTTATCCTCCCCTCAGTTACTAACCCATATGTCCCCTACTAACTTCCTAGTCCTGCCACGTTAGTGGCAGGGCAGTAGTTCCCTTTCCAATGTTCCCTTACCCACTCTAAACCACTGTTTGGACACTTGATCCTCAGTGTTTTGGAGGACAAGCAGCCTAGAAGGGTCACTAGATCTGTTGTTGCTTGATTTCCTTTGTACTCCTTTGTACCACCCCGCCTCCACCTTCTTCTCCCCATCCTTTCCCCCCTCCCACACCTATACTTTATTCCTCCTCCTCCACCTCTCCTATCTTCTTCTCCTCCCCCTTCCTCCACCTCCACCCGCTCCTCCTCCTTCTATGCTATCCTTTTTTTCTACCTCGTAATGTAGTCAGTAGATTAGTAGTTTAGATATCCAAACTGCCCCGTAAGGACCAATAGGTTTGTTGCAGTTTGTACTCCTTTGTAATCCTCCTCCTCCTCCTCCTCCTTCCACTCCTTCCACCATCTTCCTCCCTAGCCCCTTCTGTCGCTTTCCGGCGACGTAGGTTATATTTTATTCTAGCAATATCTAGACGATTTTATGCAGCTTAGAAAGGATCTGTGGTAGTTAAAAGGGTTGATTGAAATAGTTCGAAGCCTTATAATTACTAAAGATCCTTCCTAAAGTGAATAAAATCGATTAGTAGGAGCCAGAATAAAATCAAAAGACGTCGCCGGTATAGAAAGGGTTAAGGCCACAAAACAGTAAAGTATCAAAGTTTGAAGACAAACAAAATGACCCTCTGTGTGACCGACTGGAAGCTACCGGGAGTTACGAGGCATGGCTAGTATCTTACAGGCCAGGCGCTCCATTCTGGGGAGATAGGCGTTTAATTAATTTTCCGTTCTTAACATCAATCATCCCCAAGCGAAATTAATGAAAGCATGTGATCCTCTGAATATAAAAGGAGAGAGAGAGGGAGAGAGGGAGAGAGGGAGGGAGGGAGGGAGGGAGAGAGAGAGAGGTGGGAGGATAGATGTCAAGAGAAACTAACACATTACTAAATAAGTGGGAAAAAATGCCAAAGAAAAGTGGAAGAGTAGAGTAGGTCAGCCAGCTCTATAAGAACAAGAGGAGGAGTAGGGGGGGGGGGAGGAAAAAGAAGGGGGGAGGGGGGTAACACAAAGGAGTAAATATTTGTGCATTATTTCTAGATATTATTCACTGCATAACATTATCTCTCTCTCTCACATATCACCATCTCTTTCACTCACTCTCACACACACCTCACTGTCTCTCACATACACACACCTCCCCCCCTCTCTCTCTCTCTCTCACACACACCTCACTTTCACTGTCTCTCACACACCTACCTCACTCACTCACTCACTCACTCACTCACTCTCTCTCATACATAAGCTCCTAGGATGAAATATTACCTTATCCATTATAAGGCCCAGGCAAAACTATCGGGCTAAACCTTTTGGAGTCAGCTGATGCTACAGTTCTGGGAAAGAGTGGAGGGGAGGGAATTGACTACTTGCGAGTTTCAGGCTATAAGGAAGTTGGAGCCGTGAACATCGATATTAAAGAAAAGTGCAATAATAATGTGGGTTTACGATGGATGAATAGTATAATCAATTTGGTGTTATGTATTTTTATATGTATTATGACCGTATTCTAGTTGGTAAGTCTGCTAAATATTTGATGGCTACAGCTCCAACTTCCTTATAAACCAAAACTCGCAAGTGGTCAATTGACTACTTGCGAGTTTCAGTCTATAAGGAAGTTGGAGCTGTAGACATCGATATTTAGCAGAGTAACCAGCTATAATACGGTTTTAGTACATTTATTAATACATATAACCAAATTCAAACATACTATTTATCCATCATTAACCTACATAATTACTGTAGTTGTGTTTAATATCGATGTTTACAGGCCGAACTTCCTTATAGCCTGAAACTCGCAAGAGGTCAATTGTGTGGCTTTGTATATGTGCTGGGAAATACGGTACACTATAATGCTACCGGTACTGATGATTATGATACCTTCATCCTTGGCACATATCCCATTTGCCCACCAAATTTCGTGAAAACCGGTTAACAACAGATAACTTGCTTACATACAAACAGTCAATACCATAACCTCCGTTCAAATCCGTTGGCGGCGGTACGGTAATAATAACAGTTCCCGTCACCACCCGAATGTAAATCACCTGGACATCGATCAGCTGTTTTAGGTAAACAAATGCCCGGTTGCTATGGAGACGGCGGCAGGTCATATACTTTGCCCTTTCAAGCAGATGACGTTACGACTGCGTGCATGTCATTCCTAACTACCTCCAGACGATATTATTCTACCTTAGAAGGACATCTTAGGAAAATAAATAAATCCATCTCTTACCTATTTTAGCTGTAAAGAGTTAACCCATGCAGTACCAGGGACGTCCTTTTCATCATATTCTGGCAACTATTAGACGATTTTATTCAGCTTAGGAAGGACCTCTAGCAATAATATGGCTTCAAAATATCTCAACCAACCCTTTTAACTACCACAGATCCTTCCCAAGCTGCATAGTATCGTTTAAATATAGCTAGAGTAAAATATAACACACGTCGCTGATACTCAAAGGGTTAAGGGCATAGGCCTATAGAGATAAATCAAACTGGTTACCGTATTTTTATTTTATTTTATTTTTTATTTTTATTTTATTTTCTATATTCCAACTTACTTCCTCTCGGGCATAGGCTGAGAGCCTTAACATTCACCGCTTTACAATGAACAGTGAAGCCCGTGAGGTCTTGTTCCAGTCTAGGGAGTGAGACATGTGAAGCACGTAGAGTACAACGAGCACCTGCCATCTTGCTAATACTATCGGCAGTGATTTACCTTTGATTATTTGATATACTTATCTATGCATATATTACATGAATGTATCAATAAATATAGGCCTACCGGTACAGCATACTGTACGCTTAATAATTAAGGAGTAAATTATTTTGGACACTTCAATTATCCTTCTCATGCCAATAATTTAGCATTTTATGATTGTTAGCCTTATGTAGGCACCGGTATATTTGTAGTGTTTAAATGGATTGGAAATTGTCTATAATTAACACAAATTCAAATACGGTAATTATAGGCTATAATATTAAATTCAAACTGCAATTAATTATTGTAATAATTAGTGTAGGCCAATTAAGGAGGAATAAATACCTGTTCTATAGGCTATGTGCATTGTGTACGTGTAAGCTATGTGTGTGTGTGGTGTGTCTGATCGTCCGTGTGACCGTGTTTGCTTGTGTGTTAATGTGTTTGCTCGTGTAGGTGGTTATGTATATGTGTGAGTGTGAGTGTGTGTGAAGATGCGCTAGCCGTGTATGTGTGTGTGTGTGAGAGTGAGGAACTGAGGATGTGTGTGTCTATGTGAGGAAATGCGAACAATATGTGCATGTGTTTGTCTGTATGTGTGTGTGTGTGACTGAAAGATAATCCCGTTAACCCCATCTGTACCGGTGATGTACTTTTCATTATATTCTGGCAACTATTAGACGATTTTATTCAGCTTAAAATGGACCTCCAGCAATTAACAGGCTTCAAACTATCTCACTTAACCCTTATTACTACCGGTACCGTACCCCAGATCCTTTTTAAACTGCACAAAATCGTCGCCGGTACAGAAGGGGTTAACACAAACCTCAAAATTAACCTTGACCTTATAATAACCTTTTATAATATCAATCTATCATAAATCATACCGGTACATTCATTACTAACCTCAACTGTTTAAAGGGAGACATTAATTTGCATATTTACTTAATTATTTTAATTTGTGTTTATTTCTTAATTTTCCTCCCTAGACTTCCAATAACTTAAAACAAAACTCCAATTTGCGCATATTTTGGTAGAAAATGTCACGGCCGAAGGGCGATTCCTCATAGCTGGCAGGCTCGCTATCGCTCGCCAGGATAAAATCAACACCTAGATGGAACAAAAGGTCTTAAAATCGCCAGACTAATGGGGCAAATGTGTAAAGATCTCAAAACTAATGGGGGCAAATGTCTAAAGATCTCAAAACTAATGGGGCGAATGTGTAAAGATCTCAAAACTAATGGGGGCAAATGTCTAAAGATCTCAAAACTAATGGGGGCAAATGTCTAAAGATCTCAAAACTAATGGGGGCAAATGTCTAAAGATCTCAAAACTAATGGGGGCAAATGTCTAGAGATCTCAAAACTAATGGTGCTTAACATGAGGGAGAAGATTGACCTTGACCTTATAATGTCAACCTTGAACAACAATCTATCTATACCCTGGACCTTTAAGGGGGATCCATTCATTAACTATTAACCCTTTAGCGGGATAACAACTCACCGATCCCACCATTCAATGTCTAAGTAAGGGTCAGTATTGTTTAGCCGCTTCGGGGTTATACAAGACTTTTTTTCTTTTTTTTTTAGAGCCGTACCACTCACACCTCCGCCACATGTGAGCACGGTGTGGTATGATTTTGTTTACAATAAACTATATTTAACCAGACCCTACCATTAATATCCCTGTAAGGCCATTTGCCCGAATAAGTTACATAAACAGGGTCATTGGTCAAAGTGTTGTGAAGCATTCCGCTAAAGGGTTAAAGCGTTCAAATTCCAACCCTACCGCAAATATCCCCGTAAGGTCATTTGCCCGCTAAAGGGTTAACATTCACAGTGATTCGTCCAACTCTTTTAAGGGGAGATGTGGGTCGTATTTCTGGACTCCTTTCATCCTCGTGTATAGCCCCATTACTTTTCAGATTTTAAGACGATCGGCCCATTGGTTTGGCGATTTTAACACCTTTCGTCCCATTTCGTTGTCAATGTTAAGACCTTTCGTGCCATTTAGGTGTCGATTTTTTCCTGGCGAGCAATAGCGAACCTGATATTTCACGAGTATCGGCCTTAGGCTGCGACATTTTTTACCGAAAAATTTACAAATTTATCTTGAAGGGGGGTCTACGGGATATTTATCTAAGCTCGATGGATGTCTAGAAAAAAAACTAAGAACTAAAGGAGTAATTGAGTTGATATAACAAAAAACTACCTATCTCCCCTTAATTCCACCTTACTGGGATCGCAAGGTTTGTGTGGTCAGAGTATCCATGAAACTCGAGGCACCCCTAAAAATCGCGTGCTGTGTGAACTTTTGGCCATTCCACTTTGCTGTTTCCCTCCACAATCAATTTTTATCCCACCACTACCAACCTCTCTCTCTCTCTCGCTCTATCTATCTATCTATATATCTCTATCTATCTATATATCTCTATCTATCTATACATCTCTCTATCTATCTATACATCTCTCTATCTATCTATCTCTCTCTCACTCACTCTGGGAATCGCGTGTTTGGTGAACTTTTAAACCTTCCTCTTTCCCGATTTCCCTTATTCCACCACTACCAACCCTTCCATCTCTCTCTCCTTCTTTGCTATCCTTTCCTTCCACTGTCCCTTACTCTCGGGTTAGCTATCTCTACTAAGATTAAGTCCTGACCACCTCGCTGGGATCGTAAGGTCTGTGGTCAGTGTAACTATGTAAAGCTGTAAATCTATGTAAATCTCTCTCTCTCTCTCTGGGAATCGCGTGTTTGGTGAACTTTTAACCCTTCCACTTTCCTGTTTTCCCTCCTCAATCAATTCCCCCCTCTTCCTCCCTCCTCCCTCCTCTTCTCTCTCTCCAATGCCACATCCATAATCGCTGGACCTAAAACATATAAACAAATATCGCATCATAAAATAACTTAAGTAAATAAAACAATGACTATCACCCCTCTAGTATACTCACTCTCACTCTCTCTCTCATCCATAATCGACCCTAGCAAAACACAGTCAAATAAATGTATCAATAATAACAAAGTAAATAATATCACCACCACCGCTCTAATTTTTACTCTCTCTAAAGCCGACGTCCCGCGAACATTTTTACCTGCTAATTTGACTTGACAGTCGTGGCCCTAAGGTTTCGAAGCTATCCCGAACTGAAGCGAATCGTCTCATTAATTCTTTACCTAACATTTACAATTCAGAGGTTCGTTTTGTGGTTGGAGGGTTCATATTGGGCCAGGATTTGTGTTATGTGATGTACAGTCATGGGACATAATACTTTACACACCCATTTGAGTCTTTGAACCTTTAAGGCCAAGTTCTGAAGAATCCGGGCTATGATAATATATTGTTAGTTAAAATAGGACTTCAGAGGCTATCAACCCTTTTGGATTATTAAGCCAGCACACTGTGAGTCAAGAATAACGTCAGGACTGGAGCCTCTCTGCGAGAACTCCAGTCCCTTGTATTGTCTCGCTTGTGTTTTATACTGTGTCAAATGTGTGTGCAGGTATTATGACTCATGACTGTACTATCAACGACAAAAGATCGTTCCCCCACCAGCCACTGAGTGAATCCGAAACATCTGAGGGTCAACAAACGAAGCATCTGACAGAAGTGCCATTTACACCCAATAAATGCTTCGTTTTTCGACCATGTGATTCGGACTATCACAGTGGCTGGTTGGGGGAACAAACGGTTGGTAAACTGAATCTCTTAGCAGCTAATTTACCGATACTTAATGAAAACACACGAAAGTAATATAAATCCAGGTCATATTAATGCCAAGTTTTCATTATATAAATCCAGGTCATATTAATGCCAAGTTTTCATTATATAAATCCAGGTCATATTAATGCCAAGTTTTCATTATATAAATCCAGGTCATATTAATGCCAAGTTTTCATTATATAAATCCAGGTCATATTAATGCCAAGTTTTCATGAGTCACAACAACAAATTTCGCTACAAAATCTATGTAATAACCGAGTAATGAGGGGACATGACAATTTACCCTCCGCTGAAATAAAAAGACTATAGTGAATCCCAGCAATACGATCTCCGCAGTTCCAGCAGTTTATCAAAATAGTTCGTAAATGTATCATAATTATTGCGCTTCTAAACACTGTCGACAATTTCCTGACTCTAAACTGTACAGTCGGATGGCATAGGCTGGTATTCTTAAACAATCCTTTCCCTTCGATGCGCTATTAATGGACGAAATCACCTGAACAATGGCGTTACCTTGACAAATGGGAGTGTTAATCCATGTACTCTCTCTAAACAACATTCATTCCCACAGTATTCGTTCGGTATCAGGCGCTGCGAAGGGAAAGAATGGTTTAACCCTTTCACGCACATAGGTTGTCAGATTAGCAATAAGAAATAGAGTTCTCTCACTCTTATAATTACCTCTCCAAAATTAGTTTTCTGCCCACAGCTAACTCAAAGACAACTGCAGAGGTTGAAATAACTAAACTAAAGGTTTCTAAATACCCCTGATGGTAACAAAGGCCTTAAAGTATCCCCAATAGGCTCAAAATCGCGTCATATGTCGGAGAGGGTTAAGAATACCACCCATACTCTCTCGCCCACTCATAAATATTAGTACTTCCCCATATTTCTAATTATGGAAGTATATCTTGGAATTATATTTTATGCATATGATTTTCTATACATTAACTATAAAATTATACTAGTTATTAAAAAACAACTTCTGTCCAAAAAACAATCCAGATAGCTTAAGGGGAGGTTTTTAGTTTGGTCTCTAGATATCCTTCAAGCTTAAGATTACACCCCCTTGAGCCCCGTTCAAGATAAATTTGTACATTTTTCGGTAGAAAAATGTCCCGGCTGAAAGCCGGTTCCTCTTAAATAACAGGCTCGCTATCGCTCGCCAGGATAACATCGACACCTAAATGGCACGAAAGCTCTTAAAATTGACAGAAATGGGTCGAAAGTTCGTCAAAATAATGGGGCGGACGTTTTAAAATTAGAAAACGCAATGGGGCTAAACATGAGGGAGAAAAGAGTCAAGAAAAAAAAATCCCTCAAGTGGAGATCCCCCCTTAAATGGCACAAAGAAAAACATAGCGGGTCCAGGAATTGTTATGAGTGGGTTATCCAACTGTACCGTAATAATACCACCTGTGTTGTACGTATATATCAACTCGAAAAGTATAGTATATAATATATATATATATATATATATATTAAGGGGAGATATCGACTAGAGGTATTTTTTGTCTGGACCCCTTTCTCCCTCATGTTTAGCCCCATTGCTTTTGAGATTTTAAGACAGTCGCCCCATTAGTTTGGCGATTTTAAGAACTTTCGCCCCCATTTCCGTCCATTTTAAGACCTTTCGTGCAATTTAGGTGTCGATTTTATCCTGGTGAGCGATAGCGAGCCTGTAATTTAAGAGGAACCGGCTTTCAGCCGGGAGATTTTTCTACCGAAAAATGTACAAATTTATCTAGAAAGGGGCTCAAGGGGGTGTAATCTTAAGCTTGATGGATATCTAGAGACCAAACTAAAAACCTCCCCTTAACCCCTTTCTGGCGAGCGATATCGAGCCTGCAATTTTAAGAGAAACCGGCCCTACCGAAAAATGTACCAATTTATCTTGAAGGGGGGGTCTAGGGGGTGTTTTTCTAAGCTTGATGGAGGTCTAAGGAGGAAACTAAAAAACATATATGAATACATGAATTACTAGACCAAACAAACGGCCAGTCTCCCCTTAACCCCTTCAGTACCGGTGACGTCCTTTCCATTATATTCTGGTAACTATTAGACGATTTTATTCAGCCTAGGAAGGACGTCTACTCATTAACCCTCTACGACATATGACGCGATTTTGAGCCGATTAGGGATACTTTAAAGCCTATATTACCATCAGGGGTATTTAGAAACCTTAGTTTAGTTACTTCAACCTCTACAGTTGTCTTTGAGTTAGCTGTGGGCAGAAAACTAATTTTGGAGAGGTACCGGTAATTATTATGTTCCTTCCAACAACCAACCATACTCCTAAAATCGATTAATGAAATTTACAAACACATGTGGCAGCCCGTGGATTCGAACCCAGGATGCTCACACCGAAAATCAACACCTTATACATCGCACCACGAAGACAGTTAAAGGTTGGTGGACACTGCCTACGATTTATTATGCAACTTCGAATCTTGCATATCAATCTAAGCTTATTATAAGAGTGAGAGAACTCTATTTGCTATTGCTAATCTGACAAACTCTGCGTCATATGAGTCTCAAGGGGTTAAAAGGCTACAGACTAACTCCATGCATATGTTTTGTTACCATAGATCCGTCCTAAACTTTACAAAATCGTCTAAATGTAGCAGCTGAGATCAAATACAAAAGACGTCACCGGTACAGAAGGGGTTAATACTATCTGGTCCGACCTCTTGGGGGTTAGAAGGATATTAGGTTGTATTGCTATTGAGCGTTTTGTTTGTTTTTGTCACGTTCGAGCAGTGTTTCAGTTTGTCCCCTTGACTAACAAAAATGTGTTCCCAGATTTCCTTCACACTAAGACACCCAGATCTAAGCTTAATTTTTACATTTTTCGATAGACAAATTTCTCCCTCAATTTCTTCGAAATTAGAGGCTCGCTATCGCTCGCCCAGAGAAAACTCGACACCTGAATGGGATCTTATTATCACCAAATTAATGGCGTAAAATATCTTAAGACTTCCAAACTATCGTCTTAAGACTTCCAAACTATCATCTTAAGACCTCCAAACTATCATCTTAAGACCTCCAAACTATCATCTTAAGACCTCCAAACTAATCGAGTAAAAGAGAGGAGACACAAAAAGTCTTCCTGTGACCAAATATCACTCTTTCTACTTTAGGGGAACTTGTTTCAGGCACACCAGGCAGCTTTGCCTTTTTGTCTCCTTCATACACATACAAAAAACTAGGGTTAAGGGGGATGATTCGATTTTTGCATGTATTCTTTGTTTTCTAGTTTCCTCCCTAGACCTCCATCAAATTTTAAAAACATCCATTAGATCCCCCTTCTAGATTAATTTGTACATTTATCGGTAGAAAATTGTCCCGGCCGAAGGCCGCTTCTTCCAACATTACAGGCTCACTATCGTTCGCCAGGGAAAAAATCGACACCTAAATAGCATGAAAGGTCTAAATATTGACGACGAAATGGGGCGAAAGGTCTTGAAATCGACTAACTAATGGGGCAGACATCTTAAAATCTGAAAACAATTATGCCAAACATGAGGGAGAAAAGTGACCAGAAAAACGACCCATGTCGGTAAATCTACAGTTATACTACCCCTCCCCCACTAACACCCACCACCTCCCCCCTTCAAAACACGCCTTTTAGCGGGTTTTTGGATGGTTCAGCAGACGCGGAAACTGGAAAAAAACTTATTTTGATAACAAATTATCACCAACCAGATACGAGTTTTTCACGTAATTTGTTGTTGTTGTTGTTGTTTTTCTTTGATATACAGTGTTGTTTAATACCGAGGACCGTCGCATTTTAGTATTTTTAACATTAGCCTAGCCTAGCCTAGCCTAGCCTAACCTAACCTAACCTAACCGAAGAGTAACCTGTTTCCGCGACGGTCTAAACTCCCCCTCACGTTCCCCGTTTATGGGTTTGCGAAGGTTTGTAATACTTCAATGTATCTATTTCAAGTCAAATATACATTTCCGCGCATCATCAAACCATACTAAGTCTACTACTAATAATATTAACCCATTAGTACCAACAGAATAGCGACAAAATAGGGGTAGTATAACTGTAGATTTATAAAGATGGGTTTTGAAAGGGGGAGGTGGTGGTGGGTAGTTGGGGAGGGGTAGTATAACTGTAGATTTACCGATAACTCAGTGAAAAAGTTGCATTCGCGGGAGTAACGTTGATCGTTTGATTACAAGGTGCTCGAGGTTAGTAGGGAAACACGTCACTCCGGCCCATAGTTCTTCCGGCCCTAGTCACTCCGACCCCGTTACCCTAGGCCTAGTCACTGCGGCCCATTGAAAATAAGATATAGAAATAAAATTAATTAAGAGAGAAGCCCTTAGCCGTTTAGTGATCTACGGTTTCTGTATATATACAACAAAATAAATCAAAATTCGGGTCAATATTTACGAGTCACACCACAGCTGGGATCTCATTGCTAATGGTAGTTTTGGGTTCCTATCATTCTATGCTTCATTGCTATATACTTTTTATCCACTCTTCTTCTTCTTACCTCTGACCGGGTATAGGCTATCCTAGTGTTTACTAGCCTATACCCCTTTGAAAGGACATTAGCCTAACCTAACAACCTTACCTAACCTATCCTAGTATTATAGGTGGGGGCTGCCGCCCCCACACCCCCGCTTTGACTTAGATTTTTGGTGTATTTGTCTGTGAAGTGGGTATTATTCAATTTGTTGATAACGAAAATCCTCCATGCGGACTATATGGAGAAAAATATGGCGATAATATTCAAGGACACTAGTGCGACGTTATGAGAAACAATTTATTAGGGAAAATAGGCACCAATAGATTCGCCATATTTTCTCCATATAATCCGCATGGAGGATTTTCGTTATCTACAAATTGAATAATACCCACTTCACAGACAAATACACCAAAAATCTAAGTCAAAGCGGGGGTGTGGGGGCGGCAGCCCCCACCTATAATACTAGGATAGGTTAGGTAAGGTTGTTAGGTTAGGCTAATGTCCTTTCAAAGGGGTATAGGGTAGTAAACACTAGGATAGCCTATACCCGGTCAGAGGTAAGAAGAAGAGTCCTGCAGTGCAGCAGTAGTCTCCTTGAATGCTACCATTGTTTCTAATAAGGCGGATGTAGTGTCCTTGAAGATTATCGGCTACGGTACTTCGGGCATCTAACTAATTTCCCATATTGGCGTTTCCATTAAAATTTAGGCCGCGGGATACAGAATGTCTCCCCCCTAGACTTATCGTCATCGTCATATATAGGTTATATTGCCAGCAGGGGGCATACAAACAACAGCAAACTTGTTACTTAAGGGGAGGTCTTCACTTGAGGGATTGTTTTATCGACCCCTTTCTCCCTCATGTTTAGCCCCATTGCTTTTGATATAAAACGTTTGCCCCATTAGTTTAGCGATTTTAAGAACTTTCACCCCATATTAAGACCTTTCGTGCAATTCAGGTGTCTATTTTATCCTGGCGAGCGATAGCAAGCCTGTAATTTAAGAGGAATCGACCTTCGGCCGGGACATTTTTCTACCGAAAAATGTACAAATTTATCTTGAAAGAGACTCGAGGGGGTGTAAATTTAAGGTTGATGGAGGTCTAGGGAACAAACTAAATACCTCCCCTTAACTAACGTCGAGCGTCATGTCAACAAACCGACGATCTGAAGAGGCAGTAAAATAAGTAAATTCCAGATTTTCGGCCCAAACGCGCTTCTTTATTCTCGTCGAAAGCCACATGAAAAACGTTATTAAATAGTTTCTATTACTAGTAGCAGACCAGCAAAGGGTGTAGGTTGTTGATAAATGCGTGGAAATCTAAATTAAATATCTAATAAGTACGCGGTGGTACCTGTCAAAAGCGCGCCCCTTCAGTAAAATGCTACCATATAATGAAAAATAAGTCACCGGTGCTGAATGGGTAAATATGTTACTATCCGTGAACAATATATAAATATCCGTGGAAGTGGTAGTGGGTACCTTTGTTACCTTGTATAGCGAAGGGGTAATAATGGAAAATTGAGCAGGAAAATGGGAAAATCAATAACACTGGTTGGTTGCCTCTCTTCCTATTACTCTCACGCTCGCTCTCTCTCTCTCTCTCTCTCTCTCTCTCTCTCAACACGCAGCTAAGATCAATCTCTCTTATTTATATTTCACACAAACACAGTTACACAAATATGATTGCAAATGTAGGCCTAGCCTATGCTTCATTTAGTTTTGCAATATCAAACCAACGTCAACTGTTTAGGCTATATTATTTGTGTATTTTTTGAGCATAGGCCTAGCCTACATTGCATATAAAAGTAAACTCTTCGGACAAAAAATATACAGAAAATACGTACAGTAAATCAAATGTGACCTAGGCTATTGGTATTGGGAAACTCATTGTTATTGCCAAACGTTGAAGAGGAACGTGGAAGTTTATGACACAAATTTGGTCCCTGGTGCTTCAATAAATAACAATACAGGCATTTAGTATTCTTGTAGTTACGTTTACAGTAAATAGGAGTTAAGCCTGGAGAAGTATTATGGAAACCAATCTAGGCTATAGGCCTAATTGCCCAAGTCAAAATTGAACGCTCTGCCCCGGATACAAAATCAAAACAGCTCACTTACCACTAATTTCCCGCTTTTCCACTGCCTGCAAGCGGTCCTCAAGCACAAAAATAGACGGCCATCTTTCACTTATCCTTTAACTGGACGGGGGAAGGGAAGAGAGGCTAGGAGGGATTAGTTTTTGTTGTGAATGGATGGTGGAGTACCAGGAGCAAACAAAGCACTACTCCTCTGAACGAGTGCCCGCGACACACTGATGAAACGCACGAGGCATTGCGCCTGCGCAGAAGGAATCTGAAGAATCAACCAGAACCATTTATTGGGAGAATTGTGGCGTATTTATTTTAATAGACGCCATGTTGCATGCCTTACACTGCCCGTATTCCTATAAAGTATTTGCCGACTACTGTTGACGAGTTACGATAGTTAACGTTAATAAGAAGTTATCGACGTTAGCTATTATTAATACATCATTGGTTTAATGGAACTACCTATTCAAATAATCACCAACAGGTAATGTATGGCTTTTAATGTTCCTAGACTCTAAAAATAGTGAAAATAACCCAAACATTGTCTGTTATACAGTTATATTAGTAATTTTCTAAACACATATTGCAGTGGCAACTTTATAACAGCTTCCTTCGTCATTTGCATCGCAAGGTATGCAATATGACGACTGCTATAAAGAAGTTGTTGTATTCACCTAATAATCATCGGTGTTGAACTGCCTCATGTAGAATAATACTCTTGACCTTTTCAAATATAATAAATTCTGTAATGTAACCCCCATGCACAGATATATTATAATGTAGAGACCCTCACCCTCATCTTCAAAATAACTGAGAATTGTTAACCCCTTTTGTACCGGCGACGTACTTATTATTTGACTTCAGCTACACTTAGACGATATTATGAAGCTTAGGAAGGATATATGGTAGCTAAAAGGACTAATTGAGATAGTCTGTAGCCTTTTTCATGGGTAGACGTCCTTCCTAAGCTGAATAAAATCATCTAATAGTTGCCCTAATATAATGAAAAGGACGTCACCGGTACTAAAGGGGTTAAGGGGAGACTGGCCGTTTGTTTGGTCTAGTAATTCATGTATTCATATATGTTTTTAGTTTCCTCCCTAGACCTAAATTAAGCTTAGAAAAACACCCCCTAGACCCCCCTTCAAGATAAATTAGTACATTTTTCGGTAGGGCCGGTTTCTCTTAAAATTGCAGGCTCGATATCGCTCGTCAGGAAAAAATCGACACCTAAATGGCACGAAAGGTCTTAAAATTGACAACGACATGGGGCGAAAAGTGCTAAAATCGCCAAACTAATGAGCCGAACGTCTTATAATCTCAAAACTAGTGGGGCGAAACATTAGGGATGAGGGGGTCCATAAAAATTGTCTTCTCCCCCTAATGGCAACTTTGCACAACGGGAATTTGACTACTTGCGATTTTCATTCTATAAGGAAGTTGGAGCTGTAGACATCGATATTTAGCAGAATAACCAGCTATAATACGGTTTTAGTACATTTATATATACATAAAACCCAATTCAACATACTATTTATCCATCATA
Source organism: Paralithodes platypus (assembly GCA_032716605.1). Taxonomy (NCBI): domain Eukaryota; kingdom Metazoa; phylum Arthropoda; class Malacostraca; order Decapoda; family Lithodidae; genus Paralithodes; species Paralithodes platypus. The sequence goes on from CM064528.1 coordinate 47,000,116, forward strand.
AACCTACATAATTACTGTATTATTGTTTAATATCGATGTTTACAGGCCGAACTTCCTTATAGCCTGAAACTCGCAAGTGGTCAATTGACCAGTTCGAGCTGAGAATGTTGCAACCAAAGTGTCCCTGCAATTGACCACTTGCGAGTTTCAGGCTATAAGGAAGTTGGAGCCGTGAACAGCGATATTAAACAGAAATGCAATAATAATGTACGTTTCTGATGGATAAAAAGTATGCTGAATTTGGTTTTATGTATTAATAAATGTACTAAAACCGTATTATAGCTGGTTATTCTGCTAAATATCAATGTCTACAGCTCCAACTTCCTTAGAGAATGAAACTCACAGTCAAATTATAACTTCGGAAGAACTATAGTCAGTATAACTATATAAATACACACACTCTCTCTCTCTCTCTCTCTCAAAATGGCCGGACACCGACCTTCATTCACACATACTGGATGTGTACAAAGTACAAAAGAGTACAAAGGAAATCAAGCAACAACAGGTCTAGTGACCCTTCTAGGCTGCTTGTCCTCCAAAACACTGAGGATCAAGTGTCCAAACAGTGGTTTAGAGTGGGTAAGGGAACATTGGAAAGGGAACTACTGCCCTGGAACTAATGTCCGTGGCAGGATTAGGAAGTCAGTAGGGGACAGATGGGTTAGTAACTGAGGGGGGGGGATAAAACAAAGTTATTCATTTACAAACGCAGTCAGTCGCGGGTTTGATGCGAGATATTTGTCTAAGCGAAGTTTAAATGAATCAACGGTGCTGCAGTCTATAACGTCTCGGGGAAGCCCATTCCACAAGTTGACAACTCGATTGAAGAAGAAATTCTTAGATTCGTGTGAGTTAAAAGATTTACCAATAATATTGCAACCGTTTCCCCGCGTGTAATTAGATTGGTCGATAGTGAAGTACTTACTACAGTTCATATTGTCGATACCTTTGATGATTTTGAACACTTGAATTAAGTCACCTCTTAATCTGCGCTGGGTTAAAGGAAATAGATTTAATTCTCTAAGACGTGAGAGGAGGTGTGAGTGGGACTTAGCTGAGAGAGAGAGTGTGAGTGAGAGTGTGTGTGTGTGTGTGAGACAGTGAGAGTGTGAGTGACACAGAGTGAGTGAGCGTGAGTATATGTGATATACAGTATATATATATATATATATATATATATATATATATATATATATATATATATATATATACTGTTTAGTATATTACACTAAGCATAAATCGCTGTGCGTCATGCTGGGATCTATAACATATATAATTATCAGTAGTGATCATAATGTGGATAGGAAATATTTGGAACGTATAAACCCTTTCAACATATAAAGTCATATTACCCGCCCTAACAACCTGACGTATGTAATATATTGTGTTATATTACGCATGGTGAGACTCATTCACACACTGCTGGTTTGGTGACGTCATTACGCTTTTGATTGGCGTAAAGTGAATTATTCCTACGTTTTCATTGTTTGCTATAAATTATACATTTCGAATATATATATATATATATATACAGTATATACAGTGTGTATGTATATATATATATATATATATTGTATATGTGTGTATGTGTATGTATATATATGTATATATATATTGTATATGTGTGTGTGTGTGTGTATGTGTATGTTTATGTGTGTGTGTGTGTCTATATGTATGTGTGTGTGTGTCTGTATAGTATGTCAACTAATGAACATGAGAAAGTAATGACCAACCTTTACTGAACGTCATTAAGCCAGTGTTTGAAGTATTAATGACATCAGAGTATTGCTAATAATTACATAAGGCTATCAACAGTCAGATGGGGACGGATATATAGAAACATCACACGAACGTTTTTTTAATCAATTATTGTTAATTGGTTCACTTTTTGGTCTATTTGTTCATATATTCATATATTGTTTTAGTTTCCTCCCTAGACCTCCATCAAGCTTAGAAAAACACCCCCTAGACCCCCTTCAAGATAAATTTGTACATTTTTCGGTAGAAAAAATTTCTTGGCCGAAGGCCGGTTCCTCTTAAAATTGCAGGCTCGCTTTCGCTCGCCAGGAAATAATCGACACCTAAATGATACGAAAGGTCTTAAAATTGACAACGAAATGGGGCGAAAGGTGTTAAAATCGCCAAACTAATGGTCCGAACGTCTTATAATCTCAAAACTAGTGGGGCTAAACATTAGGGAGAAGGGGGTCCAGAAAACGGTCTGCCTCCCTTAAGCCGGTATCACACGAGCGCTTTTTCCCTCAACATTTATACTGAACACTGGTCTGGCAGCTTATCAGTTCAACATTTAAAACATATCGGTTACCTAAATTCATCTACCATCAGTCTAGTTTCCGATACCAGTGCAAAATATTCCAGAAATGTTGGCAGAGAAATGTTGATCATCGAATGTTGACTATAAAAGCTCTCGTGTGATGCTGGCTTAAGGGGAGGAAGACCGTTTTTCTGGACCCCCTTCTCCCTAATGTTTAGCCCCACTAGTTTTGAGATTATAAGACGTTCGGCCCATTAGTTTGGCGATTTTCAAACCTTTTGCCTCATTTATTTGCCAATATTAAGACCTAGCGTGCCATTTAGGTGTCGATTTTTGTCCTGGCGAGCGATAGCGAGCCTGCAATTTTAAGAGGAACCGGCCTCCGGCCGGGAAATTTTTCTAACGAAAAATGTACAAATTTATATCGAAGGGGGGTCTTGTGGGTGTTTATTTAGCTTGATAGAGGTTTAGAGAGCAAACTAAACCCCTTCCTTAAACCATTGAGCCGAACCAATAAATTATGCTGCACAATACCGTCTGAGCTCCCTTAATTTATTATAGGCTTCGCAGCTTAATGAAGCATTCCAATAAATTATACAATAAATATTGAAGCAATCAAGGTGTCGAACCGGTACAATTTTGTTTGAAGATTTGAATGAAAAGGAGGAGTACAAGAAAATTGACAGAAAAAAAGCATTGTTTTTGGTAATATTATCACTTCCAAACACATAATTTGAACTGTAAGCCATATAATAATAGTTTTATCCCTACGTATTCAACAATCTATTGTTGTTTTATTAATTTCACCACAACACCAAACACCTCCAATTAAATTAATGAAAGCATATATATAATGTCATCCACCAGGATTCGAACCCGGGTTAGCACACACAATTTTTTTAGACACCTTAACCATTAGTCCATTACACCACCAAGACTACAAATAATGGACTCGGATTTCGTTTGACACCCTGGAAGCAATTATTACTTATGTTCTTATGTTCTTATGTTCTTATTACTGTATGTATCATGAATTAATTGATGCTTCGTACCTTATTGAAGCATTGAAGGACAGAAATAAGAATACAACATTGAACAATATAACTTGCGAAAATACTTGGTAGGGAACCGGTATAAATATGTGGCGAAACCTCTCGGTAGCGAAACAACTGGGTCTCAGTCTAGGGGTTGAGACAATGAAGCACAAAAAGGCGTAGCAGCTTCAGAGATGAGGCTGCTTCAAGCCGTGAGTGAATCTCTAAATGCTTCACATATTTTACTCCCTAGGCTGGAACAAGACCTCAAGGGCTTCACCGTGTTGAGCGGTTGGATGTACAGGCTCTCAGCCTATTCCCTAGAAAAAAGAAAACAAAAATAGCGAAATCTCTAACCGCGAACCCTCCAGGTGGCGAAACCTCTGGATACCTGCTCAACCGTCTCAAGGGGTTCTTCACCCCTGCACAGCTTCTTGCTCTGTACAGGGGTACAATGCGTCCTTGTATTGAGTATTGTTCACATGTGTGGGGAGGATCCTCTCACACTGCACTCCTAGACAAAGTAGAAAGGAAGGCCTGTCGTATCATTAACTCCCGTCCACTCACCAACTCTGCAATCTCTCTCCTTTCGCCGCAATGTTGCATCTCTCTCGCTATTCTATAGCTACTATAATAATAGTGTTCATCAGAGCTCTCCCAATGTATACCACCTCCTCTATGTAAGGTACGTAGTACCCGACTTGCAACACAATCCCACGCCTACTCTGTACAACTCTCCAACCCATGCAAGAGTGAAACGTTACTCTGTCTTCCTTCTATTCAACAGCTGAGCTCTGGAACTCTCTCCCAGAATCAGTCTTTCCTTCTTCCTATGACTTAAATAAGCTAAATTGCTTCAAACTCCGTGTGTCCAGGCATTTTAGCTAGAACGTCCCTTGATGATTTTGGCCCTGTCACTCTTTCAACTCTGGGGGAGGCACTTGCTACAGGCAGTTCTGCCTTTTGTCTCCCTCACTCACATAGAACAAAAAATTTAGGCCTATACTGTACAGTATATAAGATATATATATATTTAGAGAGAGAGATTAATAGTTATAATTTCCAATTTAGACCTTGTTAAACTATTGTAAGTCATTCTGGTTGGAAAAAGGATTATGGCCTCCCCGCTCTCTCTCTCTCTATATATATATATATACAGTATATATATATATATATAGAATGCTAGACTACTCGGCCCACGGGACAGCTCGGCCAGGACAGCTCGGCCCACGGCGAGACAGCTCGGCCCAGTAAAAACGAGACAGCTCGGCCCCGTGTTAATTACGAGACAACTCTTAATTAACCTAACCTAACCTACACATTATGAATCGAGAGAACTAGCCTATGGCATAATTATACAATAAACGAACATTTCGCCCACATTACACACACGCCATAAACGGGAGGCCATGTATGCAGCACCAATTGTTTGCGGATGACACCCAATTCTATCTGGCACTAAGTGACGTGGTGAATGTTGAGGAGAAGATTAGTGGTTTACTAAAAGACATTGGGAAGTGGATGGAGTCAAAGCAACTGAAATTAAATGAAAATAAAACTGAATGCCTATTAGTAGGCAGACGGGTGAACCTTGAGAGACTGGGCGTGCAAAGCCTCAATATCAATGATAGTGTGATGACTGTGAGTAGTGTGGTGAAGGATTTGGGAGTTTTGGTTGATAGTGAACTGTCATTTAAAAACCAGATTAATCAAACAGTGCGAATCTCTGCCTATCATCTGAGGAATATTGCTTTTGTGAGAAAATATCTGGATATTAATACAACCAAAATGTTGATCCACAATCATGTAATTAGTAAATTAGACTATTGTAATTCTCTATATTATCGACTACCAAATTACTTGCTACGAAAACTACAACTTATAATGAATAGAGCAGCAAGATTAATAAAGAGTTTACCATTCCGTGCGAGTATAACGCCGGCATTAATTGACCTGCATTGGCTGCCGGTGAAAGCGAGGATCATATTCAAACTGTGTGTTATAGTGTATCAAGCTTTGAACTTTGGAAAGCCGGAATATGTGCGAGACTTATTGGAAGACTTCAATGTTGGCACTGATATGATGCTGAGACATGGCAACGTGCTGCATCAATTGAATGAGCCACGGTGCAATCATGAATTTGGATTTAGGGCCTTCGAAAAGAGTGCACCGAGACTTTATAATAATCTACCAGTTAATGTGAAAAGGTGTGCGAACATAAAGGCCTTTAAAAAGTCACTAAAAACACATTTGTTCAGGGAGTGTTATGACTTAGAAGATGGCACTGTGAGACAAGACTACAAGTGCTAGATGGTTTAAAGGGCAGCTGCGACGAGCGTCACATCTAGTGACGGAGCGCGGCTGAGAAACTCCACACCAAGTAAGTAAGTAAGTAACCAAATCCTGCAAATCCTGTCCTCTGCGCATGCGTGAGAATCTTAGGCCCCTTGGCACGATTTTGTTTTCCTTTATACTATTATATTATCCTATCCTAACCTAACCTAACTTAAATTAACCTAACAGTTGAGCCTAAATAACATAATAAACATATTAGGGAAAAGGCCGCGCATACACAGAGGACAGGATTTGGTGCTGCATACATGGCCTCACCCATAAACCCTCCACTTAGCTCTCCCCATCCTAATCCTGACTGGTCTCGTCAAATTGCCCCATAGCAAAACATGGGGCCGAGCTGTCTCAAATAATGGGCCGAGTTGTCTCGCCGTCGTGGCCGAGTTGTCCAAAAGTAGGCCGAGCTGTCCGAGCCGAGTTGTCCCATGGGCTGAGTCGTCCAGTCGTATATATATATATATATATATATATATATATATATATATATATATATATATATATATATATATATATATATATATATATAATATATATATATATATATATATATATATATATATATATATATATATATATATATATATATATGCTATATCTATAGCCTATATTGCAAACTGTTCATCTTAGTATCTCTCGTTAGCATACACTACACATAATTTGTATCTTTATAATTCGTCCTGTATGATATCTCTCTCTCTCTCTCATGACGCACCCACTATTGCACCATGACGTCACAGAGTGTACCTGTAACGTCAACAGCTGAGGCAGGCAGTGTCCCTTCCCTCTCTCACGCAATCATCCCTACTCCTCCCAGTCGCTCTCTCACACCACTCTCCCTCTCTCACTCGGTCAAGCAGCATCCCCACCGCTCTCACAACTCAACGTACAGGTGATTATTTACCAGTAGACCCACGAAAAGGTGTGAAATGTGGGTTTTTGTTTAGTTTACTTCCCGTCTGAGAGGCCGAGACCTTGGGTGCGTTTCCGGAATGTCACGAGATTTCAATTTTTTCCGTTTTTATCGTTCATTTGCGTATTTCTTCGAACTTTGGAGAAAGTTTGGTGCGTGTTTTATGGCTTGCACTAGCGGGAAAGATCAAAGGTGAAGCAGAGTTGTGCTAAATGGGAAGTGTTATTGTTGTCATGACATCGTCTGCAGCTGTCAGAGAAAACGGATAGGGTCGTTGGAATTAAGAGAGGGGACTGTTCAAGTTTGTTTTATTTCGTTAATTGCGTCGCATGGCCTACACTAGAACAAAGAAAAGTTGTTGCAAGTTTAAGCTATGCAATCTTTATGTTCGATATTTAGCTAATTCAAAATTCGACTGAAATAAGCCTGTGAGGCTGTGAAGGGATAAAATGAGTTTCCAAGTTTTTCCTACTTGCCATGAAGCATAACCTTATTTCGTAGATTTAGAACATTTTGACCCATAATATTTAATTTACTAGATTATACACTCACTAACCTAGACAATGTAAGCTAGTTAAATATAATCTAGCTACTAGTGGAGGTACGACAGGAAATGCTGGAATTCTGTACTGAGCGATGAGCAACCTTCCTGTGAAGTCATTCCCCAATAAAGAAATCCAACAGTTCAAACTTCCCAGTGTCTAAAATGTTATAAGACTGGAAGTATAGACTTAAATGCAGATAAAGCTTGTTAAATGTTACTGTGCTGGGTACATAGTAATTAAACAAATACGTAATAACTAATAACGCTCACAACTAAAGTGGTGCAACCAGCAAGCTAACACGCAAGGAATGAAACAGCAAAGTAGTGATGCAACTGATGCTCATATAAACCACATGCCCCATATTTTTTTTTTATCCAATTTAATTTAGAAACAAATAATGACTAGGTAGGCTATGTGTTGTGTTGTCCCTATTCTGGCTCTCTCTTGCTAATGCTGGTTTAATTTTTTATTTTTTCAGATCTCAACAGAACAAGATTCTCTGGTGCTACACCAAAAGCCTTTTTAGTACTTATTCCTTTTGCGTATTTGCCTTATTAGGAAGAAATCCAAGCAAGTACAAGTATGTATGATGTTCATTAGTTACAGAAAATATACTGTATGTGACTGAGATAACATACACAAAAATTAATTGCAAAGTGAACAAGTGATATATAAAGTGTAAGCTAGTCAAATTTGTTCCCATACCTACCATTCAAGTTAATCCTTTAAAATATGGCTACGTTTCCCTTCCCAACACATAAATTTGTAAGAAGACACAAGGTTTTCATATATATGTGTTTGTTGGTGTGTGCCAGACCTATAGTGGCTACGAGCGAACATGAACGTATTAGCACATCTTTTACGAGGGAGGAGAATGTCGTAGTGAGTAGAAGTGCACGTAACAGTGATAGTGAAAACAATATAAATGTTAATATAAGTAGTTTAAGCAGCAATGAAGGGAAGGTTAGCGTAGATATAGTTAACTTTATGAAGGAGGAGAATGAAATACTACCACAGATTGAGGAGAATGAAATACTACCACAGAATGAGGAAACCGAAAAGACGAGACAAGAACCGGCAGGAAAGACTGAAGAAGAAAATGAAATAACACGGCTAAAGGAGGAAATGGAATGCACGATTGAAGGAACAGCTAGAAAGATAGAAAACGAGAATGAAATCACACAACTAAAGGAAGAAATAGAAAATACAATAAAAGGTGCCAAGAGAAAGATCGAAAAAGAAAATGAAATAACGCAACTAAAGGAGGAGATGGAAAACACGATAGAAGGAGCAGCAAGGAAGATTGAAGAAGAGAATGGAATAACACGACTGAAAGAGGAAATAGAAAACACGATAGATGGAGCAGCAAGAAAGACGGAAGAAGAGCGGAGGACAACAAAACTGGAAAATGAAGACGATAACTGGGGTAGAGGAAGGAGAAGAAAAGGAGAGCAGGATAAAGAGTGGACAGGTATGGTATATCAGTTACATAATACTGTACACTATTAAAATAAACAATTAACTGACAGTTTTGATACAATATCAGCCAGAAATATCAAATTCAAGGCAATAATTCATTAATTTCGCACCTATAGTTGTAGCTACGTTTATGAAAACAAGACTTGGTCAAGCGACCGTAAGTGAAATAATGTTTCAGTTCATTTGTTTGCAATTTTTCGCTATACATTTCACATTTAGAGCTAAATAATGAAGCATTGACATTTTTAAGTTAATTCTCTAATTGATGATCAATGTAGAAATGGAAGAATTTTATGTAAGGTGTGTCTGCACTTGCAAGTTTTTGGCTATAAAGAACTGGACACATGGATATTGAGCATTATTATAATCGATAATAAAAATGAAAATATTGCCATTGTACTGAAAGAGTTAAATCATTCCACAGATTTGTTTGCTGCAGGTGGGAGGTTGAATGTTGTGGTGTCTCCCCATCTGTCTTCCCCACCACTGCCACCATCCCACAGTACTCCACCACCACCACAATTATCCTCCCACAGTACTTCAACACAACCTCCACACAGTACTCCAACACAGCAACTCCACAGTACTCCACCACCACCTCCCCACAGCAACCAACCACAGCCGCCCCACAGTATACCACCCCCACCGCCGCCCCGCAGTACACCAACCCCACCACCACGCCGCCTGGCTGTGGTTGGAAGTGGAGAGAACGTGACTCTGGAACTTACAGCGGGTAATAGGAGCTTGATTCTAGACCTTCATCCCACCAGGTAATATTGCCAACGGAATCCTGTAAGTTGTAGCTAATCCTCCTTAGTTAACTGTGTTGGTGGTTTAATGGTTTAGATACTTCTGTTCTGGGTGTGGTGCCCCGAATTCGAATCCCGGGAGGACCATATGCTTTCATTAGTTTATTCAAGTACATTGGGATTTGTAATTGATAATTAATGTTAAGAACTGGGGTGTTACTTACTTTATTTCTATTATGTTTTAGTAAGCTTCCATATACTGTATGATAAATATATCATTTTCTGAAATAAGTTTATTTGAAAGACTCCACTATTTTCTTTGTCAACAGAGACCTGCTTGGAGCCACTTATCGTGACCCTGACCTAGGAAACACCAAGGTAAGGCTAACTTGAATTTTGTACTGTAATATAATGTAATATAATATAATGTTAAACAAATGTCCATGTACAGTAAACCTTTCTCTATTTTTTTTTAGGGTAAATTTAGGAAATCAATTCTTGTCAATAATATTTTTCTCTTTATATACTTTGGGATGTAAACCCATATCCATGGGAACACCAATTAAGTCAATAGTAAATATCCCCAAGTTAAAAGTGCTTTGTAGCTTTGACTGGTAGCATGGTTGGTAAAGCATCTGACTGCTGATCCAATTGTTGGCAGTTTGATTCCACTCCATGGTATTGGTAGACATCAGAGTGTGGAGTTGCCACAAATCGTTGTGGCAACTGTCCAAATTATGTCCCTTGTTACTTGTAACAAGGACACACCCTAGCCCTGATGTTCATCAAGGGAGTGCATGGTGTTAAAAACTGTATCATTAAACATACTTTCTTCCATAGAAGGCATAGTTTGTCAATAATTATATCCCTCTAAAATCACTGTGTCTTGCACTCCAGCAATGCATAACAAAAATGTACCGTTATATACAGTATACTGTACTGAACAGTATCTGAAGTTTCATAGACAAATTCGGAGAGCGGACTTCCCAAACTTGACTACTTCCTTTAACGTGACGATAGTGCGTTGTTATATGTGCGATTAGTTTGCTTGGGAAACAGATTAACTTGCTCATGTAGTAATGTACACCCTATGTGGTGGATTGTGTTCTTTTATTTAATAGTTTTCATTTTAGTAAGCGTTGTTTCCACATAGCAATTTTGATAATTTAATTTGACTTTATATTGTCCTTGTCCCAATTTTGGTTTGTTTAGTTTGCAAGTTTTACATTTTAATGCTAGTAAATATATCACTGTGCCAAGATAACACCCATCTGGACTTACATTTCTCTTTCCCAGGTTGTAAGTGGTGGATGTGAGTACCAAGGGGAGGTGCGAGGTCTGCTGGGGTCCTGGGCAGCACTCTCACTATGTCCTGTCATCAGGTATGTACCTACAGTATATCAAATAGGTGTCCTTACAAATGAGGACATTTTATGTTTAAGACATGTTATTATTATCTTAAAAGTTTACCTCATAACCCCTGTCCTTGCTCTGTCTTGAGTCGTCAACCCCCCCCCCCCATGAAGGAAAAAGAAAAGAAAAAAATAGGAAAAGTGGGAATTGGGCCTGAGTAAATCGATAGATAGATAGACCTCATAATCTAGGTTGGTGATAACAGTTGCAGGAGAAACCTTGTGCGTTACTGACTAGTAAAATGAGAGATTTAATTGATACTTGAGAAGTGCGTGCGGAGTTACATGGAGGGATAGACAGACAAATGAGGAAGTAAGAGAGAGGTGTGGTGTGGATGTAGATGTGCTGGAAAGCGTGAAAAGGAACATCTTGAGATGGTTCGGTCATATGGAACATATGGGAAGCGAGAGAATGACTAAGAGGGTGTACGAGAGCGAGGTGGAAGGACAGAGAGGGAGAAGTACCGTAAACCGAGAGAGGTGGAAGGATGGAGTGAAGAAGTATATGAGTGAAGGCGGTGCTGGATGGGAGGAGGGACGTCGACTGACCGGGGTCAGAGGTGCATGGGGACGGTTCGTTCGTCGCCACCCTTTCGGGGATCACGGCGTCCGGTAGTGGATAGTGGAATTGATAAATATTGTTAAACCCTTTTGTACTGGCAACGTCTTCTTAATTATATTCTAGCTATATTTAGACGATTTTGTGCAGTTTAAGAAGGGTATAAGGTAGCTAAAAGGATTAATTGAGATAGTCTGTAGCCTTTTAATTGGTAGACATCCTTCCTAAGCTGAATAAAATCGTCAAATAGTTGCCAGAATATAATGAAAAGGACATCACGGTACGGAAGGGGTTAACACTGTGTCCCCCCCTCCCAGAGGTATGATCGTGGGAGGTGCTGGAGCAGTATGGGTTGAACCAGAGGAGGGCAGTAGAACAGTTGAGGACCCTCACAGAGTCTTCACACCGGACCTCCGACACCAAGCTCACAAGTCTTGTGGTAAGGGTTTTCATTGGTTTTATCATATTATAATTGTTTCAAGTGTATATATTTACAAATACTGTAATCTTTATCTTCTCCAGCACCTTGTTGCCTCCTAGGAAATTCCTGCAAAAGCATGGACATGACATAAAATATCTCCCATGTTACTTTGTCCACACATGCTGATATTTCTTGTACCACAATATTTCTTCCCTTATGTGGAAACATGTACAAGATCTTGTGGATTTATTATATTAGGCACAAGTGTTAGTTAGTTATGTAGAGCAGATTAACCAGTGTAACACAAGTGTATCCAATAATGTAAATTGAGGTGAGTTTATACTAGGGAGGATAACCACCTGTAGTGATAAATTGTATACATTTAATTCAACAATTCTGATATGCTGATATATTTTTTTTAAACATTTAATGTGTGATTTGCTGTCTTGATAGCGTAATGCTTAGTGCTCGTAATTTTGGTGTGAGAAAAAATATGAATGAATTAATTTCATTTGGGAGGTGTTTGGTTTTGGGAGTGAAATTAATTAATTAAATTAATACTGTATGCCCCAAATTAGTGTCATCACTCGGTCAATATTCATACAGTATTATTAATTCTGCATTACCGTACTTTTTAATTCACTAAATAATATATTTGTTCTCTTTATCAGGAACCAAAAGCACGGACATCTATCATCACAATGAAGTACAAGACTTACCTCATCACAGGGTAATTATTGTTTTATTGTTATATTATTGGGGGTGGCCGACTCAAGACAGAGCCAGAATAGGGACAACACAACAGAAAACAATTCACACACAAAAACAAAGCACAAATTCACACACATCTATATGACTGTGCTGTACATTAATATAATTCTTATGTTTGTCCAACTGAAAGATAGTATCCAGACACAGTTTCAGCCAATCAGCTCAAAATAGAGTTCTCTAACTCAAAGAGACCAAGTGCAAATTTGCCCCCCCCCCCCCAAAAAAAAAAAATATATATAGTTGTCTAATTTCCATTGAATTTCATGTCTTTATACACTGGCTTTATTATAATATAACTGGTGACTGGACAACTCAAATAGTAAACCTTTTCAACTTTAGGGACTGGAGCAAATTATCTCATAATTTACATACCTACGATATATACCGTTTGACTCTCCCCAATTGGTAGAAATATCAGCTCAATTGCTCATGTTCATCATCTAGTTGAGTTAACATGAAATGGTTAATATTACCTTTTACCACACAGAGTCGGCGATCCATCTACGGCGGATCAATGTGGACCAGCAAGAAGACCCGGTTTGTGGAGTTGGTGATGGTGGCGGACTCCAGTTACTACAAGGCCTTCGGTGACGGTACGACCGATCGCTGTAAGGCCATAGTTAATGTGGTCAATGCTGTGAGTGTGAAGGAGGATTTAGCTTTTTGTCTTATTCATTTTTTTATGTATGTATTAATTAACACCCTGTTCTTAACATTAATCATCAATTACAAACTCCAATATACTTGAATAAACTAGTGAAAGTAATGAAAGGTTATGCATTGTAGATTGAGACGAGGCAATGTGGAAAAGAGCGGTGCACACCCATGTGCAGTGTGTGGAAAGGGTGTGGGCGCTAACTCGATTCAATGTAGCATCTGTCGACGCTGGGTGCACCATGGGAGTAAGCATTGTAGTAGAATAAAGGGACCCCTGCCGAAGGATAAGTTAGAAATAGAGAAATTTAAGTGCGTTGTGTGCAAAGGCGAGCTTGTGTTATGTGATGATCCAGTGGCTGTGAATTTTGGAAATGAGTCATTGGAGCTGGTGGACAAGTTTTGTTACCTAGGAGATACCATCTCTGCTGGTGGTGGGGCCGAGACTGCCACTGTCGCTAGAATTAGATGTGGCTGGGGGAAGTTCAGAGAACTGCTGCCAATTCTGACCATGAAAAGAATACATCTCCCCCTGAAGGGAAAGGTGTATGCCTTATGTGTTAGAAGTGCAATGACGTATGCCTCAGAAACATGGGCCGTTAAAGTAGAGGATGTCAACAGAATGGAACGTAAAGAGATGAGAATGGTGAGATGGATGTGTGGGGCCAGGCTGCAGGATAGAATAACAAATGTTGAGCTGAGGAGACGTTTAGGTATAAAGAGTATTAACGAGGTGATGCGTACAAGTAGACTGGGATGGTATGGACATGTGGAGAGAATGGATGAACAAAATTGGGTGAAAAAATGCAGGTCTGTGATTGTGGAGGGAGCTGCACCAAGGATTGGACCGAGGAAGACCTGGGATCGCACTATACGTGCCGATCTCAAATCCAAAAACTTGACAAGTGAAGCAGCCCTTAACAGGGTTGCCTGGAACGCCGCCATTAGGAAAAACTTGGGACACCACACCCAGAACATAAGCACCTAAACCATTACACCACCAACACAGTTAAAGGTTGAGTATGTATGTATATACTCAGGCACATACCCCATAGCTGGGGGTGGCCAACTCGAGACAGAGCTCGAACAGAAACATCATTTAAGTTTCAATTCCTAGGGTCCAGGACCACTTTTGCATTCCCTCGCCCCTTACTCTGTCTCGCCTAGTAGGTGAATTTTACAAGGGGAGGAGGATTCCTAACCTCCCGCCCCCAGAAGTAAAAGAGACGGACAGAAACGGCTAAGGTTGGTAAGAGGATGTCAGTTCACTTTGGATAGGACCAACCCTTCAGTCAACATCCTTGTAATTATTTAATATACATTAGAAAGAATGTCTTTAGTCAGTGTTTGATTAAGATAGTTTTTAGAATCAAAATTTCTAGAATTCTTTCCTAAGTGGAAAAACATTGTTGGTGGTGACAGAGAACTTTTGTCTGTGGTGCCACTGGTTGAGAGTAGGAGAGGAGAAAAACTATTATGAATACATACAAAAATCAATCATACCATATTAATCATGCTTTCACACGTAAAATCAGAGAGTGAGCATAAATTCATATATACAACTGTACTTCCGCGCCCTCCTCAGCTCCCTGCCTTAGAGTGGCCTCGGTCACCCGGGCTTTGTTAGTGGTAAGCAGGGAGGGTTTTGTGGGGGCGCTCTATGGCCTTGCTCGGGACCTTGGGGCTGTTCGGCCAGGCAGCCTGGGGAACAACAACAACAACAACTGTACTTCTGAGCCTAGTTATAAATCCATCTTGTTCCTCCCAACAGTTGTACCGCAGGTTGGACCTGGTGGTAGTACTGACACACTTGGAGATCTGGAAGGGTTCTGACCAGGCGGAGGTGGTGACCGACTCCGACAAAACCCTCAACAACATGAGTCCCTACCGACGCAACTTTATCAAGGAACACCCGGACATACCCTCCGATAATATGCAGCTCATCACGTTAGTTGGCATAGTAATGTTGTTATAATTATTATCAGTTGTATTGAGCTGGTATCACTCGAGCGCGTTTTCCCTCAACATTTATCCTCAACCCTGGTCTGGCAGCTTATGAGGTCAACATTTATAATACAGTATTTCTGTCATCTAAATTCATCTACCATCAGTCTAGTGTCCGATACCAGTGTAAAAGATTCCAGAAATGTTGCCAGAAAAATTTTGATCATCGAATGTTGACTATAAAAGCTCTCGTGTGATACCGGCTTTAGTAGTAGCACCAGTAGTACTATAGTCCATTCATTATAGGTAGGCCACAAATTTTGACCTCTAGCCTCTGTAACTCAAGAGGGGCTGGAGCAAATGGGCTGTCCCTTTTCACACCTATTCCCTGGTTCACCCTTCCCAAATGGTAGAAATATTAGCTAGATTTCACTTGTTTTTTTTTTAGTTATGAGAGGTTGGGGTCGGGATTTCTGACCTATGTATAATGAACAGGATAGAGTAGAATTAATAAGCCTAGTTGTAGTGGTAGTATAATTTTGTTTGTATATACTTGAGTAAGATTAAAATGTAAAACTTGCAAAGTAAACAAACCAAAACTGGGACGATACAAGATAAAGGTAAAATAATTTATCTAAATCGCTATGTGGAAATAACGCTTACTAAAATAAAATTTATGAAATAAAAGAACAAAATCCACCACATTTTTTTTTTCTATGTGATTGAGGGAGGCAAAAGGCATAACTGCCTATAGCGAGTGCCTCCCCCATAGTTGAAAGAGTGACAGGGCCAAAATCAAGGGACGTTCGAGCCAAAATGCCTGGACACACGCAGTTTGAAGCAATTTAAGTCATAGGAAGAGGGAAAGACTGATTCTGGGAGAGAGTTCCAGAGCTCAGATGTTGAGTAGAAGAAAGTTTGAGAGTAACGTTTCACTCTTGGGTTGGAGAGTTGCACAGAGTAGGGGTGGGATTGAGTTGCAAGACGGGTACCACGTGCCCTACGTAAAGGAGGTGGTATGCACTGGGATAGCTCTGAGGAACACTGATTATTATAGTAGCGATAGAATAGCGAGAGAGATGCAACATTGCGGCGGAGAGAGAGAGAGAGATTGCAGAGAGTTGGTGAGTGGACGGGAGTTAATGATACGAAAGGCCTTCCTTTCAACTTTGTCTAGGAGAGCGGTGTGAGAGGAACCTCCCCACACATGTGAACAATACTCAATACAAGGGCGCACTATGCCCCTGTACAGAGCAAGAAGCTGTGCAGGGGAAAAGAACCCCCTAAGGCGGTTGAGCACACCCAGCTTCTGGGACGCTGCCTTAGCAAGACTGGTAATATGGTCCTTCCAAATGAGAGCAGAAGAAAAAGAGACACCAAGAATATTGAGAGAAGATGAAGGGTTGATTTTTGTATTGTTGAAGAATAAGGGATAGTCCGCTGGGAGATCCTGACGGGTAGATAGATGGAGAAATTGGGTTTTGGAAGCATTAAAGTTAACAAGGTTTTCTCTGCCCCAATTGGAAATAGTATTTAGATCAGAATTTAAGAGTTCTATGGCTTCATTACGTTTGTCGTTGAGGGATTGCTGGCTGGGGCGTTCTGAAAAACTAATGGAGTAGTGTAAGGTTGAGTCGTCTGCGTATGAATGGATGGGAATTAAGGTACAGTTAAGGAGATCATTTATAAAAATTAGAAAGAGAATAGGAGATAGGACAGAGCCCTGAGGAACACCGGAGTTTATAGGGTGAGGAAGTGAACAATGGCCGTCCATAACCGCAGCTATGGAACGGCCGGAAAGGAAATTAGAGACAAAGGCACAGATGGAGGGATAGAAACCGAAGGAGGGTAGTTTAGAAATTAAAGATTTATGCCAGACTCTATCGAAGGCTTTCGATATGTCTAGTGCAATAGAAAAAGTCTCACCGAAGTCCCGAAAGGAGGATGACCAAGAGTTAGTAAGATATGAAAGAAGATCACCAGTAGAGCGACCCTTAAGGAAGCCATACTGGCGATCTGAGAGCAGATTATGAGAAGAGAAATGCTCAAGAAATTTGGAAGCAAGAATAGTTTCAAAAACTTTAGAAAGACAAGAGATAAGAGCAATTGGACGATAGTTGGAGGGTTGAGAGCGGTCACCCTTCTTTGGGACAGGTTGAATGTGAGCAAACTTCCAGCATGAAGGGAAGACGTTAGAGGATAGACAGAGACGAAAGAGTTTGCCTAGGCAGGGAGTCAGCACGGAAGCACAGTTTTTGAGAACAACAGGAGGAACACCGTCCGGACCGTACGCCTTATTAGTGTTAAGCCCAGAGAGGGTAGAATAAGGTGTACATTACTACATGAGCAAGTTAATCTGTTTCCCAAGCAAACTAATTGCACACATAACCACGCACTATCGTCACGTTCAAGGAATTTGTCATAAGCACATTTTTCTGTTACTTGTATTCAGTAGCTGTATTCTAGCAACCTTTCAGGAGCAGTTTGCAGCACTATAGTCTGTTCATTCTAGGTTAGGCAGAAATCGTAACCTCTAACCTCTGTAACTCAAAAAGAACTAGAGTAATCGAGCTAATTTTTCTACCAAATAGGAAGACTTGGCCAGGTAATAGGTGTGGAAATTGACAGCTCATTTGCTCTAGACCTTTTTGAGGTAGAGAGGTTAGAGGTTATGATTTCTGCTCAACCTAGAATGAACGAACTATATAGTATTGGTGACTATTGAAGGTATATTACTTTAGGAGACATACATATTATAATGTAAAACTTGCAAAATACAGTATACAAACCAAAACTTATACGAACACAGTAAAAAGACAAAACAACTAATAAAAATCGCTGTGGAAACAACGCTTAAGTAAAATAATAATTTATAAATAAAAGAACACAATCAACCGGTGTACATTACTACATGAGCAAGTTAATCTGTTTCCCAAGCAAACTAATAACAACGCACTATCGTCACGTTCAAGGAATTAGTCAATTTGGGAAGTCGGGGACGTTCTGGTAAATTTTACTAAACTCTGCATGAATAAAGAAACTACAATTAGTGTCAAAAATTTCTATTAAAATCAAATTTGCAACTTGACAAGACATTAACAATAAAAAAAATAACACATTGCACATTCTTTACACACAGAATGGTGGACTTTGATGGAGATACAATTGGCAAGGCTACAGTGAATGGAATGTGCAGGTATGTATTTCTGGGGCTGATGAGTGATTGGTGCTTCTGAATGCTTGTGTGCTTGCTTTTTGTGGGCAAACTGTTATATGTGTTCTCCTGTCACCTCTTTTTCCTTTCTCGTGTCTCTTGCTGATCCTCCCTACCCCTTGTGGGAGTAAGGGCTGGCTACTGACTGACTGCTCTATTGAAGTATATTTTTTGTAACTATATACTGTAT
This sequence comes from Paralithodes platypus, assembly GCA_032716605.1. NCBI lineage: Eukaryota > Metazoa > Arthropoda > Malacostraca > Decapoda > Lithodidae > Paralithodes > Paralithodes platypus. Next base: position 47,018,625 of record CM064528.1, read on the forward strand.
TCGTATTTCATATATGAACTGATCATTCTTATTTTATTTATTTAATTACTGGTACTGTAATGTAATTTGAGTTTCATGCTGAGATCCTTAATGCCCCTTTTCCACTGGTGAGACAAGTCACGATTTTCGCCGCCGACACCAATAAATTGGCACATTCGTGACATGTCTCAACACCTCTCATGAACAATCGTTTGACTCGCAAGGGCCTTTGCAAATGTTTGCACAGTTCAAAATTTTGGACGAGGACTCACGAGGATTGGTTACCCTCGCAAGCATCGTCGAGCATCGCCGAAGGGATCTGCGAGGGTATCTGCGACATCGGCGAGACATCGCGGAGGGTTTCGCATAAAAAAAACTTTGCAACGCTGCATGGATGCTCACCGATGCTCTGCTCGCCGATGCTCTCAGATGTTCCGAGAACATCGACGATGCCAAAGAGCACCTTCGGCGAGGTGGGAGAGAAAGAAAAAAAAATGAGGAGGGAGAGAAAGAGAAAACAGCGAGGTGGGCTCAATGTTTACGTTACGGCTCGGCCTAATTGAGCCCACCTCGCTGTTTTCTCTTTCTCTTCCTCCTCGTTTTTTTTTCTTTCTCTCCCTCTCTCTTTGCCTATAATCCGTTTGGCCCTGTTCAGCCTACTGTTTTAAGACGTTTACCCCAATCCAGGTTTCAATATTTTCCTGGTGAGCGGTAGTGAGCCAACATATATAATTTTGTTTTTGGGTCGTTTTTCTGGTCCCCTTTCTTCCTCATGGTTAACCCCATTAGTTTTCATATTTGGGGGATGGTGGGGGGAAGGTAGAAGGGTAATTGACTCGTGTTACAAATATGAAGCCGATTGGTGAGGTAGTTTCGCCACCACGGATTTTCCTTTTTTTCCTTTTCTTCGTACGGATACGCTGGAAGTGGGTGGTGGAAGGGAGGTGGGATGACAGGAGGGTAGGGGACTTGTCACACAAATATGGAACCGATTGGTTCAGTCGTTTCGCCACCACATATTTTCTTTTTTTTTCTTTGTGAGGCGACCGATAGTCAGCGAGTGGGTGGGGGGAGGGGGTTGTGTTGGTAGTGGCAAGAAGCCAGAAGGGTAAGGTACATGTGGTAGAAATATGAAAGCCATAGGTGCAGTCGTTTCGCTGCTACAATTTTTTTTCGGCGAGTCCGTATGTATACGGACCTGGCACTGGGTGTGACAAGACCCTAGTCCGTATATATACGGACCTGGCACTCTGGGGGTTTTAAGACGTTTACCCCCATCCAGGTTTCAATACGCCGAACCATCGCTTGAATCGCCGAAGACGTCGCAGAACATACGGCGAGTTTTCTTTCATCCTCACATGATTTCGCAAGATATTTTTGAAAATGTGACATGCCTCTCAGAGGTCATCGGCGAAACATCGCTCACTTCGCCGATAACGTCGCAGAAGGTCGGCGATTGCGACATCTTCGCTGAGTATAATTTGTCATCTGTTTGTAACGGTCAAAATCGTGAACGTCGCACGTATTCTTGCGAATTTGACAAAACTAAGTCATCGGCGACGAAAATCGTGACTTGTCTCACCAGTGGGAAAGGGGCATAAGGAGTTTTTCTCATAAGGCCCAGCCAATTATTAAACTTAGTATTTTAAAAATTTTGTATTAACTTATGGCAAAAATATAAACTTGACTTGACTTGTCAGAAAAAAAATTAGGATGGCAAAAATATAAACTTGACTTGACTTGTCTGAAAAAAATTAGCGGTAAAAGTGATACTGTCCCCCCTCTTTTATTCCCCTGGGATTTAACCTGTACAATCGCGCTAAGAAGTCATGACTCGATTTCCAGTACCTTTCGTTCAGAAAGTGCTATCTGGCAACAATTGAGGTTCTACTATAATACGTCAATTATTACACACCGGGGAGAACTGTATTTAATGAAAAAATGCCAAAAACATGATATATAAGTAATGTTGCAATATATTTTTCTCATTATGTGAGAGGAAACCATATACAGTCAGGCCTCTCAATACGCGAGTATATGGGCGACACACGAGGGCGCGGAATGGAAATTCGCGTATTAGCAATAGAGTATTATATGGGAATAAATCGATATGGGCGGCACTGACTCCAAGTTGTCTACTTTAGGCCTATTTATCTCCGTCAATTGCCACAAAAGATACATATACAGTATGTATACATAAACATCCAAATCATAAGAAAATATAACCATAATAAGTTTGTTCTTGCGTGGGGGCAAAAAACTATATCACTGCACACGAGTCGGACTGCGTGGACTGAGGGTAGACTGGCGTCCCTGTGCAGATGGATGCGCGGAATGGTGGGGGGCCTCGCGTATTAGCTGAACTCCCCGGAATTGCCCTTATATCGGCCCCGGATTCGCGTTTTAAAGGTACATCACACGTTTTGAAAGTTTTGGGTATGATTCGACCCCCTCCTCGCGTATAAGGTGAATCGCGTATTAAAAGCTCGCGTATTGGCAGGCCAGACTGTACTGTAATACGAAAGTTGAGACCAAGCCAAACGAAAGAATGTGAAACTCGTAGTATTTCGCTCACTAGATTCAGGATTAATATGTGGAGGAAGTCTCTTAATGCTTGTATTACTTTTTAAGCCAATAATACTGGGAGAAAAGTATCTCGTAAAGTTAAAATAAACTGTTAAAAGTTATATTCAAACTACGAGTGTCAATAAATCCCGTAAATAAACATATAACAGTATTTTTTTCCACATTTAATTCTCTAAGCGATACGACATTCTGCTTGAATGACCGAGCCATCTCCAGCATATTTTGTTATAAAGTTTGAATACTCGAGAACAGCTTGTAATTTGTATAGACAGACGATGAAATTTCACTTATAAAATATGTAATAACCCATAGGAACTCCCATATAGGAACAGAAGATGGAAAGGCAAGTAGTAAGGACAAAGATGGATATAAAAACAGAAGTGATGCACTCCCCCTCATATCCTGACAGTGACTGACTTGCGTCTTGCAGGGGCCTGCAGCAGCAGCAGGGCCGTAGGCCTTCAGGTCGTGGGATGCCAGATAGCGCATGGAAATTAAATACTGTACTTTCATTATTCTATAAAGAAATTGAAAGCAAACCTTATCTATATTCATTCAAACTACAACATCAATATAATTTAGAGAGCATAAATAGGTTAATTTTGTCAGTAGGCCAACTATTGGGAATATCCAGAGACCTATAATTTTAAATTTGGAAAAGACCGGGCTCCGATGGGCTGTGGAGAGTTGCCAGCAGTAGCCAGATTTGGGGACTATTGTCCGATCCTTAGAAAAAGCGAGTCATGACTTCTTAGCGCGATCGTACCTGAACTGAACATGTATATCTTTGACTAACGTTTCGCTGTGTTGATATAATTTGTTCCATCAGTTACAAACACTCGGTGGGCATCGTACAGGATCACCTCGGCGGCTTCGTTGGTGCTGGGTGGACCTTGGCTCACGAGATAGGTCATAACTTGGGCCTCAATCACTACCAAGATGACCCCGACTGTGAATGTCCCGGCGACAACTGTGTTATGAAGAAGAGCGGACTTAGGTATGTTGTCATTTATATTTTTTGCAATGTTTAATTTAGTTAGCAAGCAATTTCCTATTTTTCTATATACAGTATTCAATTTCCTATTTTTGTATGTACAGTATATATGCCTGATGTTTAACAATGGCGAGAGGTTAAGGGGAGGTTTTTAGTTTGTTCTCTAGACCTCCATCAAGCTAAAATTACACTCCCTTCAGCCCCTTTCAAGATTAATTTGTACATTTTTCAGTAGAAAAATGTCCCGGCCGAAGGGCGGTTCCTCTTAAAATACAGGCTCGCTATCGCTCGCCAGGAAAAACTCGACACTTAACCCTCCAGCCCCGGCTATGTATTATATATATATTCCTCGAAACCCGGGTGTTTTGGCCGAAAAACGTCTAGGCTAGGCTACCGTATATTCGCTAATCAGACTGCTTCCCGCATTCCCGCGCATCCCCAAGCGTAGCTGTGTTATTTACCTGTAGAATGGCATTAAGTAGAGCTCTCTAAGTCAACTGGTTGAGCTGTGATGATGATTTCATTGGAGATAACTTTATGGCCAAAACAGCCACTTTACACCACTTTTCGATTTAACAACAACATACAGGCACACACGAACAAGCGACGCTCTCCTTCTTGTGGCCGGAGATGCGGGGCGTCGGTCCAGCCGGCTGTTGTTTACATGCGTCGGACCGACGCCTCGCACACGAAGCTCACAGGCTTTCAACCACTGGGCGTTCAAGAGACCTTCCGGGTACCTGTTATATGCTTTTTTATGGGCGTTCAAGAGCCCTTCCGTGGTGAGAGGGTTAAATGGCATAAAAGGTCTTAAAATTGACAAAAATGCGGGCGAAAGTTCTTAAAATCCCCAAAGTAATGGGGCGAACGTCTTAAAATGTCAAAAGTAATGGTGATAAACATGAGGGAGAAAGGGGTCAAGAAAAAAATCCCTCAAGTGGAAATCTTCCCTTAGTAAGCTAATAGACAGTGTAGCTGTCCCAGAATAGTTTACCTTAATGAGCAGTCAATCATACTCGTGTATGTAGCTTTGCGCAGTGGCAGTATCGTAACCAATAGGGTCTTGCTGAGTACCGTGGAAATTGTATTGTCACTGCTATAAGCTCAAAACAGTGTGCAAAATTGGTTAAATTTTATGCACCACACACATCTGCCATCCTGTGCGTGGTCTCTCCACGCATCTCAGTTGGGCCCCAAAGGGTAGCCAAGTCGATCCCCACCTGCCCGCGGTGACCTTGCAGACACCACTTTCCCTTTTTTTTTTTTCCATTTTAATTGTTTTCCATTGTGGTGGCACTGACGGGGACGGCGCTACCTGGGGTCTGTCCCAGGTAGTTATTTTCACGTTTTTTTTAAACTAGGGTTTTCTCTTATTTTTAATCAGATACGAAAAACAGGTGTTTTTGCTTTTAATTATTGGTTACTTCCACTGAAATGACAGCAAGCAAGCAGAGTTGCAGTTGCGGGAAGGTTGTGGGCAAGGCCAAATCGCTGGGCTGCTACTTGTGTGGTACCTATTTTCACGTTAACTGTATAAATGTTGATGATGAGGACCTCAGAGTACTTGCAAAGAAGAAACCTGGATTTAAATGGCATTGCACTGTTTGCGATACCACCCCCCTGGCTGCAAAGGACGCAGCAATTAGTCAGCAGATCTTGGATGACCTGACGGCTGCCCTAGTTGGTGAAGTGAAGACTGCCATTGTAAACGAAGTGAAGGGTGCCCTTGCTGCGGTGGCTGTGGAGATAGAGAGTATTGGTAACAGAATGGATATCCTTGAGACTAAAGTTGCTGCCCCCGACATTCCCTTGTTTGCCAAGATAGTTCAGCAAACATTTGAAGAGACCAAAAAGGAGCCGACCAAACGCACCACTGAGGTGGTAGATGGTGGAGAGAAAAAAACTGTCTGGGACCATCAGGTCTTGGTAGTGAAGCCAAAAGACCGATCCTCCGAGCCAGTAAGCCCACCAGATACAAAGGCAATCGAGACTGCTTTGGCTTCGGTTCCGGTTAACAAGTTAACTAGAACTGATTCAGGTGTACTGGTGGTACGACTTCCATCCAAGAAAGCCAAAGAAGACGCAGGAAGGGCCATCAATCAGTGCTTGGGGGTGGACAGTGCCTTCAGTGTCTCCGAACCAAAGAAGATGATGCCAAAAATGACTCTGGTAGCCATTGCTAATGACGCTGAGGATAATGAGATCATTCCCAGCATCCTCAACAAGAACCCAAGAATAAAGTCCCTGGTCGACGATGGCTTAGCTATGAATTTGCTATTCACCAAGCAAAAGAGTGATGCACACACAAAAACTGCGGTAGTAAAAATGTCACCTGAAATACGCTCTTCCATTGTGGATGATGGCAATTCTGTGTATGTTGGACTTGTGAGATGTCGTGCATACGATCGCGTCTGGGTAACACAATGTTACCATTGCCAGGGCTTTGGCCATACCAGTGACAGGTGTTATCGGAAAAATTAGGATCCAAAATGCAACTTCTGTGCCGGTACTCATAACTCAAAAGACTGCACCAACAAGACTTCCCCCAAATGTATAAATTGTATGAGCTCCACATCAGTTACGGAGCCGCCAAATCATTTCGCCTCAAGTAGAAATTGTCCTCTAATGACAGCTCAGAGAAATAAAGTTATTGAAAACACCAATTTTGTAGGTTAAAAAAACTGAAAAATGCACACGGGAGCCGGTTGAAACTGGGTCTGTTGAATGTTCGTTCCTTGCGTAACAAAATGGATCATATTTGCGAGATCTTGGATGAACGTAACCTTGATGTATTATGTCTCACTGAGACCTGGTTGTTCGAGTCCGATCTGAATATTATCCAGGCGGCATTGCCTAAAACCCATTCCATAATAAATGTTCCTAGGCCTAGGGGAGATCATCCGGGTGGTGGAGTGGTAGACGGCAGTTGTCTACTCCACATCTCTGGTGAATATCTTGCAAATAAGCCATAACCCAGCCCCTCTTTATTATGAACTGTTGGAAGTGGAAATAAAACTCCTTCAACAAATTCTAAGAATGGCAGTTTTCTATAGGCCTGGCCATCGTGGCACAGATAGGGGTTTTATGGAAGAGTTTGGGCAGTTTCTCGAGGAATTTTCTGCTAAAATCGGAAGACTTTTGATATGTGGAGATTTTAATTACTGGGTTGACAGCCCTCATCTGAAGCCATTCTCTCCTGAGTTCCTTGAGTTGACTGATCAGAACAATTTTGTAAACCATGTGTCCCACCCAACTCATATCTTAGGACACACCCTTGACTTGGTTTTCTCTCCTGTGGGTTGTGGTGGTGTTCTGGATGTTGATGTTGAGAATGCTGACCCTAATACCTCTGATCATGCTTTGATTACTTTCAGCTTTGATTTCCCTAAGCCACTCACACATGAAAAAGTAATCAGATTTAGAAATTATATAAATACAGACCAAAATTTGGCTAGCAGTGAAGTAAAACAGTACTTGGGAAGTATTGATACTTCCAACCTTACTTCAGATGAGCTGGTGGAGGTACATGGAAATGCACTTAAATTAGTGTTCGATCATCACTGTCCAGAAGTAGAGAAGAAAATCATAGTACGAGATGATTCACCCTGGAGTTAAATTTCTTAGAAGAGCGCGTAGAAGAGCTGAACCATGAATGGCGGAAAAATAAAACAGACTCTACATGGTTGCAATATCTGTCAGCCAGAAGAGCCGTGGTCCACACAATCAAAGATGAAAAGAAAGTGTATTATCAGGGAAAAGTTGACTCATGTGGTAACGACCAGAGGAGGTTGGCTTCAATTGTAAACAGTTTACTTGGAAAAACAAGAGTCAGCTTAAGACCTTCTGTACCCGATGCCGAGTTGGCTGCCAACTTTGTGGCATTTTTTGCTGGCAAGATAACTCGCATAAGACAGGAACTGGATGATGCTTCTGTTGGTGAAGAACTTTCAGTTGTACTCCAACCCCGACACATTCCTAATAATGTCCTCTCATCCTTTCACTCAGTAGAGGTGGACATGATCTCGTCCTACATAAGAAACCTCAATAAAACATTTTGCCCGTTGGATCCCATAAATGTTTCCAAGCTACCAAGAGTCTATGATCACACAGTTGAGTTTATTTCCAAAATAATTAATAAGTGCTTCTCTGAAGGTAGCTTCCCACATTCTGAAAAGCATGCACTACTCCGACCTACTCTAAAGAAACCTGGACTTGATGTTGAGAACATGTTGAACTATCGTCCTGTCTCCAACCTGTCCTTCATATCAAAGATATTAGAGCGTGCAATACTTGACCAATTACAACCACTACTTCAGCAGAATGAAACTATCCCAATTTTTCAGTCTGCTTACCGACAGCATCATTCAACTGAAACAGCATTGATTAGAGTACATAATGATCTAATTGAGAACATTTGCAATGGTGTGGCCTCACTATTGGTCTTGCTTGATCTCTCTGCGGCCTTTGACACAGTGGATCACGAGTTGTTATTGAGTGATCTTTATGATTGTGGTGTGCGTGACTCCGCTCTCTTGCTTCTTGGGTCGTACTTGTCAGGTAGATCCCAGAGTGTGATGGTAAATCAAATGGTCTCGGACTCGACACCCCTGCAGTATGGTGTTCCGCAGGGATCAGTTTTAGGTCCTCCTATTTATAATTTATATCAGCAGTTTGTCTCTTCTGCTTCGTGCACATAATGTCACCTTTCACTTTTATGCAGATGACTCCCAGATTTATGTGAGAATCACAAATATAGTTGATATACGGAGTAAGATGGAATTGTTGATGTCTGATATCAAGAAGTGGATGAGAGCGAGAAAATTTAAACTAAATGATGGTAAAACTGATATTCTCATCATCCGAGGAAATAGAAGAGCTGATGATATAGTAGGTGCCCTCTCCATCAATGTGGGTGGATCTCAGCTGCGACCGGCCAACTCTGTTCGAAATCTGGGTGTATATGTGAACTCCTCATTAGATTTCAAAGAGCATGTAAATCAGATAGTTAAAAGTTGTTACTTGCACATCAGAAATCTCTATTTGGTGAAGCCGTTTATAACCAGACGTTGCCTACTGACGTTGGTTCACTCATTGGTCTTATCTCGTGTTGATTATTGCAATGCCCTGTTGGTGGGTCTTCCAAATTATATTTTAAAGAAAGTTCAGTCTGTTCTTAACAGGGCCGCACGACTCATTTTTGGTGTTCCACCTAGAACTCCTACTACATCTCTTCACATAGAACTGCACTGGCTGCCAGTAAGAGCAAGAATAGAATTTAAGTTGTGTTTGGTGACTTTTAAGGTTCTCAAATTTGGTGAGCCAAGGTACCTTGCGGAGCTGCTCAGGCGCCCACTGGCACACCATGGTGTAGTTGTGCGTCATGACAATGACCCTTTTCGTCTTGATGAACCAAGGGCTTTCCAGCAGTCTTCTTTCTTTGAGAGGTCATTCTCCTACATGGCTCCGAGGTTGTATAACAGGTTGCCGCTGTCCATGAGACAACTGAGTTCTGTTGAATGCTTCAAGAGACAACTTAAGACTTTTCTCTTTGAGAGAAGCTATGATCTTGAGAGAGGTGTCATGACAGATGGCTATAGAGTTTAGGCTATTTTGCCACTGCTAGTGATTGTTAAATGCGTGTTGTATATAAGCCTTCTTTTGATGCATTGATTTTGTTCTTTTTTCTTTCTCTTTCCGAGCGCTACTGAATTCTTCGGAAAAATTGGCGCTTATGAGAAATAAGTAACATGCTTATTATTATTATTATTATTATGGGTTGTCGGCAGGAAATATGCCTGCTGGTAAAACTCATACATTTTCCCTCATGTCAACTATTTGTTATCAGTGTTTTTACTGTTCTTCAGAGCAGAGATTCTCCTTCATGGACTCATGCTTGACGAATCACATACAGTAGGCTACTGTATTATTCCAAACCTATTCCATTTTCTTAATGTCACAGATTTTACCTTAACAACTCAATTTATTCAACATCTAAATTAGTTATACTGTAGTTCTTGAACAGTGTTAGTGATTAAAGATGTAATATCAAGATGTAATATCAAGTCAGTGATCTGATTAAAAAAAAATATATATATATATATACTGTATATATATATATATATATATATATATACAGTATACTGTATATACAGTATATATATATATATATATATACTGTATACTGTATATATTTTATTAAGAGTTATTTCCACATAGCGATTTTGATTAGTTCTTTTGCATTTATCTTGTGTCATCTCAGTTTTGGTTTGTTTGTTTTGCATGTTTTACATTATAATATAATCTTGCCAGGCAGCTCTGAACAGGGCTGCCTTGATTACTGCCATTTGGACCCGAGAATGAAACTATACCCTTTATGGATCACTCAGTTTTTAATGTGTAATAGGTAGTTATAGTAGCCTATGATCTTCTAGCTTACTTAGCACCTCCATTTTATTCCAACAGCTCCCTATCCGAGAACATCTGGAGTACTTGTAGCGAGCGTAACCTAACTCGAAGCATCCACTCCTTTGCCTTCGAGTGCCTGCGCAACGAACCGACCCTACTGCTGGGGAGCTGTGGCGACGGTGTGGTAAGTGACGGTGAGGAGTGTGACTGCGGACATCCAGACTATTGCCAGAACCCTTGTTGTGTCCCTCAGACGTGCCGGTTCAGAGGTAACGCCACCTGCGCTTCCGGTACCTGTTGTGATACCCAGGTCAGTCTTTAGCTTTAGCCATATTTACTTCAGTCATCATTATCATCATTATCACTACCCTTCATCTTCACTACTCTTTATCTTCAGTCATCTTTACCATCATCATTATCACCACCTTCATCTTCAGTCATCATTATAATCATCATTATCACTTATCATCATCATCATCAGTAGTTATCATCTTCACTATCATTGTTACAATCACTCACCATGATCACTTGTTGACCACCTGTAGCAATACTGTACTGAGGTAATTCTGTCATAATTAACCCTCTTAAATAGGCCACTACTGTGGGCAGTCATTATAAAGGTCTTTGAAAAACTGGATTAAGATTGATATGCTTTCAGAATACTGGATACATTTAAGTGTCGGCTGCTATGTATGCCTGTGCGGTATTTTTATCAATCATCTTTGGTCTTTATATTGTGCTATTCCTGTTTGGGTTTGTTTATTTTGCAAGTTTTACAATATAATAATAATAATACAATAATAATAATAATAATAATAATAATAATAATACTGTAATAATAATAATAATAATAATAATACAATAATAATAATACAATAACAATAATAATAATAATAATACTGTAATAATAATAATACAATAATAATAATAATACAATAATAATAATAATACAATAATAATAATAATATAATATAATAATAATAATAATACTGTAATAATAATAATAATAATACTGTAATAATAATAATAATAATAATAATAATCCAATAATAATAATAATATTGTAATAATAATATAATAATAATAATAATAATACTGTAATAATAATAATAATACAATAATAATAATAATCCAATAATAATAATAATACTGTAATAATAATATAATATAATAATAATAATAATAATACTGTAATAATAATAATAATAATAATAATAATAATAATACTGTAATAATAATAATAATAATACAATAATAATAATAATACAATAATAATAATAATACAATAATAATAATAATAATAATACTGTAATAATAATAATAATAATAATAATAATAATAAAATAAACCACTACCTTGTATTATTTTCAAATGCCATGTTTTGTATGTGACCGCTAGACGTGCCGGCCCAAGTTGGAGTCTGCGTTGTGTCGTGAGGCGCGAAGTGAGTGTGACGTGCCCGAGTATTGCCTGGGGGGATCAGAGTTCTGTCCGCCCGATGCCAAGATCCGAGACGGCACTTACTGCGACGATGGAGAGGTAAGCATAAGGAAATGGTCAAGAGAGAAAGTTAACCCGTAAAATACGATAGGCCTCACGGAAGGCACGGTATTTAAACGTGTAAAAAGAACCCTTCAAATACCATGCCAGTGCAGGGAAATGTCTCGGAATTGTATGACCCATAGAAAGTAGTAGTATCTCCCTATACCACATCCTCCACTCCCTCCTCCCTTCATACCCCACCCCCCCCTCAACTTGACCTTTTATTTTGTCCATTATTGCGCAGTCCATGGGTTAAAATAAATTTAATCAGTATTGCCAAGTGGAACTGTAGCTGCTTTACAGCTGGTATACAATATTTTTTAAGTGGACCGACCCGCTTTTTGTTTTCTTTCTGGGTAGTATAGCCATTCAGCCTACTGTTTTAAGACGTTTATCCTCATCCAGGTGTCGGATTACACCTGGCGAACGATAGCCAGCATATTTTGGATTATGTTTTAGACAGCTGACTTAATGTGTACGTTTTTCGGTAGAAAAATGTCTCCGGCGAAGCTACAGTGATGGCTCGCTTTCGCTCGCCAGGAAAATATCGATACCTGAATGGGGAGAAATGTCTTAAAACAGTTGGCTGAATGGAACCGAATGGATAAAACTCAAAGAGAAAAAGCAGGTCGGACACATTAACCCGGGAACTGCGGGGAGACTCTTAAGAGTGAGTGAAAACAAAAATCAACTTTTGACATCGCCCCTGGCCCCTGGCCCCTGGGCAATGCAAAATCTCAGTCCTCTACCTCCCCTCCTTCCCCACTTTCCTCCTCTCCTTCAGTTATCACCTATTTTCCCTGTTATTCCCTTATTCTGAGGTATATTTTCGTGCTAACATTAGAAATCCGGTTGGAGGGTGTGGTCATCACTGATAGCAAGCGAATGCAAGAGAGAGAGAGAGAGAGAGTATCGATCGACGGTGTCTCAGTGGCCTTGGGGGAAATTGGCGGGAAAGCAGCTTGCCTCACCCATACATTATACAACTCGCGGGCTATATCTCCGATTTTGACCATCCAAACGCTGTTTTCACTCGTTTTATTGTTGTTTCAGGTTAATACCTTTATAATCAACCCATATATGGATAAGTATTAATGCTATTAATGGTACAATGAATATTTTAGTGACGGAAACACCTCAAATACGTCAGCACAGGGGGACGTTTCCAATTACCCCCATGCGCACTTGTTAGGTTAAGGGGCTAATGCTTGTTTTTGGGGTTAACTTATTCAATTATTTATGTAATTTTGAGTTTCCTCGCTAAACCTCCATCAAGCTTTAAAAAAAAAAAAAACTTAATGGTAATGGTTGTTCTTGTATGATTCAATTTCAGGGTCACTGTTATGGTGGTTGGTGCGGGAGTCGGGAGTTACAGTGTCGGTCAGTGTGGGGTGATGATGCCAGGTCAGCCAACACTGTAGGATGTTATCGTTACTTCAACACCGGGGGCAATCAAGTGGGTAACTGTGGCCGATCATCCTGGGACCATGACGAGTATATTGCCTGTCCTGAGGAGTAAGTACCTTGTTGTTTTATCATATTATACAAATTTGCTCCTATCGTCATCCATTTCTTTCTATATTGTTTGTCATGAGGAGTAAGTATTTTGTAGTTTTATTATACTGTATGTTGTTGTTGTTGTTGTTCCCTAAGCTGCCTGGCCGAACAGCCCCGAGTCCCTGAGAAAGGCCATGGCCACGATCGGGCTTTCCCACAGAGCTCTCATTGAGTGTAGATTGTGTTGTTGGCGTAAGTGGTTGTGTGAAATGCAGTCTTCTATGATGTGTTTAATGGTATGGGGTGCTGTGTTACATCCCGGGCAGGCGTCGACAACGGAGTCATCCAGTCTCTTCTGATAGCTCAGGAGAGCTGGATGGTGTCCGCATCTCAGCCTGGCCAGGTGGACTCTGTCCTCGCGAGGAAGGGAGGATTCGGAAGGATGGATTTCGGGAGGTCGTGCATGCAGCTGTGTGTTGTCTGTGAGTGAGTGGATGGATCGGTGAGAGATATGAGTATGGATGTGCTTCTGGATGTTGGTTCGGGGTGGGCAGGGAGGGAGAGAGGACAATAATTGTGTGTGATACCGTGTGCTGGGTGTTGTTTTGATATTTCTTGGTGTCTGTGGGTGTGTTGCCATGTAGTTTAGTGGGTGGTCTTGGTTCGTGGAGGCTGCTGCCAGGAATTGAGTGCCTCTCATGTCCAGATGGTCTTTGACTTTGAGGATTTTGGTTTCTTGATGTAGGTGATCTGTGGGTGCAGTAGCTGTGCAGCCTGTAATGATCTTCAGGGCTTTGTTTTGAATAGTCTGTAAGGTCTTATGATGTGTTTCAGCTAGGTTAGAAGCCCAGGCTGGGCTTGCGTATTCCATCACTGATCTTATGTATTGTTTATATACTGTGGTGGTAGTTTCTTTGTTGTGTCCAAATTTTGTGTGAGCAAGTGACCTGAGGGCGTTAAGTCTGGGTGTCAGTTTCTTTTTAATGTTTGTGGTGTGCTGTTTGAATGTCATATGAGTATCATATGTTACTCCTAGGATTTTGGGTGTGTGTGTATGTGTTAGGGGTGTGTTGTTTATGGTGAGTTGAGGGATGTATTCGTGTTCTCCTGTCCAACTTGTGAGCAGGGTTGCGGTGGATTTGGCTGGGGCTAGATTAAGTCTGTTTGTAGTGCACCAGCCATGTAGTGTGTTGAGATAGGGTTGAAGGAGATCTGTTGCTCTTTTTGGGTCATGGTGTGTGCATGTGAGTGTTATGTCATCTGCATAGGAGGCTAAGTTTATTTGGGGCGTATTGGGTGTAGTTATATCGTGCATGTACAGATTGAAGAGTGCGGGCGATAGGACGGATCCTTGTGGGACTCCGTTTGGAAAGTTTCTGATTTTAGATGACTGACCGGCAAAAGATACGTGTGCACATCTGCCTGCTATACTGTATTATACAGATTTGCTCCTATCATCATCCACTTCTTTCTATATTGCTTGTCATGAGGAGTAAGTACTTTGTAGTACTTTGTAGTTTGTTTACAAATTTGCACCTATCATCATCCACTTCTATATTGCTTGTCATGACTCATGAGGAGTAAGTACCTTGTAGTTTTATTATATTATACAGATTTGCTCCTATCATCATCCATTTCTTTCTATAAAGTGCTACCCTGTAAACCAATGCAGCTCTGCATGAAGTGACAAGTACAATCAGTTTCCATTAGTAACCCCTTCTGTACCGGCGAAGTCTTGTTTACTTTATTTTGGCTACTATTAGACAATTTTATAGAGTTTAAAAAAGGCCTCCAGCAATTAACAGGCTTCGAATTATCTCACTTAACCATGCGGATCACTTAAGTACATGCGGATTAGGACCAGCAAGATAGACAAGGTAGGATACAGTATGTATGAAGCGATGGAGGAAGTGAATGCAGAAAAGGATATAGGAGTAGTGATAGACAATAAGTTAAATTTCTCAGAACATTTAGCGGAAAAGATAAACAAAGCCAATAGAATTGTAGGGCTGATAAGGGAGACATTTGTGTCACTTGACGAAAAAATCTTCAGGAATCTCTATACAGCGCTGGTTAGGCCGCATCTGGAATATGCGAACCAGGTGTGGGCTCCATATATGGTAAAGGATATAGAAGCAGTGGAGAAAGTGCAGAGGAGAGCTAGCAAGCTGGTACCAACGTTGAAGAACGCGGGCTATGAGCAGAGGTTGAGGACACTGGGGCTTCCGACACTAGCATATAGGAGAAAGAGAGGGGATATGATAGAGACTTTTAAGATAGTGTCAGGAAAGTACGATGAGGATGTGTGTGAAGGTATCTTCTTGATGCGGGAGGGAACAAGAACGAGAGGACACTCTAAGAGAATTTACAAAGAAAGAAATAGGCTTGAGAAGGCAAAGAACTCATTTTGTGATAGAGTGGTAAATGAGTGGAACGCACTGCCCCAGTATGTAGTCGATTCCGAATCAATAAGGGAGTTTGAAAGTAATCTTGATAAAGCATGGGGAAGACAAGATTTGAAGTTTGATTATAAAACAAAAATACAGAATAGTAAAAATGTTGCGTCTGGTACCGCCGCCGCCAACACCGTGAACGACCGCAGCAGTGCAAGTACTGGTACTGAGCTGGATACACAGGTATAGTTTGCCTTTTTCCAGAGGATCTACTGTAAGAAACTGTAAGAATATTTACCACCACGGATCCTTCTTAAGCTGCACAAATTCCTCAAATTATAGCTAGGATAAAATTTAAAAGACGTCGTCGGTAAAGAAGGGGTTAACTACAGTACTGTACCGGTACATACAAGTTTGAAGACTACATCCACAGAAAGAGTGGTTTCAGACATTTTACTGTAGTACTGTACTGTACTGTACAGTAAAGTCTAGCCAGAATATTGCTCCATCATATCATCACTGTGGCTACTGTTGGTATACAGTGCCTCAGCAAGACTCAACAAAGTCCCCCTGCAGCACTTTCACCTGTAGTATCTACATCACACCAGTCTTAACTGTGCTACAACAAGGCAGTAACAAGAAATTACTGTAACTACTACAGAGGCTGACTGCAGCACCAAAGTGGTGGGTGATATGGTCGCCGCATCCTTACGCCAGAGATATAAAGGCTGATTTTTGCCAGTGGGTTGTGAGAGTAAGACAGTGGGGAACCATGGGGCACACCATTATGGTCCCACTGCCTGCACCACTTTCAGAACAACTATAGTAACACAAATTATGAACAAGGTAAAGTCAGAACTGGCTATGGAAAGTAGAGGACACCAAACCTCACTCTGATAGATTCAGCCCACCACAGGACTGTGATGCTGAAAATGTTGATGTGATAACCATATGAGAGAATCTGAACTACCAAACAGATCCTGGCTCTATCACCACTGTGTAGCTTGAAGCATTATTAACAGTGGTCCACTGCGGGACCATTGTTAAGAAGTATGACTTTACTATGTACAGTATGTATGTGTGTATATACTCAGGCACAGCTATTGGGTATGTGCCTGAGTATATACATATATACATTACATACATGCCCTTACACAAGTCTATATAATTATGACCCAGCGGCTTCGGTCGCGCCGGGAATTTCCACTAGGGTACAGTACTGGAAACTGGCAGTGTTTGCTACTTTATGTATAGCTGCACTAGTTTATAGTGCAGCATTGTATAGAAAGTAATGGATGATAAGTGCTCCCATATACATTGAACATATTTTAATGACATGAATTGTAATAAATGTATGCAATAAAATACATGAATTGAATCTGATCATAGTGAACCTCTAACCATTGATTAGTTCTTTTGCGTTTATCTTCTGTCGTCCCAGTTTTGGTTTATATATTTTGCAAGTTTTACATTATAATTATATCTCCATGACCTTGACCACCCTAGTGATATCCTGTGTGGCTCCTTACACTGTGAGAGTGACAAGCCCCTGAAGCACCCTGGTGTTGGCTACTCCCTGTGGAACTGGACGGACCCGGCAAATGGGAAGCGGGGTAATTGTCGCACTGTGTCTGCCTCCGAGAATATTCCGCCCACCTTTTGGTTGGTGCCCGATGGAGCTACCTGTGGGGATGGCAAGGTAATTAATAAATATATGTATATATATATTTCTTTTTTAGATGTGTTGATTTTACTATCAAAATTTCTTTGGACAAGTAACATTGGTATTCTCTTCCTAGATGTAAGATAATCAGTACAGTTATTAGCTCCAAAGTTTTATCTATCTATATATTGCCAGATGCCTTGTTCCCTGAGGGGATAGCCAAGGTGATCAACTCAAGGATTTGGTGATGGGCTGGTCTATCAGAATGAGAGTTGAAAGTTCTCTGCCATACCCATAGCTTACTCTGACTGTTCCTTTTACTTATATATTTTCTAGATCTCAAGTGACGGCGTCTTTTCCGTGGATTGACCTCCCTACTGCCAACCCTGGCAGATTGGGAGCCAAAGCGTCACATTTTTCCTTTGCCCCTCAACTTTCCCTTTATTATTGCTGAGGGGCACAGGGCCTTGGGTGGGGCTTTTGTTTCCCGGGCGTTTCCACACCCTCCTCAGCTCCCCGCCTTTGAGTGGCTTCGGTCACCTGGGCATTATTAGTGGTAAGCTGGGAGGGTTCTGTGGGGGCGCTCGGTTATGGCCTTGGCCTTGCTTGGGACCTTGGGGCTGCTCGGCCAGACAGCCTGAGGAACAGCAACAACAACAATAACTCAAGGAACAAGGCATCTAGCAATAATTAGCTACATAGCTCCAACGTTAAGACTTGTATTTATCTGTGTAGATGTACATCTTAACAATTACTAGTATTTTGCTCAATAAGTCCTGTAAATATGTGGTGGATTGTGTTCTTGTAATAAGTAACATGGATTGTGTTCTTGTATTTCTAAAATTTTATTTTGCTAAAGCGTTGTTTCCACATAGCAATTTTTATAAGTTCTTTTGTCTTTATACAGTGTCGTCCCAGGTTTGGTTTGTTTATTTTGCAAGTTTAACATTATAATCGTCTTTGTTATTCTTAGATGTGTGTGGAGCAGCAATGTGTATCAGTGCCAGTGTCCCCTTGGGTAATAGGCTTCTGGGCCTTTGTGGTGGTGTCCATCATCTTAGTCTTCCTACTCTGGGACCACATCCGCTGGTGGTGGGAGCGTAAGGGTCGGGCCTGTATATCCATACACATCCCGCCATGTGCTGCCTGCTGTGATGCTTGCTGCTGTCCGTGTATGAACAGGATCAACCGCATGCTGGCTTCCGTTCTGCCGTCTATAGGTCCCGTGTGCAAGGACGACCCCAAACTTAAGAAGAGGGACACTGAGGCCAACGGGACAGTGCCACATCAGACACCGGACGTTGGATCTGGTGATGAATCCGATGCCAATCAGTGGGGCAACAGTGGACAGATCTCCGAGGTCGTGACCTTCGCCCCCAACAAGGGTAAGAATGATGGTGTGATAGAGAATGGAAACGTACTGCCTTACAACACTCAGTATGCCAATCACCTCAGCCCAGCAGATGATTGGCCACTGGCAGACAAGAACAGTATATCAGGGTCATCATCAGATTCCCCACCAGCAGATCAGAAGTTGCTCAAGAATCGCACAGAAAATTCCTGGCAGGAAGATGCGAGAGCAAGCGAGAGAGTCGTCATCTCCGGCCTCCTTCCTGATTCACCAAAGATTCAGCCGGTTCGCAGAGCCCCGTCGCCTCCCAAGAAGAAGATTGATGGGTTTGAGGGAGTTCATTTGGAAACCAGAGTGGAAGACACCGGAATGGAATATGGAGGAATGGGAGTAGTTACACCAGGAAACCAAATCCTCTCTGATTCTCATAAGCCACTTGTTCCTCCTAAACCCGAAGTCCCAAAGAAACCCCAAGATATTGCTAGTAGACCCGAAATTCCCACCAGACCAGAATATCCCCAGTCCACACCAGAATATCCCTATTCCACACCAGAATATCCCCAAACCAGACCAGAATATCCCCAGTCCAGACCAGAATATCCTCAAACCAGACCCGAAATTGTAATGAGACCCGAAACTTTAACCCGACCAGAAATTCCGCCCAGACCTGAGGTGATCTTACCTTTGCGACCTGATATCATGCTGCCTAACAGACCAAAACCGGATGTGCCTCCTTGACCATAAACTTCCACAAATCGCACACCATATCTACCGTGAGTACAGTGGTATACTCTATTTGCTATAAGTAGGACATGAATGGGCTTTTCCTAACTGAAATGCCGAGGTGTGAGAAGTGTTAAGTAACGAAATGTAGTACCGTACTGTACGTTACTATTTATTTTAGGGCGAGGAAGGAGAGCTGTTATAGTACTTCTTCTTGTGCCTATATTTATCAAAATTTTTACTGTAGAGGGAGGCCAGCCCTATGAGAGTCGTCATGTGGCTCAGTGGTCTGGTTGAACTACGGTAATAATAAAAAAAACAAAAAAACAAATTAGAAGGAGGAACATTTTTGCCTACTTATAGTGAACACAGTATAGTTATGATATGTTTTAACTTTGACGAGTATAATGCTATATGATTGTGTCCGAGCAACTCGACCTTTAGACTATTTCAACTTGTAGACCTCAACCAGTACTTTTAGGTTGGGTTAGGCTAGGATATGACTTTAACCTGGTACTGGTACTGGGTTGGTTGGCCCTGGTGAGATCTACTGGTTGAAATGCTCTACTATAGTCCGTTCATTCTAGGTTGGGCAGAAATCGTAACCCCTAACCTCTCGTAACTCAAAAAGGACTAGAGTAATCGAGCTAATATATCTACCAAATAGGAAGACTTGGCTAGGGAATATGTGTATAAATTGGCGGCTCAATTGCTCTTGCCCTTTTTGAGTTATAGAGGTTAGAGGTTACGATTTCTGCCCAACCTAGAATGAACGGACTATACCTGAGTTGACAAGGAATACTTAAGTGTCTACAAACAGCAACCATATCTACCGCCAGTATGCTGCAAGTTACGTTTAAATGTTCAGTTTGTGGCCATATTTAATTCCAATACTGTACTACTAACACACTGTCTCGAGTCGGCCACCCCCAGCAATGGGGTATGTGCCTGAGTATATACATACATACAGTACACACATTTAAGTCTGCATTGAATTTGACCAAGAACAAGACTAATTTTACCAAAGCTTTAACTATAGGGCTCTAATTTGGAGGCATTTCAATCTCTATATGGCATTATTCCTAAGCTTAACCCGTCCAATCCCAGCGACATCTACTAACCGTACATAAGTCATTCCCCAGTCCCAGCGACGGCTAGTAGCCGTCAGTAATGTAATTTCCTTGTAACTGCCTGTATCAGGATGTGTCTGGTACCACGACCGTTTGAGCACTGCTCTCGATATGGCAACACTTCTCAGCTTATATAGGACCCTCTGAAGGCTGGAGGAGCCAGTCTTCCTTCATCTCTTGAGGTGGAAGGTTGTTCTATCTTGCCATTTTGGCCACATTGCTTGGGACTGGGGGGACTTTTATTACTGTATCCTAAGGTACAGTAGGGGTTAAGGGAAACTTATTGCCTATCCCATATAGACTATAGACTAAGAACGGGGATGTTATTTTGTGTAGATTTTAATATCGCAAGAAATACTTATTTTCTTCATTAATTAAGACAAAAAAAATCATTATGTTAAAGTCTAAGAATTTTGGCCTATGTTTCTTAAAGTGAACAAGTAATTATCACGATTGCAAATTCTGTGGACCATAATTTCTCTCAATTTCAAACTACTGTAGTGCTGAATTTACGGTAGCTACGTTATTATGAAGTGAATATATGTGATGATGCAGTTTTTACCACCATACACTCCCTGCTGAATAGTAAGGCTAGGGTGGATGCCCTGATGAATCAGGGACTTAGTGAATAGGTGCCACAGATTGCTAGACTGCACCGTTCATCAACAGCACTGACGTCTGCCAATAACACACTGGCTGGCCCGAGGCTCGAACTGTCAACCTCACGGTTAGCAGGCGAACGCTCTACCAATCGAGCTACGGCCTGTGACATTGTATTAACACCATTTAAAAAGGAGCACTTTATTGACAAGGTTTATCTTAGAGCTTCATCGGCTCCATCATTGATTTAATGAAGCTCTAAGTGAAACATTAATAAAGTGTTCCTCCATAAATGATGTTTATCTTATTTCAGTCTTCGATGAAATTTTTCCATTAATTTTGCTAACTTTAGACAATTACAGTATATACAGTATGTTACAAAGATTGAGATAACTCGCGCATGTGTCAATCGGAAAAAATACCAAATTAACTTTGTCAACCTCTGTGAGTGAATTTATTATTAGGAAGTGTGTAAGTGACCTTATAATGTTGTGGTGTAAGGGGTCCTGTGTCGGCTGTTAAAATAGTTCGGTCTAGAGACCCTATAGTAACAGAGATCGGCCAACCTCCGCCATATTGGTACCACTTGCGTCATTACCCACTAAACTGTATTTACATTCAGATTTGTGAATCTCTTGGTTTATTGGGATATCAGCGGCAAGATTAATGTGTATAATTTCCAACATATTATTAACCCCCTCCGTCATATATGACGCGATCGCGTCATATGGCGGTTTCGCCCAAAAGTATCATATGACGCGATCTCGTCATATGAACTTAGTGAAATAGCTCAATAATAAGTTTATGACGCGATTTGCATCATATTGAGCTCAGTAAGTTAGGTAAGTTAGATCATAATCTGTCAGTTGGTGGCAACCCCAAATTCCTCCGACTTCTAACGGTCCCTCAGTGTGAGAAAGAGTGTTGTGGGGGAAATACCGGGCGCTCGGGCAACTCCTAACTTTCGTAAGTTAATATGTCGGGGAGAGTTAATACTGGAAGTTGATCAATCTGGTATAATCACAGGCCGATCCACTTAAGTTATCAGGCCATATTATCGTAGGATCTCTAATTAACTCTAAATATTCTCCCACTTGAGGTTACCGCTATTTACTTAATGAGTTTACTTACCTGATAGGCTACCTGTATTGTGTTCCTTTAGGTATTTGTTGATATTTTGAGAAACACATTGAAACCCACTCAAGATTTTTATTTGATTTTAGGAATTACCTTGGCTTGTTCATGGCTTAAGAAAACCTGCTTGAATATTTTATAACGTTTACACAGTTGTATGAAATATGTTACTTACATATTTAATAGATTTTCAGGATATCTTTAGTTGTGGTTTGATACAAATTTGTGTGCTTAGTAATGAATTTGAAAATTATATACAGTACAGTAGAGTATGAATTTTGTTATACAGTATTAAGTTTAATTGATAAAGGTTCCAATTAATTATTTTATAAGTACTGTATATGGGGAATGGGCCTAAACAAATAGATATAATAGATAAGTATATTTGTATTGTATTTTAGAACAATATAATTTGTGGTGAAATGGTTATTGTGTTCAGAGAAAGAAGATACAGTACTGTGAAATAGGAGTTGGAGACAGATTGGCACTGTATCTATAATTTATACATGTACTACAATTACATGTTCGTTATAGAATACAGTAGTGGTGATTTTATAGCACAGTTTGGTATGATATTGAGGAGCGAACACATTTGTCTGTACGCTTTATATTTGTCAAACATACATACATAAATATATACAAGTTTAAAGACCGTTTTGTCCACAAAGAATGTGGTTACAGTCTCACGTCTTAAATGGCGGCTTTCCAGGCAGCCCTGTCAAGCACAGTCCGGCATTATTTCACCCAGTTCTGACACAACCGAACGGATTCTTGAAACTGTTTGGTTGATCTAAACATAAAATTGAATAGAAAATTCTGTTGGCTCGTCAATGTCCTACCAAAATGCTCTATTAGTTTTGTACTTCATATAGGTACTTATTCCAAATGCACTTGATATTATTGGCAAATGGCCAAAGCAAGCAGTGAGCCTTCCTCAATACGTATTTAGTATTACTGTAGCATTTTATAGATTTTTATACTTTAGATAATTTAGAGTATACTGTAGTTTGAACTTCAAGGTAAATAAGGATACAATTTAATCCCTGTTTTAATGTTCTAATTTGTATTTCTATTGGAACCAAAGGGGATGGGCGGGTGTACCGTTATTTTGTAGTTAACCTGATTGTGATCCTAATACAGGTATTTATAAATGTACTGTATCGGGCATTTTTTACTATACAGTAGGAGGACCATATGCTTTCATTAGTTTATTCAAGTGCATTGGGGGTTGTAATTAATGATCAATGTTACTTAATACAGAACTGTGCTGTATTCTGTTTATCAGTGAATAGTAGGCTATACGATAAATTCAAATGTTCACTATTGAAGAGTGAGTGTTTGTTGTAGAATTATAATTGTAATGTTCCTTTCTTATATACAGTACAGTACAGTACAGTACAGTACTGGTATTAAACTGTACAAATAATAAGATATTTAAGAAGTTTTGCTTTATGAAATATGTGTAGAATTTAATGTTTTGTACACTGAATAAAGTTCTGGGCATTTTGTAATTAAAATGTAAAACTTGCAAACTAAACAAACCAAAATTGGGACAAGGACAATATAAAGTTAAATTAAATTATCAAAATCGCTATGTGGAAACAACGCTTACTAAAATGAAAATTATTAAATAAAAGAACACAATCCACCACATAGGGTGTACATCACTACATGAGCAAGTTAATCTGTTTCCCAAGCAAACCAATCGCACATATAAC
Organism: Paralithodes platypus; assembly: GCA_032716605.1. Lineage (NCBI taxonomy): Eukaryota > Metazoa > Arthropoda > Malacostraca > Decapoda > Lithodidae > Paralithodes > Paralithodes platypus. The sequence continues at coordinate 47,042,340 of CM064528.1, forward strand.
AACGCACTATCGTCACGTTAAAGGAAGTAGTCAAGTTTGTTACAAAAGTGATGATGAATTATATTATTGATAGAATAAGTATAATCTAATGTGAAAGTTAATAAATGCTAGAAGATGGTGATAAAGCTTTGAAGTTAGATGATATAAGCTAAAGATGTCGGTTAAAGACGGTGATAAAATACAGTAGAACCCCACCCATCCGGTGCTCTCAGATCCGGAAACCCAAGAGCCCCAGACAGCCATTTCGATCCAGACTCATGTTTCAGCCATCCAAACTTGTCTGGATGGCTTGGGAAAAATATAAGTCACTTCGGAAACAAACGAGACAAATACAAGTTACTGCACGTATTGTTTACATCCAACGTTAGATATCCAGACTTATATGTCAGCCATCCAGATTTGTCTGGATGGCTGAAACCTAAGTCTGGTTGTTAAGTTATTATGGATATCTGGACTCATGTTTCAGCCATCCGGATTTGTCTAGATGGCTGAAACCTAAGTCTGGTTGTTAAGTTATTATGGATATCTGGACTCATGTTTCAGCCATCCGGATTTGTCTAGATGGCTGAAACCTAAGTCTGGTTGTTTAAGTTGGATATCCGGACTCGTGTTTCAGCCATCCGGATTTGCCTGGATGGCTGAATATATATTCAAACTTTCGGCAGATCCAGACTTTTGGCAGATCCAGACAGGGTTCTACCCCAATTAGTCTGGATGGGCGAGGTTTTACTTGTTAAACTGGAAACAGAGGACGATTTAATGCTTGATCCATAGGACGATTTATTAATGCTTGATATCAGTTGCTATTATATGTGTTAAACCGATAATAACAGTTTTTAAGTTAACTTACCAGTAAGTTAAAAGTTGATGATACAACTTATAATGTTTAGTTAGGTGGTATTTTTTTTAATTAAAACTCCTCAGTAAACCATCCTTTAATTTTATTCTGGGTAATATTAAACAATTATACTAAGCTTAGGAAGGTAGGTGCAAGTTGTTAGGATAATTGAGATAGATGTTACCCTTTGACTGCTAGAGATCCTTCCTAAGCTGTATAAAGTTGCTTAGTGTTAGCAAGAATAAAATTAAAACAGATATCTTGGTGGTGAAAGGTTCAGGCTGCGTCCACACGGTGCCCAAAACATTGCTTTAGAACATGTTGGTAAACAAGCTGGACTAAATAGCTTTACAAGGCTGCAAACATGGCACTGACTTCGTTTATGTCGATAGATGATCCCCAAACTTGTTCCCAGCAAGAAACGTCGGCACCATTTATGATAGCATCTCTCGAAACAAGTTTACGGGTGTGAATGTCCAAACGAGATACTTCGAACATGTAGTCAAACATGTTCGAACATGCTTCATGACGTATTTCAGGCTCGTGTGGACGTGGCCTTAAGGGGAGACAGGCCATTTTTCTGGACCTTCTTTTCCCTCATGTAAGGCCGGAACATTTTCCTACCGAAAAATGTATGAATTTATCTTAAAGGTGTGTCTACGGGGTGTTTTTCTAAGCTTGAGGGAGGTCTAGCGAGAAAACTAAAAAAAATAATTAATAAAAGACTTATTAACCCATTGAGACCCAGCGTCGCACGTGATGCGTCGGCAGTTTGTTATCACCAACTCCCAGCGACGCATCACGTGCGTCCGGCATATTAAAATCATTTACGTGGCTCGTAAGGTAGGAAATGGCGGGAGAATAGGAGGGGGAGGTACCGTAGTGTGTGTGGGAGCCGGGCCGGTAGGTGTGAGCGGGCCAAGACAGCCGCGTGGCCGGTGGTGGTGGGCTTAGTGGGGATTCTTTACACCCTTAGTTCACCGCCACTTTGAACCTTCATTACTCCGGTCGTATGGGAGCTAGAGGCTTGAGATTTATGTGAGACACTCCTTAGGATGTATGCCGTACAATGCCATACTCAGTTTTCACCCTAGTGCTCCCGGGCGGGTGGTTATGCGGGGGAGAACTTTCGACCCCCCCCCCCCCCTCCCCAAATGATCGAGGCGAGTTTTTTTTTTTTTTTTTTTTCTTCATTTCTCACCATTCTCATCCATTTTGGCTCAACACATATTTTTTAGGCTCCCCCCCCCCAAAAAAAAATATCCGAGGTGACTTTTTTTTTTTTTTTTTTTTTTTTTTTTTTTTTTTTTTTTTTTTTTTTTTTTTTTTTTTTTTTTTTTTTTTCTCATTTCTCATCCTTGTCTTCCATTTTAGCAAAAAAAAAAAAAAGTGAAAATGGCTTGGGACTGGGGTGAACAAAATATTATAACTAGCCGGGGCTCAACGGGTTAAACCAAAAAAACAGCCCGTCTCCCCATAAGGTTGCAGAAATAGACCCAACATTTCAGTTAGTGAATCACAGCTGTGTAACCCTAGCCAGTAATAGGTGTTTGTATCTTATATTTCCCTCATTTATGGATGGGCATTCTCAATCTGTATTATTCATGCAATGCCGAGTGATGTGTTTGGTTATGAATGTTCAGCGTGCATTTACTATCTTATGAATGTTCAGCGTGCATTTACTATCTTATGAATGTTCAGCGTGCATTTACTATCTTATGAATGTTCAGCGTGCATTTACTATCTTATGAATGTTCAGCGTGCATTTACTATCTCACTGCATTAAGGGGAGATTTCCACTTGAGGGATTTTTTTCTTGACCCCTTTCTCCCTCATGGTTAGCCCCATTGCTTTTGAGATTTTAAGACGTTTGCCCCATTATTTTGACAATTTTAAGAACTTTCAACCCATTTCTGTCAATTTTAAGACCTGTCGTGCCATTTAGGTGTCGATTTTATCCTGGCGAGCGATAGCGAGCCTGTAATTTAAGAGGAACCGGCTTTTAGCCGGGAAATTTTTCTACCGAAAAATGTACAAATTAATCTTGAAAAGGGGTTAATGGGGCGTATTTTAAAGCTTGATGGAGGTCTAGGGAATAAACTGAATACCTCCCCTTAAACAGTACAATAGAACCTCAAAAATTCCTGCTTAAAATATGTGTCTAGTTCTAATGCATATGTTGTGTGTCAGATGATATCAGTTTAGGAAATAGCTATGAAAAGTTCAACATTTACTTATATTTTCTTTTGGATTCAAAAATAAATGACTGTAGGCTACTGGTTAAAGGTTGAAAATAAAGGCTTTGTGTCTGGTTAGAGCCTGTGTGGGGTATTGTATGGTTAGAGCCTGTGTGGGGTATTGTATGGTTAGAGCCTGTGTGGGGTATTGTATGGTTAGAGCCTGTGTGGGGTATTGTATGGTTAGAGCCTGTGTGGGGTATTGTATGGTTAGAGCCTGTGTGGGGTATTGTATGGTTAGAGCCTGTGTGGGGTATTGTATGGTTAGAGCCTGTGTGGGGTATTGTATGGTTAGAGCCTGTGTGGGGTATTGTATGGTTAGAGCCTGTGTGGGGTATTGTCTGTTTTATTCTAGCTGATGATAAACTGAATCTCTTAGCAACTTATTTATCCACACTGTACTTAATGGAAAAATATGAAACTGGCGAGTCACATAAATACCAGGTTTTCATAATTAACAACATATTTCGCTTCAAAATTGTAGTAATAACCGAGTACATGCGCGATAACGGTAAAACGCTATAACCAAACCCGCGATAACGGAGGGTTGAGTGTAAACAAGATGGAAACATGGCAATTTACCGGCAGATGGAAGTAAGGTCAAGGCCACAACCAAGCCCCCCACAGAACGGGAGGGTCTGTACGCAGCCACATACCTTACCCCCGGCCCCGCCCACTGCCCAAAATGTACAAATATTATATTAGATTAGCTTAACCTAACTTAACCTAACCCTAACCCTAATATAATATAATATAACATAACACAAATAACAAAATAAAAATATAAAAATACACTAAATTTCGAGTGGGATCGAACACTCGATTTCTGGGTGCCAGGCGAGAGCTCTACTGACCGAGCTACAGAGCGAGCTAGTAGTGACGGTTTGAAGGGTATATTTAAAGGCGGGAAACGGGGGGGCGGGGCCAAGGGAGGCTTACATTTTCGCGCATGCGTAGAGGGTAAGGTATGTGGCTGCGTACATCCCCTCCCCCACAGAACCCTCCCAGCTTTACCACTGAGAAAGCCCAGGTGACCAAAGCCGCTCCCAGGCAAGGGGCTGAGGAGGTTGCGGAAACTACCAGGACACCAAAGACCCCTTCCATACTGCGACATCCTTTTAACTTTATTCTGGCTACTATTAGACGATTTTCTTCAGTTTCAAAAGGGCCTCCAGCAATTAACAGGCTTTGAACTATCTCATTTAACCCTCTTTACTACCACAGATCCTTCTTAAACTACAGAAAATCCTCTAAATATAGTTAGAATAAAATTAAAAAGACGTCACCGGTACAGTACAGGAGTTAACAATTATGAAGGGAAAGTTCCCCTCAACAGTTAGTTTGTTTGCTAAAAAACTAGAAAACATGAAGTCAGAACAGGATTTTAGAACAGGACTAACTATTCTTGTGTGTTATGAACTATTGTAATGTCATATACAGTACCGGGTAAGTATTATCCTGTTAAGTTAAAATTCATATCGCAAGGTATAACCATTTACTGTACACATGTATAAAGATTAACGCTTGTAGTCTTAAACAATTGTTTCTCTTCCAACGCGTAATACCGAAAGAATAGCTTGGGAATGTGTGTTGTTTACAGAGAGTTTATGGATTATCATTACCATTTCTGATGGCAATGTCATTTATCAAGATATTTTGTCCGGTGCTACGAAAGGAAAGGATTATTTAAGAATACAAGCGTGTATTGTTTATCAACGGCAATTACAATTTTAGAGGTGCTGTTGTATTGATTTTCAGAATATAGTATATCATTATTGTTGCATCAATGTTTTATTATGGATGTATTATTCATAACATTATTCATAAGCTACAAGAAAGACTTGTTTATTTGAGTGTGATGCTTTGAGTGCTTATTCTATATCTGGAATTAATGAATGAAAATGTATATAAAACTTTATCTCATATGGTTCATTTTGAAAATTGGTTTACTGTATATATATATTACAGTACATGCAAACTCCAAATGTTTTTTTTTTTTTTTTTTTGTATTAGAAATATTCAAATGTCAGCCTTTTTTACTATTAATGTTCTAGAGATATTAATTTGGAAACCAAAGAATTTGCTGCCTTATTTTTCCAATACGTAGTTGCCATGCAGTATACAACGTTAGTGGTATACATGCCTCAGTTTTGTACAGTAAACCCTCGCTAACTCGGACTTATTGAGGGGAGACCACTTCCGAGAAGCCTGATTTTCCGAGATGTCCAAAGTCCGACTTATGTCCGACTTAAGAGAGGGAAAATTCTGAATTAGAAGAGGAAAGTCCGCGTCAGAGAAAATTGAGATAACTTTTTTTTTTTAACATGTGAAATTCATCATATTAACCCCTCAGATCCGGTAGGGCTCTGAGGCACCCATAACAAATGCTGCCCGCGGAACCCAGTAGGGCTCTGAGGCTCCGGCAGCTTGAAAGCCTGTAAGCTTGTTTTGAAAGCCGTCCGTCCGACGCATGTAAACAACAGCCGGTTGGACCGACGCCGCGCATCTCCGACCACAAGAAGGAGAGGCGTCGCTTGTTTTTGTGTGGCTGTGTGTTATTGTTTAGTATTGAAAAGTGGCTGATATGGCTGACATCGCCACAAAGTTCTCTCCACGGAAATCGTCATCACAACTGAACCAGTTGACTTAGAGAGCTCTACTTAACGCCATTCTACAGGTACGAAACATATCTACGCTTGGGGATGCGCGGGAATGCGGAAGCAGTCAAAATAACAAAGATACGGTAGCCTAGGCGTAGACGTTTTTTGGCCAAAACCCCCGGGTTTCGGGGAATATTTATAGAATGCGTAGCCGGTCCCGGAGGGTTAATGACAAATACGAACCTTATTATATTTTCAGGGACAGTACAGTACATGGTAATTAATATTAACACAATAATTAAAAGGCACAGGCTTCAATTCATCCTAAAATCACTTAAAACCGAGTGAGAGAACATTGTAAACTGGACACAAATCCCGTCCAACTTGGAAATTTCCGAGATGTACAAGGACATTTCCGAGAGGCCGATGCCATTCCGAGAAGTGCGGGTTTCCGACTATAAAGAGTCCGAGTTAGCGGGGGTTTACTGTACAATGATCCTTTGCTCATATACATTTTTTTTTCTAATGATCTCTTCCCTCTGGTGCTCTCATAAATTATTTGAATAAAAAAGGATGAAATATGTGTTGGTTTTAATAGCTTGATACAGTTAAATTATTTTATTAACCTTCCTTTCTAGCAGTGACAAGGAATTGGGTGGTGACCATGGAAGTAAAGAAGTCTGCATGATAGTATGGTAATCACAACATTGACGTATAGGAGTGAAGCAAGGATATTCTTGGAGAGATAAAAATTAGAGTGAGAGGGGTGGAAATGAGTTACTTGAGAAGTGGTTGTTGTTGTTGTTCCCAAAGCTGCCTGGCCGAACAGCCCCAAGGCCCCGAGCAATTCCAAGGCCATAACCGAGCGCCCCCACAGAACCCTCCCCGCCGACCACAATAAAGCCTGGGTGACCGATGCCACTCGAAGTGGTTATGGAATTGTATGGAGAGAGAGACAAACAAATGAGGTAGCATTTGAACGTTATACATACATACATACAGTACATAAAATTTTAAGACGGAGTGCTCCACACATACGTGCAGTTTCAGTCTCTTGTCCTAATGGCGGCGTTCCATGCAACCCTGTTAAGGGTTGCCTCACTTGTCAAATTTTTGGATTTGAGATCGGCACGTATAGTCTGATCCCAGGTCTTCCTCGGTCCACCCCTTGGTGCAGCTCCCTCCACAATCACAAACCTGCATCTTTTCACCCAATTTTGTTCATCCATTCTCTCCACATGCCCATACCATCCCAGTCTACTTGTACTTGTACTCCGTTGTCGACGCCTGCCCGGGATGTAACACAGCACCCCATACCATTAAACACATCATAGAAGACTGCATTTCACACAACCACTTATGCCAACAACACAATCTACACTCAATGAGAGCTCTGTGGGAAAGCCCGATCGTAGCCATGGCCTTCCTCAGGGACTCGGGGCTGTTCGGCCAGGCAGCTTAGGGAACAACAACAACAACAACAACTTGTACGCAGAGAAGCATAGCACAGTGGAAGGTGTGGTAGCCTGTAGACCAGAGGATTGTCAGTTGGAATATTTGTTAAGTACTGTATCAGAGATTTTTCTGTTGTGAATTTAATGTTCACAAATTACTGTACAGTATATCAAAGCTGATGTCCGGCCATACTCGAAGATGCTGTGGCAGCAGTATGGCTAATCTGTCCAAATTACAAGAGTATAAATAAGGTGTTACCATCTAGTATGACTAAAAGGAAGCAACCAACACCATGAAGTCCAGTCACCATCTAGTACAAGTGAAGCAACCAACACCTTGAAGCTCGTTTCAACAATATTCGGGCCTCACAAGAGTTACAGGTCATTGAACTTCTCAGTCTCAAGGTCGAGAGTTTTTCATTCTCACCATAGCTTTGGATATCCGATCCAATTCGTAATTTCACATTTTTCCATTTCAATCTCACCCATAATGATAAAAGATTCCATTGTCATAAGCGCGTTTTCCACATCAGCGGACTCAATAATACAGGTACTCACATTATGTAACTATTCTCATGTTTATAATCTTCATATACAGTAAATCAAAACAAATTCTGAGGTGTAAAAAAACTAATGTGTACACAAAAACATATTTATTTCTCCACGATTGACTCTCCATGCTCGGCCTAACAATATCAGCTGACACGTTAAAAAATAGTTTATAGTAACACACGACTATCACAGATGAAGCTTGAAAAGAATCGCCAGAAACTGGACACTCAGAAAGAAGACAGACCAGCTGCAGAATATTGATAAAAAGAAAAAACAAAGGAAGAAGGATAAAAGGCAAACAATGGGAGAAAGATAAAACGAACGAAGGAAGAAAGATAAAAGACAAAGCAAAGTGAGTAATACTAGACAAATGACGGAATATAAAAGACAAAGGAAAAAAGAAGGAAGAAAGATTACTGACAAACAAAGGATAAATGGTTAGAGACAGAGGAATAAAGATAAAAGACAAACTAAAGAAGTTTAATCAAACAAAAAAAACATGATAAAATGCACACTAAGAAAGCATGATAAAATAAGGGATTTTTTTTTACTCGGGCAGTAAATAGGCTTATTATAAAAGCATTTAAAATATTATTAATATACTGTACACTGAAATACTCTCGATAGCAATCCAGTGAAAGGAGGCATTACACTCAAAATAACGAGACTAAGAGCCAGTAAAATTATTGACCAAATGTGGGAATATTATTTAGATTAGTTCTCAAAAAAAAAAAAAAAAAACACTCACTTCAGAAATACTAAATGAAGAAAAAGATGATATGTCCGTAGGAAGAAGAGAATTAAAAGAAAAAGTAAGAAAATCAAGAGAAAAGAGAAACTTGTAGAATAAAGATAAAATATAATGGCCAGCAGAAAAAAATGGGGTATGTGACAGAATATAAATTATATAGATGGATAGATAAAAAAATAAAAATAAAAAAAATAAAAAAGGAAAAGTGGGGATTGGGCCTGAATATATAGAATAGATGAAAAGATATATGTTCTAGATAAAGCGCATAATGTGTATCCAGCTCTGTTTGTGGACTCTCTTCAAGACGCGTAAACAAAGTTGCCATGGAGACTCAAGCCGGGTAGATTTGCCTTAAGGGGAGACGAGTCGCTTTTCTAGACCATCTTCTCCCTCATCTTTAGACCCATTAGTTTGGCGATTTTATAAACTTTCGCCCGATTTCTGTCAATTCTAAGACCTTTCCTGTCAATTAGGTCTCAATTTTTTCCTGGCGAGCGATAGCGAGCCTGTAATTTAAGAGGAATCGGCCTTTGGCCAGGACATTTTTCTACCGAAAAATTTACAAATTTATCTTGAAAGGGGGTCTAGGGGACTTCATTTTAAGCTTGATGGAGGTCTAGTGAGGAAACTAGAAAAATAATAAATAATAAAAAACGGACAAAAAGTGAAGGATCTCCCCTTAACCCTTTCAGTACCATGACACCATTCTGCTTTTTAGTCTGGCTAACATTAACCGTCTTGGTGGTGTAATGGTTAGTGTTTAAAAATCTGTGTGTGATAACCCAGGTTCGAATCCCGGTGGATCACATACAGTATAATATGCTTTCAATAATTTCAAAATATAGATAATCTGCTCTACATAACTAACTAATTACACGATTATATTCAGCATAGAAAGGATCTGTGGAATCAAAGGGTTATTCAACATTTTTTAACCCATTAGGACACATGAGAATGCAACCGAACTTCTCTTGGATCACTCGGTGTTTTAAAATGTACGTACAGTAGGTGATTCCTAGAGGTCCTACCTAAGCTGAATAATATTGTTTAATGCTAGCCAGAATTAAATTAAAATGTGCCAACATATTGAAAGCCTTAACAGTAACATTAGGATCAGTGTTGCCATTTACAGTTCTACGATGCCGCTAGACTGACTTTCAAAACACTGCTACATTGGGATAAACTGGGACTTGAAAATCCACCAGACAAATATAATCAACATTTTCTAGCTAAGAAAGAGCTAGATGTGGCTGGAAAACCGCTAAATCCACAACACTGATTAAGATATGAGAGATGCCGTCTTGTGTTGGGAAACCAGAAATATCCACAAATACAATTGTTCATTAGTTAAATGTTTGTTAAGCCGAGATATAATACCTGGTATGGAGTACAGTTATATTTCAACCCTTTCAGTGCTATTTATTTTGGTTTTCCTTATATTCTGGATAACATTACATGATTTTACTGAGCTTTGGAAGGCTGTTTGGGGAAAGGAGGAGTAACATCAATCTCAATTGACCACTAGAGAGCTTCAGGCTATAAGGAAGTTGAGCCGTAAATATCAATATTATGCAGAAATATAATATTGAAACAAGTTTGTGACGGATTGAAAGTTTACTGGAAGCTGGAACATACCAAGTACAGGAATTTTCCAAAGATAGGAACCAGTGGTCCACTGCTCCAGAAGCTGATTGCACCCCCAAAGTGGCGGGCAGTGGGGTCACAACATCCCTACGCCAGAGAGAAACCCACACCCACAATCCCTTCCTAAACTGAATAAAATGGATTTAAAGGTAGCCTTATAGCCCGAAACTCAAAATGGTAATTAACTCTCTGACACCCACAATCCCTTCCTAAACTGAATAAAATGGATTAATGGTAGCCAGAATATAATAAAGAAAAGCGTCATGATGTATTGAAAGTGTGGATTATACAGTACCAATATGGTACAAAGCATATAAACAGGAATCCTATAATAAATCCTTCTAATTATCCGGGTCTTGCGGTAAAAACAAACAATAGCCTCACTTAACTTAACATTATATCAATCATACAATAATATTCATAAAGTAAGACAAACTATGATCTACTGAAGCAATGTCTCAAGGTACAGCATAACATAATTACTCTTAACCCGTCCAATCCCAGCGACGGCTACTAGCCGTCAGTAGATAAGTCTCTCCCCAGTCCCAGCGACGGCTAGGAGCCGTCAGTAATGTACTTTCTTGTAACTGCCTGTATCAGGCTGTACCTGGTACCACGACCGTTTGAGCACTGCTCTCGATATGGCAACACTTCTCAGCTTATATAAGACCCTCTGAAGGCTGGGAGAGCCAGTATTCCTTCATCTCTTGAAGTGGAAGGTTGTTCTATCTTGCCATTTTGGCCACATTGCTTGGGACTGGGGGGGACTTTTATTGGCCTTTATATTGTCCTTGTCCCAATTTTGGTTTGTTTAGTTTGCAAGTTTTACATTTTAAATTACTGTATCCTCCGGTACAGTAGGGGTTAAGGCTATAACAATACCTATACAAATCTCACCACATACAAAATAGTTAAAGATACAGTCAGGGGCAAGAGTCAGGTATTAAGGGGACACTGACTGCTTTTTTGGCCTATAAATTCATTCATTCATCCATAAATTCTTAGTTTCCTCGCTAGACATCCCTCAAACTTAGAAAAACATCCCCTAGACCCCCCCTCAAGATAAATTTGTACAGTTTTCGGTAGAAAAAGCTGGTTCCTCTTACAATTACAGGCTTGCTATCGCTCGCCCGGAAAATATCGACACCTAAATGGCACGATAGGTCTTAAAATTGATAACGAAATGAAGGTAAAGATATAAAGATCGCCAAACTAATGGACCGAACATCTTAAAATCTAAAAAACTAGAGGGGCTAAACACGAGGGGGAAAAGGGTCCAGAAAAACGGTCTGTCTCCCCTTAAGGTAACGGACAATAATTTTCCGACACTGTACAGTACAAGCGTTAGTAATATGTGTTTGGAGGCAATGAGTATTTCCACTAAAGATGAAAATAAAGATTAAAGCTGTGTACGCATCACACGACTTTTGACCGTGTCCACAAATTATACAAACAAGCGGTCAATAATTAGAGGATATAAACCTATAAAACAATATTAAGGGGAGTCACCAGTTTTGTTTTATCTTTATCTCCTTTTCTCTTTCCCTGGCATGTATCCATTCAGCCAACTGTTTTAAGACGTTTATCCCCATCCAGGTGTCGATTTCTTCTTAGCGAGCGAAAGCGAGCCAGCATAATGATTGTAAGGAGAAATCCGGCTTTGCCGGAGAAATGTTTCTATCGAAAAATGTACAAATTTAGCTTGCTGTCAAAACAAAAAAATATATATATGCTGGCTCGCTACCGCTCGCCAGAAAAATATTGACACCTAGATAGGGGTAAACGTCTTAAAACAGTAGGATGAATGGGGCCAACTGGATACAAGCCAAAGAGAGAGGGAGAGAAAGAGAAAAAGAAGTGAGGTGGGTCCCCTTAAGGTGAATGTTGATTTTCTGTTTCCCCCACAAAGCGACCTATGTATTATGGTTCCTGCTGGACCGACTGTGACACAAGGTGGTGTAACGGCATAATATTGTCTGTTATTACTTCTCAAACTGACTGATTCCGTGAACGTGACGATAGTGCGTTGTTATGTGCGCGATTAGTTTGCTTGGGAAACAGATTAACTTGCTCATGTAGTAATGTACAGTACACCCCATGAGGACAGTACACCCTATGAGGACAGTACACCCCATGAGGACAGTACACCCTATGAGGACAGTACACCCTATGAGGACAGTACACCCCATGAGGACAGTACACCCCATGAGGACAGTACACCCCATGAGGACAGTACACCCCATGAGGGCAGTACACCCTATGAGGACAGTATACCCTATGAGGACAGTACACCCTATGAGGACAGTACACCCCATGAGGACAGTACACCCCATGAGGACAGTACACCCTATGAGGACAGTACACCCTATGAGGACAGTACACCCTATGAGGACAGTACACCCTATGAGGAGGATTGTGTTCTTTTATTTCATAAATTATATTTTAGTAAGCGTTGTTTCCACATAGCGATTTTTATTAGTTATTTTGGTTCCATGTCACTTCAACCAGTAGACCATTTCAACCAGTGCCAAATTAACTCAGACCAACCAAACCAGTGCCAAAATATAGTACTAACCTAACCGTACTGGTTGAGAGCTACTGGTCGAAATGGTTGAAGTGACCGGTCACCAGTTATTTTGCCTTTATATTGTCTTTGTCCCAGTTTTGGTTTGTTTAGTTTGCAAGTTTTACATTTTAATAATAGCTCCTCAGGGATCTACACCCTGTTCCAAATAGGTACACCAGAAATTGTTAACCCTAACCTCTATAACTTTAAAAGAACTAGCACAAATGGTCTGTACATTTCCACACCTATTTCCTGGCTGACCCATCCCAAATGTATGTATGTATGTGTGTATATACTCAGGCACATACCTTTAATCAACATGACGGTAGTGCGTTGTTATGTGTGCGATTAGTTTGCTTGGGAACCAGATTAACTTGCTCATGTAGTGATGTACACCCTATGTGGTGGATTGTGTTCTTTTATTCCAAACAAATTATTTGATTAAGCGTTATTTCCACAAAGCGATTTTTAGAAGTTCTTTTACGCTTATCTTGTGTCGTCCCAGTTTTGGTTTGTTTATTTTGCAAGTTTTACATTATAATACCGTGGAATGGGGTGCCTTCAAATATTTTAGTGGTAAGAAAGTATTAATATTGAATATCGTTCATACAAAATAAGAAAGCAGAAAACTGTTTGCATGTGTTTGTTCGTATTGTTTATATAAATCACAGCGCTACACATTTCTACACAGGACTTAAACAAAATAAAAAATATAAAGTCTGAACTCCGGTTTATGATATTTGAGTTTGCTTTCTGGCCACTCTTAACGCCAAATATCTGGTACCATTAATACATGTGAAGTACTTATTCTATGCAATGTTAAAATATTAATTAAGGAAGCACAACAGATGCTAAAACAAAGAACTGCATTTATAGACATAGCGAGTGGATCAAAATGTGAAAATATATCTGGATCATATGTAAAGAAATCTCTTAATAATGATGCAAGTTTCACATTAAAAAAAATATATAAATGTCCAAATAGCAAACTAAAAAAATCCAACTCCGCAACATTGGTTTAAGGCAAAATGAGGATGAACTGGGGATAATAACATAATTTTCTGTGTACCAATGGAAAAACTGCCGATACCTATATTTGGTACTGTACGTGTATAATTATAACAATTCCTTACTAGTTACACACCGCAATCACAGGAAAGGCTGTAGACTGATGCATTCCTGTTCTAATATTGTTAAAATAGTTGCTTTATGTTCATGAGCAATTATATATACCTTTTCACATATTGATTTCTTTATAGTAAAGCCTTCCAAACAAGATCCACCAGTCAATTCTCAAGACACCTCCACTTAATCTTAATTTGTCATCACTGTTTGAGCTATAACTGATGAAGTAAATGTACACTGTCGTAGCCATTCTTATTATAAAACAACCCCAAATTTGGGTTTGACTTTGGACACACACAGACAATAAATTACACATGCTTCCAACCCATGACACACACCAGTCTTTCAACACCCTAACCAACATTACCGTGAAATGCCTTAGCTTCAGACAGGGGCTATACTTCGGACACTTCTGGATAAAAGTATATAAGGTACAGTTATGGAAAAATGACTGCATTATGGAAGAACACTGAAGACATACTTGTTTCTCCATAACATCATGTATTTATCCCATAACTGTGGTTCACTGTATAGTTTTTCTAGTGTCCGAAGTTATCTCCCAGTCCGAAGTTACGTCATGTTACCGGTACTATTTTACGATATTTAACAATATATGGGGAATGCCTCAATCTTCACATTACTTCCTGCCTTGCTAAACTCAGCTAAATGTAAACTGGACACGATTGTTAAATATATACACAGCCATTTATAACGCTTAAATATTTCGCAACATTTCATGATTGTATGGAAAAGTTTATAAAATATCAACAGTCCAGCTTTCACATAGCACTTATATATTGTAATTAAGCATAAACATTCACTGGGATATACATTATTCTAAGATATAGTAGTCATAATGTGTATATAGCTTATCATACAGCAAACTTAGGCTACGCTACAAGCTAATGCCAAAGTCTTTATCCACGTTTACTATACAGTATGTTAACCCTTCCTGCCCGGTTGTCATTTTAAAATGACACCGCGGAAGATGGGCAGGATCCCGGGTTTCATTTTAAAATCCGTAAGCTTGAAAGTCTATTAAGCGTGGTTTGAAAGCCGTGCGTCGAACTGTATGTAAACAAAGCCGGTCGGAGCGACGCGCACCTTCTAAAACAAGAAGGAGAAGTCGGACTTTTGTTGTTATTGTTTTGTAGAACAAGACCAAGTGTTTGTTATTGTCCGATATTGCTAACATTGCATCAAAACTCTCTTCACGGAAATCGTCATCACAACTGAACCAGTTGACCTAGAGAGTTCTACTCAACGCCAGTCTACAGATACGAAACAGGGCTACATTTTGAGATGTGTGTGAATTATATAGCAGTTAAAATAACAAAGATAAGGCTAGGCCTATCACAACGTTTTTCGGCCACATCGCCCGGATCTGAATGCTGTCCTTTGGAAGGCGAGCCCGGGCAAGAAGGGTTAAGGCAAAACCAAGGCAGTTGAAACCTTGAAAATCATGAAATCTGCATCAAGAAGAAGGGCAGGAGAATAATAGATAAGGTAGACTATTGTAAACAATTCAGTGGTTCAATTATTAGTAGCACACAAAGAAATATTACCCACAAAAGATGCAGTCCATGAATGTGGAGGGAGCTGCACCACGGAGCGGACCAAAAAAGATGTGGGATCGGACTTTGCAGTCTGGTTTTAAGGGGAGACTGGCCGTTTGTTTGGTCTATTAATTCATTAAATTGTATTCATGTATTGTTGTAGTTTCCTAGCACCTCCATCAAGCTTAGAACCCCCCCTAGACCCCCTTCAAGATAAATTTGTACATTTTTTGATAGAAAAATTTCCCGGCCGAAGGCCGTTCGTCTTAAAATTGCAGGCTCGCTATCGCTCGCCAGGAAATAATCGACACCTAAATGGCACGAAAGGTCTTACAATTGACAATGAAATGGGGCGAAAGGTGTTAAAATCGCCAAACTAATGGACCGAACGTCTTATAATCTCAAAGCTAGTGGAGCTAAATATTAGGGAGAAGGGGGTCCAGCTAAACGGTCTGCCTCCCCTTAAATCAAAGAACCTGACAAGTGAGGCAGCTCTTAACAGGGCTGCCTGGACCAAAACTCCCAAGTGTCAAATTATGTCATTGTGCTGAAGGGGTTGAGGGGAGATTTCCATTTGAGGGATTTTTTTTCTTGACCCTTTTCTCCCTTAACCCGAACTGTACCGTAGGATACAGTAATAAAAGTCCCCAGCAGTCCCTAGCAATGTGGCAAAAATGGCAGGAGAGACCACCTATCCACCTCCAAAGATGAGGCAACACTGGCTCTGTCACCCTTCAGTGGGTCTCATATAAGCTGAGAAGTGTTGCCAACATGGGATCAGTGCTCAAAAGGTGGTGGTAACTGGTACAGGGTTGTACAGGCAGTTACAAGGAAAGTACATTACTGACAGATATGTACGTCACTGGGACTGGGGAGTTACTTATCTACTGACGTATATGTACGGTGCTGGGATTGGAGGGGTTAAGGGGTGGTTTTTAGTTAGTTCGCCAGACTTCCATCAAGCTTAACATTACAGCCCCTAGACCCCCTTTCAAGATAAATGTTTACCTTTTTCAGTAGAAACATTTCCCGGCCAAAGGCCGGTTCCTCTTAAATTACAGGCACGCTATCACTCGACAGGAAAAAATCGACACCTAAATGGCACGAAAAGTCTTAAAATTGACAGAAATGGGGCGAACGTTCTTAAAATCGCCAAACTAATGGGGCGAACGTCTTATAATATCAAAAAGCAATGGGGCTAACCATGAGGGGGGAGAAAGGGGTCAAGAAAAAAATCCCTCAAGTGGAAATCTCCCCTTAAAAACCTAATTTGGCATTCAACATTTCAATTACCTAAAATTTGACTTCCTTGACAGCCAAGGTGGTCATGAACTTTGGCTTTCAACTGTACACACACACACACACAGAGCCATAATAAGTATACAGTACATATTATAATATGAATCTCTCACCAAACTCTAAAGCTTTTGGAACATTATATTCTAGCACTGGGTTATCTTATGGGAGCCCACCTCTCTTTTTTTATATTTATCTCCCTTTCTCTTTGGCTTGTATCCATTCGGCCCCATTCAGCCTACTGTTTTAAGACGTTTACCCCATCCAGGTGTCAACACTTTCGTGGCGAGCGGTAGCGAGCCAGCATATATATATATTTTTGTTTTGACAGCAAGCTAAATTTGTACATTTTTCGATAGAAAAATTTCTCCATACAATGCTGGCTCGCTATCGCTCGACAGGAAGAAATTGACACCTGGATGGGGGTAAAACGTCTTAAAACAGTTGGCTGAATGGGGCTGAATGGATACAAGCCAGAGAAAGTGAGAAAAGAAGAGAAAGATAAAAAAAAAAGACGGTGACCCCCCTTAAGTGGATTCGATACAGATTTTCCAATGTGTGTAGAAGGATTATGGCCGGTGGGTGTGTACAGAACACAAGGAGAGTAATTATTAATATTATTATTGGTATTATCGTTGCAGTATTCACCTCAAAGCCGTACTGCGTTAAAGTGAGCATGTCTAAACTTCCTGCCGCTCAGAAATTCATATATTTCTTTAGTTTCCTCCCTAGACCTCCATCAAGCTTAGAAAAACACCCCTAGACCACCCTTCAAGATAGATGCCTTAAAACAGTAGGCTGAATGGGGCCGAATGGATACAAGCCAAAGAAAGAAAAAAAGCAGGTGACCCCCCCCCCCCCTTAAGCCGTAAAATCAAGTAAGGTGTGGTGGTTCTAACTCATGGTGGAGAGGTATTCAAAACCACTTTAAGACCAGGTAAAGGATTTGGTAAATTACTATATACAGTACAAGATAACAAACCACTTTCAAATATTAACTGTTGTGATAGCGTAATGCATAAGTGCGCGGAATTTCGGTGTGAGTATCCTAGCTTCGAGTCCTTGGAGTGCCACATGTATTTGTTCTATCTATCTATCTATATGCTCAGGCCCAATCCCCATCTGTTGATTTCATTAATTGAGTTTAGAAGTGAATTTGGTTGGTGAAAAAAAAATATATATATATATATATTAGACGGTACTGTAATAGGTTTTTAGGTGTTTGTGCTTGGGTTATGGCTGGTCCCAGAATGCATCCCCATTTACCCCATTAATTATAGGGTTCGCTATACGTTTTTTCTATTCAAGATCGGGTTTTTAGGAACGTAACCCAATCGTATATCGAGGGGGACCTGTACCGGTAACTTGAAATTACAAAGCTAGTGAGTAAGATTGTCAACAAACTATTGACTCCGACTCCAACAAAAATAACTCGAACACCCTTGAAATCAGGGAAAAAAAAAAAAAAAAAAACACACACACACACACACACATAATGGCTCCGGCACTGACCCATCCAATAATAAACTACTCCGACATAACAATCCTGACCTAAAGTGTCTTATTATAATAATTATATATTAGCTTACAGGCTACACTTAACTATTCTAACAACCCTTAACTCGCCTTAAAGTGTCATTACTCTTAATTTAATTTGACTTTATATTGTCCTTGTCCCAATTTTGGTTTGTTTAGTTTGCAAGTTTTACATTTTAATATACAAAAATAAAAGACATTCCAATAATCAACACCTTAGTATACTCAACTACAGCACTACATATATTATTATTATTATTCTTACTTTGATTAGTCTGAGTTGCAAGGAATCAAGCGGTGTTCAAACGAGGCAAAAAATTACGCCCCCCTCTCATTCTCACTCAAGGCAATCTCTGGCCTTCACTTAACCCCATCTTTTTAAGCCAAACTAATGGAACAAACATCTTCAAATCTCAATATTAATGGGGCTAAACATGAGGGAGCCGGGATGCCAGAAAAAAAAAAAAACATCTCTCCTTTTTCCACTACCACTACCTGGTCTTCTAAAATTTAGACATTCTTTGCGGTATCCCATCAAATTCATATAATTTCTTCTTGGTGAAAAATTAAGCTTGACCCCCCCTCCTTCCAGCACCTTTTCTCGCTCCAAGCATTCCAGAGATTCATCGTTAAAAAAAAATGATATCCGTCTCTGAAAGAAACTTTATTTGACAATATTTTCATTTGTATATTACTCAAGTTCAGACGAGTTATATAAAACCTTATCTCCTATTAAACAAACTCCTGCAGGCAATATATTGATTTTTAACTGAACTGATATCTGGATAAAATTCTTGTTCGTATATCCATTTCTAAAAATAACTCCAGCTAGTAATATTTTTATTTTTATTAATTTACCAGATTTCTGACTGGATTTATCTTTCATATCCCGATATCTCGCTTTTACTGTATATCTGTCTTTTAAAAATCAAACTACTTCAGTGAATAATAATACCTTCTTTTCTTTGTTTTACCTGAGTCCAGCCTGTTTGTTTATCTCTGGTGTCTTCCTCTAACCCTGGCTCGGGGACGTCTGGGGACGGCCGAAGGATTGTTTCCTGGGGAGGAAGTTACCAAGGATTAGTACACAACGCTAAAATCTGAATCAAATTTGAGACTGGTTCAAAACACCAAATACATGTGTGTAAATTGCCTAATGCTTTGTGTGCGGAATTTAGGTGTGAGTATCCTAGGTTCGAGTCCTTGGAGTACCACATGTATTCATTACTTTCACTGATTTCATTAGTTAGGTTTATTTGTAAATTAATTGGTGGGTTGGTGAAAACAAATATGAATATGCATGACATAACTGGTATTAATAGTCTACTGTAATCCCTGGTGGGTGCCCGACCCCGAAAGGGGTTGAAATAGGGGAGCTATCCCCCCGCCAAAGGCGGCTTTCTAGGGCCTTTCCTAGCTGATGCTGAGAGGATTGGGTTCTAGTCATGTGGTGATGGGCTGGTCTATCAGAGTGAGAACTGAGCGATCTCTGCCATACCCATAGCTTACTCTGACTGTTCCTTTAACTTATATATTTTCTAGATCTCAAGTGACGGCGTCTTTTCCGTGGATTGACCTCCCAATCTACCAAGATTGGAAGCCAAAGTGTCACATTTTTCCCTTGCCCCTCAACTTTCTCTTCATAATTGCTGAGGGGCACAGGGCCCTGGGTGGGGCTTTGGTTTCCCGGGCGTTTCCGCGCCCTCCTCAGCTCCCCGCCATGGAGTGGCTTCGGTCACCCAGGCTTTATTGTGGTCGGCGGGGAGGGTTCTGTGGGGGCGCTCGGTTATGGCCTTGGAATTGCTCGGGGCCTTGGGGCTGTTCGGCCAGGCAGCTTGGGGAACAACAACAACAACTGTAATCCTATGTATGTATGCATATACTCAGGCTCATACACCATAGCTGGGGGTTGCCGACTCGGGACTCTGTTTTACCTCCATTTCCATACCTGCATCCCTGCTTATCATTCCTCCTAGATATTTAAAACACTCCGCTTGATACAGTATTTCCCCATCCAGCCGCACATCTAGACTCATCCTATGAGCACCTCTATCACACACCATCACTTTACTTATATTAACGTTCACCCTCAACTTCCTCCTCCCACATACCACACCAAACTCATTGACTACTCGCTGCAGTTTCTGCTCAGAATCTGTAATCCTATACTTGATATATATTTGACATTGTACACAATAGTGAAGGGTTTACTGTTACCTGTATTGAAGGTAGGTGTAGCAGCAGGAACAGCAGCATTACCAAATTGGAAGATTGGTCCTTGTGGTGATGCTGGCCCACCAAAGGTTGGTGCTGCCTGTTGCTGTCCGGCTGAGTTGCCAAAGGTAGGTGTTGCAGCAGCCGCAAAGGTAGCGGGCCCTGTGTTGCCGGACCCAAACTGGAAAGTGGCGGCCTTGGGGGCTGATGCTCCGTCACTCCCAAAAGTTGAGGCTCCAAAGGAGGATGTTTGTGAGGCTCCGAACCCATTCCCAGCAGAGGCTGAACCAAAGGCGGGGGCGGGAGTAGTGTTTGTAGCAGGTGTACCAAATGCAGGAGCTGGAGTAGAATTTGTAGCAGTTGCACCAAAGGCCGGAACCGGGGCGGGGCTGGCAGCGGCTGAGCCAAAGGCAGGTGCTGGGATAATATTGGTAGCAGTTGCACCAAAGGTTGGAGCTGGGGCGGGGTTTGCAGCAGCTGACCCAAAGGCAGGTGCTGGGGTAATATTGTTAGCAACTGCACCAAAGGTGGGAGGTGAGGCAGCACTAGCAGCTGTGGAGCCAAAGGTTGCAGCTGTCTGACCACCACCAAAGTTAAAGGTAGACGTAGCAGAACCACCGAATGCTGTGGAGCCAAATGGTGAAGCTTGTGTGGCAGGGAAGGTGGAGGAAGGTGTGGTGGTGGTAGTGGTGGTAGCGGCACCAAACCCAGTACCAGTGTTGGCACCAAAGGTTGGGGCACCACCACTTGTAGCAGCACCACCAGCAGGGTTGGGGAAGCTGAAGGGTGCTGCTCCACCAAAGGCTGGTTGTGGAGGACTCTTGGCACCACTACCAAAACTAAAGGCATTACTAGCAGCCTTACTGTCACTGGTCTTGCCAGAGGTGAAGCTGAAGCCTCCTGTGGTAGCTGTGGTGGTGGTGGTAAAGCTGAAGCCTGCAGACTGTGGTGTTGTGGTAGCAGCAGCAGTACCTGGAGCACCAGTGAAGCTGAACCCTGCTGGCTTGGTAGTGTCTGTGATGGAGGTTGTGGTGGTGGTGGTCTTGGGATTATTACCAAAGGCAAACAGTGAAGGTGTGGTGGTGGTAGCAGCTGTGGCATTTGTGGTGGTGGCACCAGTGGCACCAAAGCTAAATGGTGATGGTGTGGTGGTGGCAGTGGCTGCGTTTGTGGCTGAACCAAACGGCTTTGGTGGTTCACTGGGAGCGGCTGAACCACCAAACTGGAACATGGCTGGGGAGGAAGTCGGCTGAGTACTGGCTGACCCAAAGGAGAAGGGAGAGGATGCAGCGGTAGTAGCGGCAGTGGAAGTGATGGTGGTGGGGGTGATGGCTGGCTGAGCGATTGCGGTCTGTCCGAAGGAGAAAGCCGAGCTGGCTGTGGGAAAGAGTGACGGTGGCTGGCTGGTGGCAGTGGTGCCTCCGGTCATAGAAAATGGTGAAGGGTTGGCTGTGATGGCAGTAGAGGGGGCTGCCTGTGATCCAAAATTAAATAAACCGGCAGCAGCTGTGGAAGAGGTAGCGGCTGGGGCGGCTGCGGTGGACACGGCTGAACCACCAAACGCAGCAGCAGCCGTACCAGAGCCAAAGGAGAAGCCCAAGGGTGAAGTTGAGGTGGTGGTTACAGAGGCAGTGGTGGTAGGGGATGCAAGGGTTGCTACAGGAGTCTTGGTGGCCAAAGGGGTGAATGCAGATACTCCAGAACCAAAACTGAAACCTCCAGTTGTTGTATTTGTTACTGTTGCTGCTGCTGTAGTGGTTGTTGCTTTACTGGCATTACTAAAGAACCCAGTGTCTGTTGTATCACTACCAGGTGTACTGGCTGCTGAGCCAAACGAAAACATTACTGGTGTGGTTGCCGGGGCAGTTCCGCTAGTGCTTGAACTTTGTGGAGCTGGGATGGTAAAGGAAGCGGATACTGAAGTTGACGAATTTAATGCACTAGCAATGCACGGGCTAGTGATTGAGGAGCTTGTTATTGAAGTAGTTGCAACAGAGGCTGAGGTTGCACTATCAGAGCCTGAGAGTGAGAAACTGGATGGAGAGGTGACGGGAGCCCTCTGGCTTGCCGTACTCTGTGCCCCAAACGGAAACATCACTGCACCACCTTGCTTGATGGGAGACAGGAGAGGGTTGGTATGGGACGTGGCTTTCAGGAAATCAGCCAGCGACAATGAAGTAGCCAAGGCGGTTGAGAGCAGTGGATTAGCGTTAGTTACTGGTGCAGCTACTGAAGAAGGAGCCGAAGTAGTTGATGTAAGGACAGTGCCTGTTGATGTAGAATTGGTTGAGGCTGGTGCGGGCAGCAGAGGGTTGGTAGCCTTGGAGGTACTCTCACTGTAGGAAGGAGGCGGCAGGTTGAACACGGCAGTCACCGATACATCCTCGTCTTTGCTTTCTTTCTCCTTATCTGCTTCCGTGCTTGCCGGTTCACTGCTTGCTCCCGGGGGCTTTAGAGAGAAGGTGTACGATGCTGAGACTTCACTACTTGACGCTATGCTCGAAGTTGTGGCTTCTGAAGCAGCGGTAGGCAGAGCAACTGTCTCTCCACCGCTTGGTTTGGTGGATAACGAGGTGGATGATGGGAGGGTGGAAGAGTCTGAGGAAGGGGTGGAGGTGGAGGGGGTGGCAGGGGTAACAGAGAGAGGGAGGGAGGTAGGAAGAGTACTAGATATTGAAGTAGGAGGGGAACTGGGTGGGCTTGATGGCTGATCATCACCATCTGAAAGTAAAGCAAGGGAACATACTGTACATAATTATAAAGTAACGTATGATTTGTAAATAAATATACAAGTACAGTATACTTAAGTACAACACATACATAACAATAAGTTACTTAAGTATATGCAAAATATAGTAGAGCTTAAATGAAATCAAATCTTTTTTGCTTTACTTAATTACATAATCATCATAAATACTTCATGTGTTTTTCAATGTTTGAATGAGGAGGTGTAAGCTACTTTAAACCTACATCTTATGTCTATAAGGAGAAACTTTAATTACCTTCTGTATGGAAGAGCATACCCAGCATCATCTTGAGCCGCTGTTGACTCTTGGCCTTCTCTGCCTTATAAGCCTCCAAGGAGATAACATGTGTAGGTCTGGGAGGTGTGAGGTTCCTTGGGGTGGAAGTACGGGATATATTACCAGCTCCACCACCACCACCACTACCTCCCCGGCTGGGTCCCACCTCTCCCCCTCGGGTGCTCTGAGGGGTGTGGGAGCCGGAGCGATCGGTCAGGTCCCGCTCGGAGGGCCCTGGGCTCAGCGACTCTACCAATATTGTATCTCCGCCCTGGAAGTTTTGAAACAATTAGTGTGTCACAAACTAAGAAAATAATTATCTTACCCTCTTCAAACCATGATGGCACCATTTTCTTGATATACTTATTGACATTAGACAATTTATGCAGCTTAAGGACCTCTGGGAATCAAGATGGTATAATCAATCAAAACCCCCTCACAGGTCTTCCCAAATCTGAAGAAAACGGTCCAACGATAGCCAGAATAACACTGACGTATACTGCATGGGTTGAATATTTCTGATCAGCTGACATTTCATATATATTTCAGCTATCACCAGACTATTAATTGAGAAGTGACTGACCTGGTGTTGCTTGGAGTGTGCTGACTCTACACTGGGGTTGCTGTCAGAGTCGGTGTCTCGGCGGGAGTCAAACAGAGAGAACGGGGTGTCTCGCCCACTCTGATACACAGGGGAGAGAAAATATTAGACCATTGAGATAAGTTTGTATTGTACGTATCTATGTACAGTATGTATGTATATACCCGATAGCTGGGGTTGGCCAACTCAAGACAGAGCCTGAACAGAAACAAAAACACCTCACATCTAGGTCGCTCAGCAGAAGACCCAGAGACCAAGGATCACTAGGGGCCTAATGATAAGTTTGTACAGCAAATAAAGAATTTTCTTTACAATGTATTTGAGTTATATTGGAACATTAAATTTAACACCATCAACGTTAATTATAATACATTAAAATAACTCACTCAGTACCAGGGACGTCCTTTCTCTTTAGTATCATATTCTGGCAACTATTAGGCAATTATATTTAGTTAGGAAGGATCTCTAACTACAATAAGGCTTCAATACCGTATATCTCAACCAACCCTTTTAACTACCACAGAGGTCCTGATGTGGCGGCGTCTACGCCGTGGGACCACCTCCCGGAGCTGCCAACCCTCCGCGGCCGGAGACAAGATCAATCGACCAGTGGAGGACAACCGGATGCCGGCCGCGGGGAGCAGTTTCGGGAGCCAAACCGTCACAACTATCCCCCCCCCCCCCCCCTGGGGGCACGGGTCCTTGGAGTGGCTTCGGTCGCGCCGGGAATTTCCACACCTCTCACACCACACAGTTTTTCCTACACCGAGAAATGACTCTCCGGCTGTCATTTCTCGAAGACTTCTTCTAGCCGGAGACATTGAGAGCAACCCAGGACCCACGTACACATACATATGTCCAACTTGCTCAAAACCCATCACTTCGAGTCGCCACACTAAGGGTTCAGTTCTCTGCAATTCATGCAGGAACTGGACCCACTTTACCTGTACAACACTTGCCTCCAAGAAACACTACACGAACACCTGGACCTGTTCCTCATGCCCCTCCCTCTCCCAGTCAAATCCCTCGCCTAAAACCCGTCCACCTCTCCTCCCCAACCCACCTAGCCTTCCCATATCATCCACTCCCCCCCCTAAAACCCGTCCACCTCTCCTCCCTAACCCACCTAACTTTCCCATACCATCCACATCCTCAACTCAACACACCACACCCCATCCTAATCCATTCCAACCCCCATCTCCTGCTCCCCAATCCCCACCCCCACCTCACCCATCCCAACCTCCAGCCCCTCCCTCACCCCCACCCCACCCCATCCTCGTGCAGCAGCACCCAACATACATCGTGCACATAACATTAACATTCTCCAATTGAACATAGATGGCATTAACACAAAGAAACACGAACTCTCACACTTCATCAAACAACACAACATACACATTGCCATCTTACAAGAAACAAAACTCTGCACATCACAAAAAACACCCACATTTCATAATTTCACCACCATCAGACAAGACCGGGCTGTCGGCGGGGGCGGTGGACTCATCACCCTGGTACACAATGAAATATCATACATAGTAACCAGTGTACAAACCAAATCCCTCCTCCCCCCAAATGATGACACAACAGAAATACAATCAATTAAAATACGCACTGGCAACAAATCCAACATAACCATCATAAACACATACATCCCTCCCCAAACATCCCCTACAGTACCAAATGAATACAGACCACACTTACAACACATCACAAACACCCCACACATCATCCTGGGTGGTGACTTCAACGCCAAGACGTCGGCCTGGTTTGTCGACAACCCCGACACAGACAGAGGGCTGGTATTACAAAACCAAACAGATAACCTCATCATCCTTAACGACATCCATCAACATACCCATATTCCTCACCAAGCCCTCTATAACCCATCATCTCCAGACATCACCTTTTGCTCCCCAGAACTCGCCCCCACAAACATCCTGGAGGGTGGTCAGAACCTTAGGTTCTGACCACCTCCCGATCATTATCACCACCAAAACCAGACTCACCCCAGCTAGCCACAAACACACATACACCAATTATAAAAGAGCTAACTGGGAAGCATTTACAAATGAGACAGAACAACACTTCACAACTCTAAACAGTACACCCATCACTAACATCAACAATGCTGTACACATACTCAATAAAACTATCCAAAACGCTGACAAGAAACACATTCCAAGAGGTAACAGAAAAAGACACAACCCCAACTTCACACCAGAAATTCAAAACCTCATCAGACAACGCGACACACTGAAACACTCCCCAGCACCCCACACACAAGACATCACACAACAAATTCAAGCACTCAACACCCAAACTAACAACAAAATACAAGAACAACAAATGGTGTGGTGATGGGCTGGTCTATCAGTGGTGATGGGCTGGTCTATCAGAGTGAGAACTGAGCGATCTCTGCCATACCCATAGCTTACTCTGACTGTTCCTTTTACTTATATATTTTCTAGATCTCAAGTGACGGCGTCTCTTCCGTGGATTGACCTCCCAATCTACCAAGATTGGAAGCCAAAGCGTCACATTTTTCCTCTGCCCCTCAACTTTCTCTTCATAATTGCTGAGGGGCACAGGGCCCTGGGTGGGTCTTTGGTTTCCCGGGCGTTTCTGCACCCTCCTCGGCTTCCCGCCATGGAGTGGCTTCGGTCACCCAGGCTTTATTGTGGTCGGCAGGGAGGGTTCTGTGGGGGCGCTCGGTTATGGCCTTGGCCTTGCTCGGGGCCTTGGGGCTGTTCGGCCAGGCAGCTTGGGGAACAACAACAACAACAACAACAACAAAAACTAAATTGGAATAACTTCCTACAAACACTTGATCACAAAACAAACCCCAAAAAACTCTACAAAACACTAAACAGCATCACACTTTCCAACAGCAACACAACACAATCACACGCTGCAATCACAACAACAGACTCTACTCCTTCATGTAAACAACAAGCAAACACTCTCATCAATCACTTCTCAAATGTCAGCCACCTAAAACCTCACAAAGACGACCGACGTGTCATCCGGCGTAAGAGACAATTCCCCACAGACCCTGACTATACACCCTTCACCAATCACCAGACAAAGCATATCATCAACAATCTCAAGCACTCACCCGCCTGTGGCCTAGACAACATAAGCAACATACACCTCAGACACCTGGGACCACAAGGCATACAAACACTCACTAACATATCAAACTACAGCTATTCACACAACACAATACCAGACATTTGGAAGCATGGTATCATCATCACATTCCCCAAACCCAACAAAGACCCCACGCTACCCTCCTCGCACCGCCCCATCACACTCCTTTGCTCCCCCTCCAAAGTCATGGAACGCCTAGTATTACAACTAATTACACCCGACCTACCCCTAGCTCCAACACAACATGGCTTTAGGCCACTGCACTCCACAAACACTCTTCTCACAGACCTTACACAAAGAGCTTTTGACGGCATCAACTCAGCTAGACCACCACACAGATCACTATTAGCCACACTCGACATTAGTAAAGCCTTCGATGCCATCCCCCGCCACAACCTAACAAACAAAATCTACAACACAAACATGCACAACAACACAAAAAGGTGGCTGGCCAACTTCCTAGCAGGCAGATGTGCACACGTATCTTTTGCCGGTCAGTCATCTAAAATCAGAAACTTTCCAAACGGAGTCCCACAGGGATCCGTCCTATCGCCCGCACTCTTCAATCTGTACATGCACGATATAACTACACCCAATACTCCCCAAATAAACTTAGCCTCCTATGCAGATGACATAACACTCACATGCACACACCATGACCCAAGAAGAGCAACAGATCTCCTTCAACCCTATCTCAACACACTACATGGCTGGTGCACTACAAACAGACTGAATCTAGCCCCAGCCAAATCCACCGCAACCCTGCTCACAAGCTGGACAGGTGAACACGAATACATCCCTCAACTCACCATAAACAACACACCCCTAACACATACACACACACCCAAAATCCTAGGAGTAACATATGATACTCATATGACATTCAAACAGCACACCACAAACATTAAAAAGAAACTGACACCCAGACTTAACGCCCTCAGGTCACTTGCTCACACAAAATTTGGACATAACAAAGAAACTACCACCACAGTATATAAACAATACATAAGATCAGTAATGGAATACGCACGCCCAGCCTGGGCTTCTAACCTAGCTGAAACACATCATAAGACCTTACAGACTATCCAAAACAAAGCCCTGAAGATCATTACAGGCTGCACAGCTACTGCACCCACAGATCATCTACATCAAGAAACCAAAATCCTCAAAGTCAAAGACCATCTGGACATGAGAGGCACTCAATTCCTGGCAGCAGCCTCCACGAACCAAGACCACCCACTAAACTACATGGCAACACACCCACAGACACCAAGAAATATCAAAACAACACCCAGCACACGGTATCACACACAGTTATTGTCCTCTCTCCCTCCCTGCCCACCCCGAACCAACTTCCAGAAGCACATCCATACTCATATCTCTCGCCAATCCATCCACTCACTCACAGACAACACGCAGCTGCATGCACGACCTCCCGAAATCCATCCTTCCGAATCCTCCCTCCCTCGCGAGGACAGAGTCCACCTGGCCAGGCTGAGATGCGGACACCATCCAGCTCTCCTGAGCTATCAGAAGAGACTGGATGACTCCGTTGTCGACGCCTGCCCGGGATGTAACACAGCACCCCATACCATTAAACACATCATAGAAGACTGCATTTCACACAACCACTTACGCCAACAACACAACCTACACTCAATGAGAGCTCTGTGGGAAAGCCCGATCGTGGCCATGGCCTTCCTCAGGGACTCGGGGCTGTTCGGCCAGGCAGCTTAGGGAACAACAACAACAACAACAACAACAACAACAACAACAACAACAACTACCACAGATCCTTCCAAAGCTGCATAATATCGTCAAAATATAGCTAGAATAAAACATAGTACACGTCGCTGGTACTCAAAGGGATAATACACAAATAGTTGCCACCATACCTGTAACTTGGCAAGATGAATGAGATGCTTGGAGGAAGAGAAGGAAGCCGTCATGGGGTCCAGCACACACCTCCTCTTACTGTCGGGACTCAGTTGTTGTCCCGCCCCACCGCTGCCTCCCTCGCATCCCGACGACCCCCGGGGACTGAGATCAAGGGCACGCTTCTCACCACCACCACCGACGCTCACACCAACACCGCTGTTCACAACTACACTACCAACTCCTCCACTAATAATGCTCATATCTTCATCATTGTACTCCCTGAAAAAAAAAAAAAAATAATCATATGGATTAGATCATTTAGATTACTGTATCATGCAACTATAATCTAATCATTATATTTTTTCACCAACCAACTTCACTTCTAAACTCAATTAATGAAATCAACAAATACATGTGGCATTCCAAGGACTCGAATCCAGGATACTCGCACCGAAATACCGCGCACTTATGCATTATGCTATCAAGACAATTTAAAAAATATTCTGGTTGTAAATACAGTATCAACTTAGCTATTAGAGTACCGTACAAATTTTGTTTTTCCAAGCTATTCTTGCTAGCACCAGACACTTTAATATAGCTTAAAAGGGACTAGCAATCCAATGAGTAAACTTAATCTCATTGAACCCTTTGATTCATACACATCCTTCCTAATCTTAAACTGTGTAATAATAGCCAAAATAAAATGGCAGAATATATCTAACTAAATATTTTACTTATTGGACTAAAAGGAATTAAGATAGGAGAATCATTATCATAATTTATTATGAATATTTAAGATTTCAATATTAGGAAATGTTTCCACTTTATTTAATCTAGCATAATCAATCAAAGAGGTAAAGTATATCTACATTAAGGGGAGATTTCCACTTGAGGGATTTTTTTCTTGACTCCTTTCTCCCTCATGTTTAGCCCCATTGCTTTTCTAATTTTAAGACCTTCGCCCCATTATTTTGACGATTTTAAGAACTTTCGACCCATTTCTGTCAAATTTAAGACCTTTCGTGCCATTTAGGTGTCGATTTTATCCTGGCGAGCGATAGCGAGCCTGTAATTTAAGAGGGACCGGCTTTCAGCCGGGAAATTTTTCTACCAAAAAATGTACAAATTTATCTTGAAAGGGGCTGAAGGTGGTGTATTCTTAAACGTGATGGATATCTAGGGACCAAACTAAAAACCTCCCCTTAACCCTCTGACATCCAAAATGTCCTAAACTAAATAAAATTATATAATGATAGCCAGAAGAAGAAATGTATACTCAAATACTGAGACTTGACAATCTGTCTCTGACCTGGAGTAATTGGGTGGCATAGAAGGTGAAGAAACAGTCACAGTAGGGGAGACGGTGGCCCCTTTCTGTCTCTTGCTAAGGTCCTCTGGTTCCAGGGCAGCACAGGTGTTTCTCTTCACACCCTTCCCTGCCTGTTGACTCTGTTGTAGGGCCATGACTACAGCCGCTACACTGGTGGGGTCACGGGTACTGTCACTGTTACTAGTGTTGCCAGAACCACTACCACTGCCACCCTCCAGAACCGATGCCACTGATCGGATGTCTGGCATCCTGAAGATGTATTAAGTGAAATTAGTTAGTGGAAGTAGTTTGTTTTCATTATTGGTAAGATAAGTTAATATATTATTTATTTAAGTCATAGCTAAGTAATCAAGATAGGAACATGACAATTTCTCTTCCAGACAAGATAAACAAGACAGAGTATAGTGGTAATGAACAAACCTTGGTGTGGTTGAAGCGAGGAAGTCTGAAGAGAGTGACGTAGATGTAAAGGAAGTGGTGGATGTGCGAGGTAGAGGCAGGAGCGGTGCCGTGGGGTTGCGGCGAGGGGTTAACACAGCTTTGGGTCGACCTGACAGTCTCACGTTGGGTAGGACACCGGCGCGTACATACCGCTCTTGAGCTGCAAGGCAAACAGTTAGATCATACTGCTACTTAATAAACTATATGTTGCTATAACTTATCAAAGTTACATTGAACATTATACACTCAACGAGCGGCTAGTTTGGTAACATCTACTACCTGCCAAGCGGGCAGATTTACCCTAAACGAGCTTCATTCCATGCTCTTTTTCATGCATAAACAAGACCCAGAGCGTAATACAATTATGTATCCGTGAAAGGGCGATAATTGAGCTTTCCAATGACACCTGAACCATCCTTACACGACCACGGGTTGTCTTGCAACGATGTTCCAACGCGAGTACAAAAACCCTAAAATACGGTAATTTCCTTAAATAATTCCCTGTCTAGGGAGGCAGTGGATGTGGATGTGTGTGGAGGAGGGACCAGTCGTGGTATGGGTGCCGTGCCGAACGGTCAGAGCCCACCCGCGCTGCTCCCACCGCTCGGACTCTCTCTCAAGAGCCAATTATGTGCTCAACATCGCATTGGACTTAAGTCGGGCCCCGCCAATTAGGTCTTGGTTCTCTTGACCGCCTTAAGTCGGGCCCCGATAGACAAGGGTATACATGCATTTCATAACTTCCTTGGAGTTGCTTTCCACCAACCCTAAACAGTTTAAGTTCAATTGTTATGGACCTTTTTTTGTTTTGTCTTTGTTTTTTCTTCCTCTATTTATTGTCTCTTTTAAAAAAAAAAATATATATATATATATATACCGGTATATTTTATCCAACTTAGGCAAGGTAGAGTAACAAGGGCTAAAGTAAAGAGACAGTCTATTACTGTACCCTAACTGGGATTTTAACTTGGAACCATTTGCCCATGCTCATCACTGTGCCACAGGCCCACAGAGGTAAATAAAAAAAAAATCCATTATCCGTACGATACACTCTTCTATTCTACAGTACAATCCAGGCTGAGAAATTAGTGTTACGGATCTACTTGCCCCGGGCTAGTGACTTCTGAAACTCGCTTGCCCTGACAGTTTTTTCACTTGCCCTGACATATTTTGTACTTGCCCTTATACATTTATTTATTTTTCACTCGTTAAGTAGCCTACCACATACATTCACAAACATGCCACCAGCTTCTATAAATTGCCTATTTTATGTCCACAGTACTTATTGAGTTTTGGAAAACTCGTACATTACTAATTTTTTGGAAATAACAATAGTATTTTATATGGCAAATGACCTACAGTAGATGTGTGTGAATTTGTGTTTTGTTTTTGTGTGTTTGTTGTTTTCTGTTGTGTTTTGTGTTGTCCCTGTTCTTGCTCTGTCTTGAGTCAGCCCCCCCCCCCCCAAAAAAAAAGAAAAAAAAACATAATAAAATAAAATTAAAAATAGGAAAAGTGGGGATTGGGCACGAGTAAATAGATAGATAGACGTTGATGGTAAAGCATTGAATATATGAGGAGGACATTAAAGGTTTCCATTTAATAACCTAATTAAACCTCTCCCATTCCGGGATGCGCAGGTCTCTTCAATATAAACGTTTGTTCTCCACTATCCCTCCTCTTCTCAGTACTACCACTTTATCCCCTCACTCCAATATAAATTGTTATATTGTATTTAAATTATCTTATGAATAATCCTTCTACAGTTCCTTTGGTAAGGCTTTGTTTTTTCACCACGTTCCAGTAACTCATTATATTTTATTATATTTTATTTTCATCTAATTTTATTAGATTAATCAATAACCCTGCAATCACACAGGACCTTCCTACATTATCCATACGAAGAAACGTTGCATCCCTTGCATTATTCTACAGATATTTTCACAGTAATTGTTCCGAGGAACTTGCTTCAATTGTGCCGCCTCTCCACATCTTTCCCCGTAGAACTAGGGCAGCTGAGAGCGCCCATGAATTTACACTTTCTCCTCCACAATGCAGGACTTCTGCTTATCAGAATTCATTTATCCCCAGAGCTACTACTCTTTGGAATTCACTTCCCTCGAATTGCTTTCCACAAACTTACAATCTACAAATGTTTAAATCCAGTTGTTACAAACATTTTATGAATGGAGGATGCCTTTAGGCACATGGACCTTTTTGTTTTATCTGTGTTTTTCCTTCCTCCGTTCATAACCCTTAACCGTTCAAAAAAAAAAAAAAAAAAAAAAAAAAAAAAAAAAAATCATATGGCTATGTGGCCTCTACATTTCTAGGAACAGGCAGCAGGGATACAGCGAACAACATTTCTAGGAACAGGCAGCAGGGATACAGCGAACAACATTTCTAGGAACAGGCAGCAGGGATACAGCGAACAACATTTCTAGGAACAGGCAGCAGGGATACAGCGAACAACATTTCTAGGAACAGGCAGCAGGGATACAGCGAACAACATTTCTAGGAACAGGCAGCAGGGATACAGCGAACAACATTTCTAGGAACAGGCAGCAGGGATACAGCGAACAACATTTCTAGGAACAGGCAGCCTTAGTCTATGCCATATTTTTATTGAATCACATTATAAATTCATAGTTCATTATTGATGTATACCGAGGAGATACTTTACGGCTATACTGAATATGAAACCACAACACTGACTTAAGACAGATATATTTGTCTGTTAAATTGTCTGTTACAGCAAAATTCTGATAATTCGAACACGGATAATCCAAAATCCCAATAGCCCGGATTTTTTAAGATAGCAATTAATAACATTAAGATGGGGAAAAATATATAACATAATTAAAATGCACGCCACTATCTACAAAGTGGAGACATGCTTAGGTGCAGGCGATGCTAATTTCTACCCCTGCAACTACCATCTATCGATTTACATGAATTATCGTATTCTATTTTGTATTAATTTCACCACACCAAACACCTCCAATGAAATTAATGAAAGCATATATGTGATCCACCAGGATTCGAACCCGGGTTATCACACACAGATTTTTAGACACCTTAACCATTACACCACCAAGACGGTTAAAGGTTTATGCACACGCCTACGACTTATTATCCATTCTCGAATACTGGATATTAATCTAATCATGTTCATATTCCCACCGCACTATGGTAGCCTAATGTTTAAGTGAGAGGAAGGAATATTCATGGGGCACAGATAATTTTAGAACATCTTATAACACATTGACCAGAGACCAACAACTATGCAACCAACACCATCTACAAGCTTAACAAGTATCCCCAATTCAGTTCAAGTTCGTAACATTACGAAATTCA
Source organism: Paralithodes platypus (assembly GCA_032716605.1). NCBI lineage: Eukaryota > Metazoa > Arthropoda > Malacostraca > Decapoda > Lithodidae > Paralithodes > Paralithodes platypus. The sequence continues at coordinate 47,076,492 of CM064528.1, forward strand.
CGGCAAAGTAATAACATCAAATCTTAGGCCATGTTATCATAGAATTTACACGGCTACATTTAGCCTAACTTGTTTCAATTTTCCTGATTTTGTTATATTTATCTGTTTATTGAACTTGTTTATGTTATTGTATCCGCTAAAAATCAATATTGGCAGTATAGAATTCGACAAACGATCAACTGTTTAATGTTTACTGTTTACTTAGGGTCACCGTACACCGAGTAGGGTTGGTCTCAGACTCTGTCTACTGAAGGGTTACCGCAGCGATGTTTTCCTACATTAATTATATACCGGTATTTGATATTATATGATTACTATTATTTATTTTATTGAAGCGTTATGTAAGGAAGTATTACAAACAATACACTTGTCCCCCGGGCAACTGCCGGGCAGACTAACATTGAAAATCACTAGCCCGGCTACATATCCAGGCTAGTCCGGGCTGCCGGGCTATACCTAATTTCCCAGCCTGGTACAATCATATGTTTGTAGAAAGCACACACAACTCAAACTTCCAGAAAAAGTTACACTCCTAACATTTACAATACCGGTAGTTCCTCTAACCTCAGAGCTCTCTAGGTAACTTTGAGTAGAGAGACATTTTTGTTCAGTTTAGAAAGAAACTTGGACACATTTTAACTGACCTGTCACGAACATCACAGATACCATCACAGACTTATTACAGTGTTTTCAGGTCTCCACCAATCTAACATAGAGCTGCAACATTTTCTGGTTTACAAAACACACAAAAATTATGCGGGACTCTAAAATATAAATGATACCTAGACGCGTTGTCGATTTATTTACTTTACGGAACGCTCACGCTTACATTTGTAGGCCTATCTAATTTTATTAATGTTTTCCGAATAGGCCTACTGTAATATCAATAAATATGACGACATGTCTATTCTTTACTGTTTTCTTAATGCTTTCGGTAAGGATGGTGTTAGTGGGCGTACGCGTCGTCTTGTTTACCCAAGTTGTATGGATATACGCTTTCTTCAAATTATTTCAAATTCAAGTTCACAAAATAATTTCAATGTTTTTTGAAGGTTGAACTATCTTTCATCTCAATATCTGGTTAGACAACGCACAATTTATATATAATACAGTACCGGTAAATATAATTAGACCTAGTTGCATTGGGTTTGTAATTGATGATTAATGTTAACACTTCTGACCCGGGGGCCCCCTCCTAAGGACAGTGTCAGGTACCCGGGCGATCTGTCCAAAAAACGTCTAGGCCTAGGCTACCGTATCTTTGTTATTTTAACTGCTAGAAATTTCCCACGCATCTATAAACGTAGGGCGGTTTTCAATCTGTAGACTGGCGTTGAGTAGAGCTCTGTAAGTCAACTGGTTCAGTTGTGATGACGATTTCAGTGGAGCTAATTTTTCCGCGATGTTGACAATATCGGAGCTTTTCAGACACTAATTTCGTCTGACGTCACAACAATAACATTGATCCGACGTCTCCTTATTGTTTTCGGAGGTGCGGTGACGCAACGATCGGCTTTGTTTACATGCGTCGGATGCACAGCGTTCAGACCAAGCTGAATAGGCTTTCAAGCTTACTGACCAGGTAAGGACACCCGGGTTCCTGCCCATCTGCCGCGGTGTCCTTATAAAATGCTGCCCGGGCAGGAAGGGTTAAGAATGGGGTGTTACTTAACCCTTGTCTAGCGGGGGTGGACTTAAGTCGTTCTAGAGAACACCTGCCTAAAGAGCGGGGACCGACTTTAGTCCGTGTGCAATTTTTGAGCAATAATGGCTCTGAGAGAGAGACGAGTGGGTGGAGGAGCGTAGGTCGACTCATGATTGCTCGGCACGGGTCCCCGCGACTACTGACGTTTACTCCACACACACCCACACTCACTACCTCGCTACACAGGGAATTATGTAAGGAAATTACCATATTTTAGGGATTTTGCACTCGTTTTGCACAATCGTTGCAAGAGAACGCGTGGTCGTAGAAGGATGGTTCTGGTGTCATTGGAAAGCTCAATTATCGCCCTTTCAGGGATACATAATTGTATTACGCTCTGGCTCTTGTTTATGCATGAAAAAGAGCACGGAAACAAGGTCGTTTTAGGGTAAAACCCCCCCGCTTGCCGGGTAGTAGAAGTTTCTGATGGGCCCACTCGTAAGGCGTTAATATTATGATAACAGTGATGACGTCAGAAAGTGGGCGTAGTCTAGCTAGATTGCAATATGAAATATAGTTTAGGCTTACCTAAACTAACCAACCTTAGCTAACCAAACATTCAAAAAGCATTGAAATAATTCGAAGAAAGCAGCAAGAGAACAGTAAAGAATAGACAGATGTGTTATATAAATAAATATTAATTATTAAACAAAAATAGGTAAAATTAGACGCGAACGTAACCATGGGCATAATGTAAACAATACGACGATGCGCGGAACTCCCAACTTTCAGCCAAACGCGTCATTATATTTTCAGTGAAAACCATACAGAATACTTTATTAGATAATTTCCACTACTATTAAAAACCAGCACATTTTTAAGCTTTGCGCTGGATGTCTAGAAACCTCCAGAACCTCTAAAATAAGTCTGTGGTGGTATATATGAAGTTCATGACAGGTCTGTAAAAGTGCACCGGTACCGTACTTTTGTCCCTGAGTGTATAGTACTGTAGGTATGATCAAAGGTTAATGTGACTAACCAGTGGGGTAGTGCCTGCGTGAGTCTGGTGATCGTAATGACAGACCTTGAGCTTCCCTCACCACACGACTGCTGAACCCTGGACTCACCACCTCCGCCGCAAAGCTGAAATATAATCAATCAGTCAGTACTGGTCAGAATAGGTTTTATAACCTGTTTCAAAATGCAATTGAATACAGTAACAGTAAATTTGGTTAACTTTAGTCCTTGCATGACAGTGTGTTAATCCTGACATTGATGATGGTGATAGTATTATTGATGATGGTAACCCAGGCAGAGTTGGGTAGCCTACTAGCCTATGCCTAAGGCGGCGAGCCATTGCGATGTAATTATCATAACTTTATTATCAGTACAGTTACAGTAGGCCTAGGCCGATATCACAATAATCAAAGATACCGGTAATGCCTAATATCAATATATTATATTTAACACTGTATATAACACAATAGGCTATTTAACATGTAGCCTAGCCTGCTAGGCAAGTTCGGCAACAAACTTAGGCTAAATAAGCCTAGACTAGCCTACTTAAAATGATAGGCTAGGTAGGCTACTTCATAATTACTTCAATACAGTAGCCTATTTCATGAGAATACAGGACGTTTCGACGGTGTGTCAGTTCGCCGGCGCTAACTGGACGGTTCGACGGTACCGTCGAACCTTCGTCGAAACTTTTTTGTTTTTTTGTTTTTGTTTTTTAAGAGTAGGCCTAGACCTAGTCTATATTTTTCAACTGTAGGCTATTAATGGACTATTATATTCTTATGTTTAATAGCCTATAGATTTGCTAATTGTAATTATATATTTATATATAAAGGGTTTGTAATCAGGCTTTCAGTAAGACATTTCAAAATGTCATGTGTTCATATAAATTGTCATTATGTTTACAGTTCTTTTCATATTTTTGGTAGTGATAAAATATATCTCCATCTTTGTTGTCCTTTTAAATTATTTTTTCAATCCTTATGATGTGTGTTGCCCTTTCCAATTTCTACCCATATATACACAATTTCAAAACAGTTAAACCTTCGAATTAAGACATTCAATTATTCTAATCATACACACACACACAATTTTGAAACAGCTAAACCTTCGAATTTATAAATTCGATTGTTAATCCAACACACATACACATACGCATAATTTCGAAACGCTTAAAGTTTAAACCTTCAGATTAAGGCTTCTATGGTTCTAATTCTGTACTCACACAAATATAACATATGATCCAAAGCTAATAAACACAATGTAAAATCAAATGCATGACCCAAAGCATCAAACTTTCACAACCCAAACCTAACGCGTTGTGATAATAAAGTTAAATTGTCTATCATTCGACGATAATATACAGCTTAGGAAGAAATTGTGGAACTTTCTTAATATAAAACAATATGAAAATATCCCTTAGAATGCGACATGAACCCTAAGGGGGTGAAAATTGCAATTAGACGGTTAGCCGGTATTACAGTATTGGATTATTCGACGGTTCTGACCAAGACGTTTCGACGGCACCGTCGAATCGTCCTGTTTCCTTTCATGATTGGGTATTAGTTTATGACCAACCAGTTACGGGACCCATCGATGATTATCACTTTCATGAACGATGCTTTGTTGGTGTACATGTAATTACCGTCGCAAAATCACTATAAGTGAAATACGAGAAACTGTTGGATTGTTCATCCATAACACAGGGAACGTGAGCTGGGTTTAGACCGTCGCGAACCCATAAACAGGGATTCAGGGAACGTGAGCTGGGTTTAGACCGTCGCGCACCCATAAACAGGGAACGTGAGCTGGGTTTAGAACGTCAGTGAGACAGGTTAGTTTTCGGTTAGGTTAGGGTAAAAGTTTATCACCAACTATTTACGAGTTTTTCAGGTAATTTGTTGTTGTTTATCTTTTTTCTTTGATATACAGTGTTGTTTAACCCTTTTGCTGCGGGTGACGTTCTGGAACGTCCTGGCAAGTTACCGCAATTTCCAGGCTTTAACCCTTGTCGAGCGGGTTTTTTTTTTTGGCTTATTTGGGCATATTCAGGCCCTCCTGAATGATAAATCAAGTATCTGCATGAAAAGAAATGTATTCAGCAAAAAACTAGGCGCTAAAAGCTTCAAAATGAGACCAGAACGAGCTACGTAGCACTCGTCATTCTCAGGCAGTGTTACCACCAACATGGGAGTTTAGCGTATAGCGGCATATTTTTCCCCACTACGCTCACTACTGGCAATGCTGCTGGCCTCTCGAGAACAGAGGGAACATGAGTCAGTGGGCGGCGGTAAGCCCTGGGAGTAGGCTGTCTGGCCCGCTGCGCTCCCGGCCATTTGCACTTGATTTTAACCCTTTAAAAGCCTTAATAATGCTCCTAACTTGCTGCAAATTGGAGGCGGACTTAAGTCCGCGCCCCCGCTACGAATGGGTTAAAAGCCTGTAAAAACCGTAAAATTTGAGTGTCAGTGGGCGGGAGCGTGAGGGCACTGAGGGGCCCACCTCCGTCCCTCAGAGCAGCGAGCGGCTCACTGAGGTAGACTGTCTCTCGTGCGGGTCTCTCTCTCTCTCTCACAACAGTGTAGCCAAGCGAGCGAGTGCTACCAAATAGCGGGTTTCCCGCGTTTCACTGGCACCGCTGCGGGTGAACCAGACCACGTACGGGGCCCGTTCTGGTCTCATTTTGAAGCTATTTTCGCCTAGTTTTTGGCAGAATACAGTTCATTTAATGCAGATGCTTGATTTATCATTCAGGAGTGCCTGAATATGCCCTAAATAGCCCAAACATAGCCGCAGCCAATGGCTTAATACTGAGGACCGTCGCATTTTAGTATTTTCAACATTAGCCTAACCTAACCTAACTTAACCTATCCTAACCGAAAACTAACCTTTCTGAGCTGTCTCGCTGACGGTCTAAACCCAGTTCACGTTCCCTGTTTACGGGTGCACGACGGTCTAAACCCAGCTCACGTTCCCTGTGTTATGGGTGAACAATCCAACAGTTTCTCGTATTTCACTTAGGCCTATAGCCTAGTGATTTTGCGACGGTGGTAGGGGCGAGGAACATCCATATTTTCAAGAAAAAATTGGATGAAGTAGACTGAGAGACGGGACAAGTTGGACAACATGAGCTTAGCTCGGTAAATGTTTAGCTATGGTCCCGTTAAAATATCCTCAAATAACCTATTAAAAACTGTTCAGGGGACTGGTTAGAACTTGTAGGATGTTTAATTGAATGTCGGAAATCAGTATTTACTGAGATATAACAGTCTTAAAATGCGCTATGTTTTACGGGAGGGTCTGTACGCCGCCACATATGCGCGGCCCCGCCCACTGCCCATAATGTACAAATATTATATTATATTAGATTAGATTAACCTAACCCTAATATAATATAATATAACAGAACATAGGCTAACAGGTAAAATTCTAGTTTCACGTACACAGCGACAAAAGGGAGGCGCCATTGTAAAGGCATAGCTTCCCGACCAACTATGAAGATCAGGGAAATTGCTGGGTAAAAGACGTAATATAATGATAATAAACTACATTAACGACATTAGCCTAACCTAACAACCTTACCTTACCTACCCTAACCTAGTATTATGTAATAGCTATGGTGCCGCATATGGGGAGATTTTTTTTTTTTTTTTTTTTACAGTAAGTATAATTCCTTATAATGCATTTCCGCCGCTTTGGACATATATAGGAATTAAGTATGGTATATGACAACTCTAAAGTAGCCATAGAAATTTATGAGTATGCTGTGAAAGCGAAACTAGAATTAAACCGGCTAACATAACATTACCTGGGAAAGAGAGGGCAGGGACCCTGGCCCCCTGGGTGACCCATAGCGCATTTTAAGACTGTTATTTCTCAGTAAATACTGGTTTCCGACATTCAATTAAACATCCTACAAGTTCTAACCACTAACCAGTCCCCTGAACAGTTTTTAATAGGTTATCTGAGGATATTTTAACGGGACCATAGCTAAACATTTATCCTTAGCTCAACTCCTGTAGATAAATCTACAGTTATACTACCCCTATTTTGTCGCTATTCTGTTGGTACTAATGGGTTAATATTATTAGTACGGTAGTAGACTTAGTATTTTCTATATTCCAACTACTCCCTCTCGGGCATAGGCAGAGAGCCTGTACATTCCACCGCTCAACACGGTGAAGCCCGTGAGGTCTTGTTCCAGTCTGGGGAGTGAGACATGTGAAGCATCCATCATGGCTCGAAGCAGCTCCATCTCTGAAGCGGCTGGTTGCTTCGCTCAAGTGCTTCACCGTCTCACCCTCCAGACTCAGACCCTCACTCTCAGAACGCCACCTATTGAGCAGTGAACTCACTAGGCATTGTCCCCCTGTAACATATTTTGAATATGGGAATATTCATACAGTGTTATTTAATCAGGGAACAATGAGGATGTTTTTTTGGCATTTCGGTGGGCTTTGTGGTAATGCACTGATACTAGGTACAGCACAAATTCAATCCCAATAATATCTTCCCAATGACATATCGGGATTTGAACCCGGGTCCATTGGATTACCAATCCAGTGGCATAACCACTCCACCACACCTCCCCTAGTATGGTTTGATGATGCGCGGAAATGTATATTTGACTTGAAATAGATACATTGAAGTATTACAAACCTTCGCGAACCCATAAACAGGGAACGTGAGCTGGGTTTAGACCGTCGCGCACCCATAAACAGGGCACTTGAGCTGGGTTTAGACTGTCGCGCACCCATAAACAGGGAACGTGAGCTGGGTTTAGACCGTCACGCACCCATAAACAGGGAACGTGAGCTGGGTTTAGACCGGTCACGAGACAGGTTAGTTTTCGGTTAGGTTAGGCTAATGTTTAAAATACTAAAATGCGACGGTCCTCGGTATTAAACAACACTGTAGGCTATATCAAATAAAAACAACAACAAATTACCTGAAAAACTCTTATCTGGTTGGTGATAAATTTTTATCAAAATAAGTTTTTTTTCCAGTTTCCGCGTCTGCTGAACCATCCAAAAACACGCTAAAAGGCGTGTTTTGAAGGGGGGAGGTGGTGGGGGGTAGTGGGGGAGGGGTAGTATAACTGTAGATTTACCCTCCTGTAAACTACAATTAGGTAAATACATGTAGGCCTACACCAACAAAGCATCGTTCATGAAAGTGATAAAACACCGATAGGCTAGCCTAATCATCAAATTAAATTTATCATCGATGGGGCCCGTAACTGGTTGGTCATAAACTAATACCTAAGTTAGGTTAGGTTAGGCTAGGCCTAATGTTAAAAATACTAAAATGCGACGGTCCTCGGTATTAAACAACACTGTAGGCCTAGGCCTAGCCTATCAAATAAAAAATAAAAAACAACAATTTAGCCTAGGCTAGGCTACCTGAAAAACTCGTAAATGGTTGGTGATAAACTTTTACACATGATTGGGCTAATAAATAGGCCTAGGCTACGAAAAATAAAAATGGCATAGGTCTATACATTTACCTAAGGTCATTCCACGGAACACTCTGCTTTGGTGGTGATGGTGGAGAGTTTAGAGCCACAGCCAGACGTTGTGATAATGTAACACCTTTACCACATCCCCCCTGGCCCTGACTTGTTCTTGGTGTAAGGGTGTGGCCCCAGGGGGACCCCATCACCACCGGTGGGGAACCTTTACTGGAGGACATGGGGCTGAATTGTCCCTGACCATTGATAAGGGAGTTTTCTTTAGACGAATCCTCATCACTAGCATTATCTCCTCCAGTATCCAGTCCCGCCTTACTGGCCAGAAAGTCACAAGCTGTGCGGAACATGGACATCGTGATCATTTATTCAAAACTCATTCATTACAGGAAACGTTTCGGATCCCGGTGGGGACAACTGTTTCATGCAATCTTGCAGTCAGTTGACAGCTTCCGTCGCCGATATTCAACGGTTATTTCCTGGTCACTCTCAATATTCATAAATAGGGTAGTTTGTCTTCTTCAGAACCCTAATGATGCTTTGATTACCACATGTTACACAGTCATGGCGCCTATAACCCAATATATCGCCACCATTTTTGAAATGACGGGCGAACGCTTTCGGCGATGGCTAAAATCGGTGACCAATAGTGTAAGATCGGCGTATGAAATATTCGGTCGTTCCCTTATGTAACACAATATTTTTTAAGTATTAGTGGAATGCAAAACGTATATTGTACAATTATAAAATTTTAAAATTACATATCATGATTATATGAATAATAAATCAATATTGAATGACAAATATGGAATACTAGGTGTGTCCTCTCCGAAATTACCGATTCCGAAAATGCAAATTTAAATGTTTACTTGGGGTCTACTTTTCAAGGCTGTCGCCAGAGGGCCTTGAGGATGAAGGTAACGTAATGTTACCTCCCTTTTCCTTTTTTTCCATTTAGAAATGCATCGAATCGCAGTTGCCGAAATAATAACTGTCCTACCTAATAGGCGCGCTAACAAAGGCTATTTGTTCGACATTTTGTATTCAAATAGTTTGAGTGATGGCTAGATATGTAAGATACGAGGAGTACAGCCGAGATTTCCCCAACTAATTCCGGCATCTAGAAATCAAGAGAAACAACCAGTTAGGATTGCTAGCATATGGGTTTGAGCTTCCGCTTGGCCTTGAGATTTTTGCGAGGTAAAATTCCAGTCTCAGCCAGCATTTCAATTAGCGTGTGTGCTTGAGCAGCACCATCACTTCTTTAGGTAATTTATTGCAATTATTTTCTAGATGAAATGTGAATACTTTATGGAGTGGAATGAGGGTAAGCAGTAAACTTCATACAGCTGAGGATGAATATCACGTTGCGCAAGATTACTACGAATCTCCTCTCTCTTTTGTTTATGATAAAATCATGCCTTTGCTGATCACGTGCACTATTTCCTTATTTCTTCTTTACATTAGCCGTTTGTTTTTTTGTATTATCACTAGCTTTTCTAATGTTCATGAACCCTCATATATAGTAATACGTTTACGATAGTTAGCCTTAAAATTACCTAAAAATCCACTTTTACGTTTTCTTTAAGAAACTTGACAAAACCCAAATTTCGAAGCACGTCAAGCCTCAAGGGTGCCGGGTCTCAAGGGTTAGCTTTCACGGCACCACGGTTTTTTACTGTCACTTCGTGAGTGAGATGTACATATCCTATTTATTGTATTTTATTATAAGTGAAAGTGCATGTTACACCATAGGCTATTTCAGATTTATGCTAATTAGTTAGATAGGCTGCAGTATATTGCATCATCTGTCATGTCTGTCATAACGTGGTAGGCCTAGGCTAGCCTATTAAAAAAAAAAAAAAAAAAAATCCATACCTTAGCTAAACCTAACCTAGCCTAGGCCTAATGTAAGCCAACTTAATCTCTAACCTAGCCCAACCCAATTGGATAGGTTACTAGGCTATAAAGTTTGGTGCGATTTTACGCCAACGTTAATACATAATCTTAATGAATGCTGAACTACTCGGCCCATGGGACAGCTCGGGATAAATCTACAGTTATACTAGCCTACCCCTATTTTGTCGTTATTCTGTTGGTACTAATGGGTTAATATTATTAGTAGTAGACTTAGCCTAGTATGGTTTGATGATGCGCATAAATGTATATTTGATTTGAAATAGATACATTGAAGTATTACAAACCTTGGCGAACCCATAAACAGGGAACGTGAGCTGGGTTTAGACCGACGCACCCATAAACGGGGAACGCGAGCTGGGTTTATACCGGTCGCGAGACAGGTTAGTTTTCGGTTAGGTTAGGTTAGGTTAGGCTAATGTTAAAAATACTAAAATGCGACGGTCCTCGGTATTAAACAACACTGTATAGGCTATCAAATAAAAAACAACAACAAATTACCTGAAAAACTCGTATCTGGTTGGTGATAAATTTGTATCAAAATACGTTTTTTTCCAGTTTCCGCGTCTGCTGAACCATCCAAAAAATTTGGCGTGTTCTATGACATAATTATACAATAAACGAACATTTCGCCCACATTACACACACGCCATAAACCCTCCACTTAGCTCTCCCCACCCTATATCCTGACTGGTCTCGTCAAATTGCCCCATAGCAAAACATGGGGCCGAGCTGTCTCAAATAATGGGCCGAGTTGTCCAAAAGTGGGCCTGCTGTCCGAGCCGAGTTGTCCCATGGGCCGAGTCGTCCAGTCACCAATTTTACCACTTCATTCAGATTCACATTCGGGATAATCTTACCGCTTAGGCTACTTTAGTAGCTCGCACGCACTTCTGGGCGACCTAGATGTGTGTGAATTTGTGTTTTGTTTTTGTGTTTGATATATATACTGTATACCTAGCCTAGGGCTAGGCCTATATATATCCTAGTCCTAGGCTATGCCTTTTTTTTTTTTTTTTTTTTCCCTGTTCAAGTTTTGTCTCGAGTCAGCCATCCCCTGCTAAAATTACAATAGCCTATAACTATTTTAATATCACAATTTTTTTTTATATATTTGAAGATAGATATGTAATCTATATGCTCTAAAGATCATATGAAAATTAGTTTCAACCCTCGGCAAAACCTAATAAAAAAGTATGGTAGTAAAATTTCTGGTACGATTTTACTTACTGGACACCTATTTGACAGGTACTACCAATGATTCAATACATATTTGTTTTTGGTTTCTACAGCCGCCACACCACCAAGAAGATGTCAACAGGAATCAAGCCAAATACCCTGCACCTCTCTGAAAGATCTCAACTTCTACAGCAAAGATATAGACTGGGACAGACTGAGAGCAGAACTGGCAGTAACTGATTGGAGGGCACTATTCGAAGATAAAAACGTCGACGAAACTCTCAGTATCCTCCAGAAACAATGCCTGTAGACCTGTAAAAACACCATACCACCCAAATCAAGCAGGAAGCAGATCAAGCAGATTCCCAGAGATAGAAAAATACTAATGAAGAAAAGGACATACTTGAGAGCCAAGCAAACGAAGACCAGCTATGCGCACAATACCACCAAACTACAAGAAGAGCTCGATGAAGTTGAAAGTAAACTCATCCAGTCACACCAAGAGCAAAGAACACGTGAAGAACTACAAGCAGTTGCAAACATACGAGTAAATAGCAAATTCTTCTATGCATACGCAAAAAGGAGACTCAGGAACACCTCAACAATAGGACCACTTGCAAAACCTACGGGCGAACTTGAGAGTGACCCGACCGAAATGGCCAAGATACTCAAACAGCAGTACGAAAGTGTCTTCAGCCCGCCAAATGAAGACAAGAAAATCGATAATGCAACGACCTTCTTTGACAACGCTCCAGGGACACCACATCAACTCTCCTCGGTAACAGTATCAACAGAGGACATAATAGCAGCCATCGACAAGATTGGACCAAACTCTGCGGCAGGACCAGACGGCTTTCATGCCCAACTGCTAAAAACCTGCAAACATCAGCTAGCCTTGCCTCTAAAACTGCTGTGGAGCAAGTCCCTCCAAACTGGATATGTACCACAATCCCTAAAAGAAGGTACTGTCACACCAATACACAAAGGGGGCAGTAAAGGCATAGCCAAAAATTACAGACCAGTGGTGCTGACGTCACATCTTATTAAAATCATAGAAAGAACAATACGAGCTAAGATGGTCAGCTACCTGGAAGATAACGAGGGTCAACATGGCTTTAGACAAGGCCGCTCCTGCCTTTCACAACTACTATCACACTACGACAAAATCCTACAGGATATTCAAGACGGAGAAAATGTAGACGTCATATATCTAGATTTCGCCAAAGCTTTTGACAAGGTGGACCATGGGATCCTTCTACATAAACTCAAATCACTGGGAATAGGGGGAGACCTTGGAAGATGGCTCCACAGCTTCATCACCAACAGAAAACAAAGAGTCACGGTTCAAGGAAGCCTATCAGAAGCAGGTGGGGTCATCAGCGGAGTACCACAAGGATCAGTACTGGGACCTCTCCTATTCCTCATCATGATAGGAGACATCGACAGGGACCTGGAACACTCAACAGCCTCATCGTTTGCAGACGAAACCAGACTCATGAAGAAAATCACCTCACAACATGATGCACAGCTACTACAACAAGACTTGGACAAAATCCTGAAGTGGGCAGAAGAAAACAACATGGCCCTAAACGGAGACAAGTTCGAGCTTCTAAGGTACGGGAACAAGAGAGCACTACAAAAGTGGACAGCAAGAAATTACCGCCAAAGACACAGTGAAGGACTTGGGAGTAAATATGAGCAGTGACGCCACTTTTTCCCAGCATATTACCAAAGCCACAACAACAGCAAAACAAATAGCAGGCTGGATCCTGAGAACCTTCCACACAAGAAATGAGAGGTGTATGTTAACACTGTGGAAGTCACTGGTCCTACCACGACTGGAGTACTGCTCTCAGCTCTGGTCTCCCCAAAAAGTAGGAGAAATAACAGAAATCGAAGCCACCCAGAGGACATTCACCAGTAAAATCCATGGGTTTCAACACTTTAACTACTGGGAAAGACTCAAGGAGCTGCAGCTGTACTCACTTCAAAGACGTAGGGAGAGATACATCATCATCTACGTCTGGAAGATTTTGGAAAAAAAGGTACCAAATCCAAACATCCAAGAGACTCAACACCAAAGGCGAGGGAGGCTGTGCTATGTGAGGACTACGCCGGGATCAACACAAAAAATCAAATCCCTGATCCATCACAGCTTTACATACAATGGAACCAGACTGTTCAACTGTATACCAGCCCCTCTCAGGAACATGACCGGGGTGTCTCCAGACACCTTCAAGAAACACTTGGACATGTGGCTGGCCAAAATACCGGACCGGCCACCAACACCAGGATACCCCAGCACCAACTCCAACCGACTTCTAGAATGGAGAGTGGAAGAAAGGGAGCTGCCTGGTCGCAGTGGAGCCCCAGCTCAACTGTGTCACTAACGGACGGAATACAACAAAGTGTAACAAAGTGTAAGTGTAACGCATCCAACACCAAGCTACACCCTTTTCTGGTGTATGAAACACTAAAAAAACAATGGGGACACTTTAATAATAATATGAGACGAAATATAAAGAGAACTCTGTTGTGTTCGTGGAAGTAGCGTCGCTTTGTTTACTTTACGCTCGAATTGACTTCCCGCCCTGGCGGTCGACCTAAAATGGCTAAGCTAACCAGTTGTTGGGTACATTTTCTGATAAAGACTTGCGTTATAGGCCGTGAGATACAGGACGGGTTACGGGGGGCTCTACCCCCCTCACCCCCCTGTGAATTATAATAATCGTCATATATGTTGCCAGCAGGGGCCAAGTAACAGCTGGCCATGGGATAATTAGACCCTCTACTGTCAACATATTTGACGATTATTATAATTAACGGCGGGTTGAAGGGGGGCAGAGCCCCCCCTCAACCCGTCCTGTATCCCACATCCTGTATCTAATACCAACCCCCAAGGCCCCAAGTATAAATACTAGAAGCTTAGGTAGAGGTATTTATAGGATTTAGGCCTGAATTTGTTTCCCCCACCTAAAACCCCCTATTCCCAAAGGGTCCCATATTATTGTTGGGGAATATGGATTATTCATGTATATTTCTGCACCTTATAATGGTTACAAGAAGCATATAAAAAAAAGAAAAAAGAAAAAAAGGAAAATATACTCGGCAACAGAACGGTCAATTCTCCCTACCAACAATTCCTTGGAGACCTCTGGTGGACGCCTCTGAACTAGCGCCAGAGCTACGACTGTAGACATCACTATACCCAACACCTAGGATATGCACAGTTTATCTCAATTTGTGTGTGATTCTACACGTTTTTATTATACAGTATACAACTACATAAGTGCTTATATAGTATAGTAATAAAGGGAAGGTCCATATGCAGCTGATTATGACTACAAACATAATTATAAGCTGATTTATTATCATAACAAAATTGGCGCGAAAATACCTGCTGACTTTGTATTGTAAATATACGTTATTTATGAAAATGGGTGATTTTAAAATATATAAAACAACAGTATTCCTAGACCAAAGTATGTGTCAGCTACAGAAATTTCGACTAACTGCATATATTATAGAATTGTTGAAGGAGAGGCAGGGTGGATAGCTCCGCGATGTCGCCCATTTCCCACAATGCACCGCGGTAAACCTTGCGTTCAGCGCCTCTATCGGCCACTGTAGGCATTTATTGGTAGGGAGAATTTAGAGGGGAAACTACTGTATACTGATACTAGCTTATGTAGAGAATGATTGCATTCAGAGTTTCATCATTCTTTACCCTGGCTTTAGAGTAATTCTCCTCTGATTAGAGTAAAGGATGAGTGAGCCATAAGACAAGGAGAAGAACAAGCTTGGTGAGGACAACAAGATGAAGGCTCAGAACAGCAAGAATGGTGTGGTGGATAAGGAGGCCTTTGATCAAGTCGTCTCTAGGATATTTTTCCCCCCACTGCATTATTTATTAATTTATGTTTATTTTTACTATGTCAGTAGACAATCAGTGAATTGCCAAATTGTAAGTATGTTTCATGATTCTTATCTGGATCAATTTAGAGAATGAGCAAAGCTTCACTATTCTTTATCCTACCGATTATTTGTTTTCTCAGATAACATTAAAGAATGAGTGAGCCACAAGATAAAGCGAAGGATAAGCCTGGTGATGACAACAAGGTGAAGCCTCAAGACAGTAAGAAAGGTATGGTGGACCAGGAGGGCGTTGACCCGGTCATGTTGGAGTCAATCGTCTCTATGGGCATGGACAAGAGAATAGCTACTAAGGTTAGAATATTGTATTTCGTAGAAGTGTAAAAGAGAGAATGACTAAAAAATTGTATAGCTGGATTTTTGCAAGGCAAATCTTGATTAATCTTGACAAAAAAAAATACTGGTGTTTTTTACCCCTTTTCACGAGCGTGAAAGTCAAAGTTGAAGCCAAGATTGCTCTAAAGCTATCTTAATTTATCTTGACTTCTCAGTATGTATGGTAAACAAACTTTGTATCAATGTCCTGTCAAAGGCTTCTCTGTTGACATATGCTTTAATTATACTAAATATATGTTCGTACATGGGTTAATTGGGTAAGGATGTAGGATTTATATCTAGTTTTACACTGAGTCGAAGCCATTGATATATTATTTACTTTGAGGTGGTATGGTCATGTTCAGAGAATGGATGAAGACAGAATGCCAAGAAAGATATATGGGAGTCGGGTGAGTGGAGCAGCTAGTAGTGGAAGACCACCTATGGTATGGGAAAAGAAAGTGGAAAAATATATTGAAGAAATACTTCCACGTAGTGGAAGGAGCATTGTGGCATGTCTTGACAAAGTAGCCTGCAGGTGTTTCTGTTATGGTCATCCTTTACCGGGGGTTTCCCAGGGGGAAACAAGGCGTCGAAGATGATGATGAATGATTATATATTATTTACATGTACTGTACTTCATTGATACAGTATAGCCTATATGTCACACCGTCGGTAATTCATTATAATAATATCCATAAATCGCTAAACAAAAATCTGTAAATCTCGCACCTCGCACCTGATCACCAATTTTTGTTGCGTTGGTGCGGGTCCTACACCTCTCGCCCCACCTCCTTTGATTTATGCCAAAACCTACTGTAATTAGGCCCCCTACTGGCAACATAGATGCTGATTTAAATAAGTATGCAGGGTGAGGGGTAGGTCCTCAACTTACCCTGGGGGGGCCATGTCTTAAGATTGATGGATAATGTTTTTTGTTTTGTTTTTGCTATTTTATTTTGTCACTGCATCACAATAAACTTTTCAGTTCAGATAATTTTATAAAAACTTGTTGAGAAACTAATAAACTCTAAAACTAAATATGGAAGCTAGAATTTATACAGCATGACACGATAGTAAAGTCAAGGTTTTATCAGCTGATTTTTGTTTGCAGTACCGTACCCAAGACTGACAAAGATGAAAGTCAAAATTATCTCGACTTTCAAGTCTCTCATAAACCTAGCTTATGAGAGGGAGGTGGAGGGGCAAAGAGAGATAGGCAGACCGTGATTGAGGTGGAGGGATGGTGTAAAAGTGGCTTTGGGTGAGAGAAGGAGCACCAGCTGACAGATGAGGTGATTCATTCGTGACCACCCCTTTGGGTTTGGTAGTACTGTAAATGGATAGTATGAGTCGTTGGCGTAAGCAGAAAAAGTTTGTACAATCGGGGGTATTAAGTGTTGTCATAGATTCTAGTGGTTTTCGCTCAAAAAGTGGTATTGGTATCTTTATAGTTACTGGGAAAAATGCTTATCCCTCAGAGTATTAGTCAGTGTCCGAAACTTTATGAAATATCTGACAACACTTATTAACCTCGAGTGTACCAACGTGGCTACTACATCATTGACTGTATGGGTTACAAGACTGATACAGTACTGATAATACAAACTTAAATTACAATACAGTAGTAAACATTTTATGGAATAAAAGATTGTTTTCCAGCTATTGCAGTGAAAGACCTCTAATCCAAATAATTTAACTTCTACAGGCTCTGGGGTGCACGGATAGCAAGAGTGTAGATGCAGCTCTATCCTGGATCGCTGAGCTGGGGGCAGAGGAGATGGAAGCTCTATGTGACTCCAGTGATCATGGTCAGTGGTTGTTGTTGTTGTTGTTGTTCCCTAAGCTGCCTGGCCGAACAGCCCCGAGTCCCTGAGAAAGGCCATGGCCACGATCGGGCTTTCCCACAGAGCTCTCATTGAGTGTAAATTGTGTTGTTGGCGTAAGTGGTTGTGTGAAATGCAGTCTTCTATGATGTGTTTAATGGTATGGGGTGCTGTGTTACATCCCGGGCAGGCGTCGACAACGGAGTCATCCAGTCTCTTCTGATAGCTCAGGAGAGCTGGATGGTGTCCGCATCTCAGCCTGGCCAGGTGGACTCTGTCCTCGCGAGGAAGGGAGGATTCGGAAGGATGGATTTCGGGAGGTCGTGCATGCAGCTGCGTGTTGCCTGTGAGTGAGTGGATGGATCGGTGAGAGATATGAGTATGGATGTGCTTCTGGAAGTTGGTTCGGGGTGGGCAGGGAGGGAGAGAGGACAATAATTGTGTGTGATACCGTGTGCTGGGTGTTGTTTTGATATTTCTTGGTGTCTGTGGGTGTGTTGCCATGTAGTTTAGTGGGTGGTCTTGGTTCGTGGAGGCTTCTGCCAGGAATTGAGTGCCTCTCATGTCCAGATGGTCTTTGACTTTGAGGATTTTGGTTTCTTGATGTAGGTGATCTGTGGGTGCAGTAGCTCTGCAGCCTGTAATGATCTTCAGGGCTTTGTTTTGAATAGTCTGTAAGGTCTTATGATGTGTTTCAGCTAGGTTAGAAGCCCAGGCTGGGCTTGCATATTCCATCACTGACCTTATGTATTGTTTATATACTGTGGTGGTAGTTTCTTTGTTGTGTCCAAATTTTGTGTGAGCAAGTGACCTGAGGGCGTTAAGTCTGGGTGTCAGTTTCTTTTTAATGTTTGTGGTGTGCTGTTTGAATGTCATATGAGTATCATATGTTACTCCTAGGATTTTGGGTGTGTGTGTATGTGTTAGGGGTGTGTTGTTTATGGTGAGTTGAGGGATGTATTCGTGTTCTCCTGTCCAACTTGTGAGCAGGGTTGCGGTGGATTTGGCTGGGGCTAGATTAAGTCTGTTAGTAGTGCACCAGCCATGTAGTGTGTTGAGATAGGGTTGAAGGAGATCTGTTGCTCTTTTTGGGTCATGGTGTGTGCATGTGAGTGTTATGTGGTCAGTGGTAGTTACAGTCATTGTCATGGATAGTGTCTCGAGTCGACCCCCCCCCCCACCCCAAGCTATGGGGTATGTGTCTGGGTATATACATACATACATATATATATATGTATATACTCAGGCACATACCCCACAGCTGGGGGTGGCCGACTCGAGACAGAGCCCGAACAGGGACAAAACAACATAAAAAACAACAAATATAAATTCACACACATCTAGGCCATTCAGAAGAAAACCCAGAGACCAAAAATTACTAAGGGCCTCCAGCACTGCCCCGGTCTCAGACCTCCCGGAGAGGTTCCGGTCTCAGTAGGCAGACACGCAGCAGAGCACACCACAATCCCCGCCCACCTCACATCCAGACATGACCCTTCTCATACACCGGCTCCCCGGGCCAGGCATCTGACGGACTATTATCTAGTTCTACTGGCGCCCAACCAATGACGGCATTATCAGTATCACTCATCTATTCACAAGCATTCTCCATGCATTCCTATTGATTACCACTTCTCTTGCCTGTTCTACGGTTATCTCTCTATCTTCCAACGCTTGTACTACACAATATCTCCATCTCAACGAAGGTCTTCCTATCCCCCTATCTCCCCTAGTAACTGACTCTTCTACCTTCTTTGTAAGCTTTTCATTTCCCATTTGCTCAACATGTCCATACCAGCACATCACCCTTCTATCCACTCTGGCCGACATGGGTTCTTGCTGTCCCACTCGCCTACGTACAAAGTACATACATACATACATACCTTAAAGACTTTGATCAACACATGAGTAGGTAAGTGTTTTTGTTCACCTTATGCCAGCATTCCAGTCAGCTCGGTCTTTGGCGTCCCTCTTAATCAGTCCTTTGGCTGCGAGATCAGTCTGTACTACCTCATCCCACATCTTACTTGGTTTATCCCTCCTTGTGACCAGGATGTCAAACGAAAGCCAAGTCCAATATTTTTAGTCATTATTGTCTACATAAAAATAATAATGTGGTTTATAGCTCAAATAATGTCGTAGGAAGCGATGAAAGGGCCAAAACAATGCTATTTCATGATAATATTCTTGTATTCCTTCTCATATTCACTCAAGTCTTCACACAAAATTACTCCAGTTTGACACCCTGCTTGCGACTCCCTCCACGTTCATAGACTTGCTTTGGGATGGATGTAGTTACCGGGTGTACCACTACCGACATACAACATAAATCAGCTATAAATACTTATAATTAAATAAATACTTATAAATCTATAATACTAGGTTAGGTTAGGTTAGGTTGTTTGGTTAGGGTAATGTATTTTTGTATCCAAAGGCAGTCAAAATAGACAGTAACATGATGGTGAGCGTCCGCGTAGTGTAAACAACGGGCGGTACACCCGGTAACTACATTCTTGCCCTTGCTTTTCCTAACCCAATTGTGTGTACTCTCAACAGGTTCAGATGGCAGTGAAGAGTGGGAAGACTGTGAGGAGGAAGAGGATGATGATGATGAGACTTACTACAAGATGGTCTTTGTAGTGAACAAACAGCTTGGCATGGGGGTCGGCAAGGTCGCAGCGCAGGTAGGTGTACTGGCAGGATTTAGGTAGTATTACAGGTAGGGTAACAAAAGAAACTAGCCAATTTGTAAACTGAGGTTCATTAACCTCTGAAGTGCGCATGGGGGTAATTGGAAACGTCCCCCTGTGCTGACGTATTTGAGGTGTTTCCGTCACTAAAATATTCATTGTGCCATTAATAGCATTAATACTTATCCATATGCGCCTATTATGGGTTGATTATAAAGGTATTAACCTGAAACAACAATAAAACGAGTGAAAACAGCGTTTGGATGGTCAAAATCGGAGATATAGCCCGCGAGTTGTATAATGTATGGGTGAGGCAATCTGCTTTCCCGCCAATTTCCCCCAAGGCCACTGAGACACAGTCGATCGATACTCTCTCTCTCTCTTGCACTCGCTTGCTATCAGTGATGACCACACCCTCCAATCGGATTTCTAATGTTAGCACGAAAATATACCTCAGAATAAGGGAATAACAGGGAAAATAGGTGATAACTGAAGGAGAGGAGGAAAGTGGGGAAGGAGGGGAGGTAGAGGACTGAGATTTTGCATGGCCCAGGGGCCAAAAAAAAAAAAAAAAAATAAAAAAAAAAAAATATAAAAAAAAAATTTTTTTTCGATGTCAAAAGTTGATTTTTGTTTTCTCTGACTCTTAAGAGTCTCCCCGCAGTGCGCCGGGGGAACTCTTAAGAGTCTCCCCGCAGCTCCCGGGTTAAGTAGCTAAATTGATAAGAGTACTAGCTATTAAAACAAAGAATGAGTAAATACAGTACCGGTACTGTACAATACAATGTATTTCACTGGGTATTCCTAGACAACAATAGGAAGGTATCTAGGCATGTTTCATGTACAGTATATACTCAGGCACATACTCCATAGCTGTGGGTGGCCGATTCGAGACAGAGCCTGAACAAAAACAAAATTTTAAGTTGCAATTCTTAGGGTCCGGGACCACTTTCGCATTCCCTCGCCCCTTTCTCTGTCTCGTCTAGTAAGTGAATTATTTGTTGCAATCCCATCCGGGTGGATGGGACTCGTCAGCCTTGGTCGGAAACCTGTCTAGGGGAGTAAACCTGATACAAATCTGTACTGCTTTCCTAAGGGTGAAGCAGGTTAGTGGATGGACTATCTGAACACCACTGTAGACAAATATTGCTAGAACGATACATAGAGGGCCTCTGGGTCGGAAACCCTAAATTGAGTGGTTAATCCTGTAAGTACTTCAGTAAACTGGCATGGGTTGTCCCTCTTACAGGGAATAGGTCCGCTTGGGGGCCTTCTGTGTATGGCCACCCTCATTAAGGGGAGTAAGGCATATGGCAATAGATAGATAGAATCCCATGGTAATCCTTTTCGCTGTCCAAGAATAGCTCTCTGCATGTTCTCTAGCTTACTGAACGGACTACTTCCAGGTTGGCCACGGTGCGCTGGGACTGTACCGGCTGCTGCGAGAGGACCTGGAGAAGTACGAGGCCAGCACCGAGGAGTGGGAGGAGTGTGGGTTAGTACACACTAGTCTGGCTAAACTAATTTTATAATCAAATAAATCTAGTTGCCGATACTAATGCAAAAGCACCCCCAACTTTTGAAATGTAAAATTATATTGGAATTTACAGCTACTCTAAATTATATATCTTCAGTCTAGTTTCCAATACCAATTCAATACAAGCCCAAAATGTAGAAAGTAATTTGCCTGAACAAGCATTTGTGTGACCTCTAACTCTGACAGCACCTAACTTATTTTAGTAAATGTTGTTTCCACATAGCGATTTTGATTAGTTATTTTGCCTTTATATTGTCTTTGTCCGAATTTTGGTTTGTTTAGTTTGCAAGTTTTACATTTTAATTGAATACAATTATCTGAAGGTAGTCAAAATTAAACATAAATTTACATCACAGGATTGAAAAGGTTAAACATTTATATTATTCTACCATCAGAGAGCGTAAGATCACAGTGAAGGGAATGGATTCCCATGAGCTGCTACTTCTACAGAAGAAGGCGGAGGGGCTGCACCTACCCACCTACCTTGTACAGGATGCTGGCAAGACACAGATTGAACCAGGATCCGTCACTGTGCTAGCAATATTTGGGGACGAAGAGGCTGTTGATCAAGTTACGGGCCATCTTAAATTGTTGTGAAGGGAGATGGTTATACAGTACTAGAGTTTTTTTTTTTTGGAAGGATGGATGAGAATAATTGGATTAAGAAAAGCAAGGCCATGAACGTGGAAGGAGTCGCAAGGAGAGGTAGACCAAGAAAGACGTGGGATCAGGTACAGGTCTCCCTCGATATACGATTGGGTTACGTTCCTGAAAACCCGATCTTAAATAGAAAATTTGTATAGCGAACCCTAAAATTAAAGTTGTAAATGGGGATGCGTTCTGGGACCAGCCAAAACCCAAACGCAAACACCTAAAATCCTAAAAAGATATGGTAAATTCGGATATTGGATAGTGAGGGAGACCTGTAGTACAAACTAATCTCACAGCCAAAGGACTGACTAAGAGGGATGTTAACCCTTTCCCTGCTGGTGACGTTCTGGAACGCATAGGCAATTTCCAGTGACAGTGGGCGGGAGCGTGAGGGACCTCCGTCCGACCCTCAGAGCAGCCAGCTGCTCACTGAGGGAGATTGTGGTCTCGCGCGGGTGTTTCGACAGTGTTGCCGAGCGAGCGAGTGCTAATAATTAGCGAGTTTTCCCAAATGTCTATGGCAACGCTGCAGGTGAACCCCGCCACCTACGAAGCTCGTTCTGGTGTCATTTTGAAGCTATTTTCGCCTTGTTTTCGGCAGAATACAGTTCATTTAATGCAGATACTTGAGTAATCATTAAGGAGTGCCTGAATATGCCCTAAATAGCGCAGATAAGCCTGCAGAGAAAGGGTTAAAGACCTGGCTGCCTGAAACACCGCTAATAGATTAACAAAAACACCGACTACACACATGTACTGTAGATCATAGTCTTTAATGTACAGTATGTATGTATCAAATATAAGTACAGTATGCAGTGTTTGTGTAAGTTAGTGAATGCAGCCTTTTTATATTGTGAGGAACACCCCCACCCAAAACAAAATTAACACATGAATATAAAATTATCTCCCAGGTACCGAAGGCAAAACGTAGATTGAACTAGAATCCGTCACTGTGCTGGCGATATTTGGGGATGAAGAGGCTGTTGATCTAGCTACGAGTCATCTTCAGTTGTTGTGAAGGGAAATATTCATACTAGAGTATATTTTATTGAGGTATACAGTCGTTTGTTTATTGTTATATAAGTATGCAGGGTATGTGAGTTGTTGAATGAAGCCTATCTTTAATGTAAATATCCCCCAAAGATTATTTTAATAATTAATGAAAAAATGCTTAAGGGCCTATACTATTGACCTACCTAGAATATTAGTTGGTACAGTCTGTACAACATTTGTTTTATTGATACAGTATAATGTACATGTGTTCGGTGAATTATTGTTACTGTATGTATGTACTGTATGTAGCGTATGTGTAAAGTGAGAATTATTATGCTTTTTCGTTTTTCCACCAACCAACTTCACCTCTAAGCTCAATTAATGAAATCAACAAATACATGTGGCACTCCAAGGACTCGAACCTAGAATACGCACATCGAAATTCCGCGCACTTATGCATTACATAAGAACATAACATAAGAAAATGGGAGTCTGCAGAAAGCCGATTGGCCTAAGCAAGGCAGATCCCTGTCCCACACAACCCCAATTACAAAGCCCAATTATAGGCTCAACACTAATACCCTGAGGATCATCTTACCAAAACGGTTAGAGATTAACGCAGGATTACGGTCTGCAGAGCGCTGATTGGCCCAACCCGGCTGATCCCCCTTCACACCCAACCCTTCTCGTCCATATGCTTATCCAATTTTATCTTAAAGCTCCCTACCGTTTTAGATCCCACTATAGCACTTGGTAGTCCATTCCACCCATCTACAACCAAACCAATATTTGCCTATATCTTTTCTGAAACGAAATTTATCTAATTTGAAACCATTGGTACGAGTTCTTTCGCTATCACTGAGTTTTAGTACATTTGTCATGTCCCCTTTGTTAATCCCACTAACCCACTTGAACACCTCTATCATATCCCCTCTAACTCTGCGTCTCTCTAACGAATGTAAACCTAATTTCTTCAACCTTTCTTCATACGGAAGATTTCTAATATTATGGATCATTTTTGTCATTCTACGCTGTAGTCTCTCCAATGAATCTATGTCCATTCTGTAATAAGGACACCAAAATTGGACAGCATAATCCATATGGGGTCTCACTAATGACAAGTAAAGTTTTAAGATAACATCAGCAGTTCTGTTACTCACACTCCTAGAGATGAACCCGAGAATCCTGTTTGCCTTATTACAAACGCTTATACACCGTTTTCTAGGCTTCAAATCGTTGCTAACAAACACACCTAGATCTTTCTCGCAGTCTGAATTTTCTAATTCTAAATTAGCTAGTTTATATTTAACATATGTTTGCATCTTCCCTATCTTTAATACCTTGCATTTGTCAATGTTAAACTTCATCTGCCAATTTACTGACCATTCATGTAAGGTATCTAGATCCCTTTGGAGGCACTCTATATCGCTATCTGAATCAATTGATCTCCCCATTTTAGTATCGTCTGCGAATTTACTTATCCTACTAGTTATACCTAAATCTAGGTCATTTATGTATATAAGAAACAACAGGGGACCTAATACTGATCCCTGGGGGACACCACTTTTGACTGCTCCCCACTCTGACTTGGTACCATTTATGCTGACTCTGTTTCCTACCAATTAGCCATGACCTAATCCATCCCAACAACGACCCTCCTATTTAGTAAGCGTTGTTTCCACATAGCGATTTTGATAATTTAATTTGACTTTATATTGTCCTTGTCCCAATTTTGGTTTGTTTAGTTTGCAAGTTTTACATTTTAATTCCATGTGCCTCAACCTTTCTCATCAATCTCTCATGAGGGACTCTGTCGAAAGCTTTACTGAAATCTAAATATATAATATCATATGACTTGTCATTATCTACTGCTTCATATACCTCTGAGAAAAAGCTAAGCAAATTAGTAAGGCAAGAACATCCCTGAGTGAATCCATGCTGAGAAGAATTTATTAAGTTAAATTTGTCTAAGTGGCTTCTAATTTTCCTAGCAATAATAGACTAGCAACTTTCCTATGATTGATGTGAGACTAATGGGACGGTAATTGGATGCCATCGATTTATCACCTTTTTTGAAGATCGGAACTACATTTGCAAGCTTCCAAGCTTCTGGAACTAAACCTGTTTCTAATGACTTGTTAAATAAAAATGCTAATGGGCTACTTAACTCATCTCTGCATTCTTTTAGTACTCTAGCATATACCTCGTCAGGACCAGGCGATGTTTGAGGTTTCAGTCTGTCAATTTCCTTAAGCACATCATTTCTACTTATACTAACTGTACTTAACATATTTTCTATACTATCACTATATACCATATTGACTTCTGGAATCTGTGCCAAATTTTCATTAGTGAAAACGGAAAGAAACCGACTAGCCATGTACTGCACATTTCTAAATAATTTTCTGTTATTTCTCCTATTGAAGTTTTTAGGGGGCCTATTACATCTCGAACTTCAGATTTATATAGTTGGTAAAAAGCTTTAGGGTTATTTTTTGAGTCACTGGCTTTCCTTATTTCATAATTTTTTTTTGCTTTCCTGATTTCCTTTTTGACCTGTCTTGATAGTATATAATTATGTAGATGATTTTTGCCTTTCTTTATTTTTCTATATATTCCTTTTTTTTTGTTTTCTATAAGATCTATTAGCTTATTAGTCATCCATTTTGGTTGGTTCTGCGTCGATCTAAATCTTCTTTTAGGGATATATTTATTTTGAGCATTGTGGAGTGAAGCAATAAACTGGTTATATGTAGGTGGCAAGTTTAACTCTGGCATATCCTGACTTAATTGCTTAACAATAGGGTCAACCCTTAAGTCTCTTCTTAGCCCACCATAATCGGCTTTTCTGAAATCTGGGATAAGTGTCGTATTCTCTTTAGCATTCCCTGTCCATTGTATATTAAAATAAATAGATTTATGATCGCTATTTCCTAAGTGGTCACCAATCTCTACATTATTTATCATATGTTCATTGTTACTGAAAACTAAATCAAGAATATTAATACCTCTAGTCGGCGTATCTATGAATTGAAATAAAATAACTATCTTGTACTACCTCAATAAACTCTACTGAATCGGAGTCGCCTATTTGGTGCTGCCAATCAATGTTCGGAAAATTAAAATCCCCATAATGCACACATTGCTAAACCTTAATGCTATTTTAATTTCCTCCCATAACGATGTTCCGTCATTTCTACTCATATTAAGCGGTCTATATATAACTCCAATAACTATGGTCTCACTACCTTCGTTAACCTCTACCCAAAACTTTCATTATAATTATTTAGTCTATTATTACGCCATCAAGACAGTTAAATAAATATGCACAAACCTACGATTTATATGTGTAAAGTGAGAATTGTCAGATGTTGAATATATACTGTACCTTCAGTGATTTTGTGAGTTTATGATTAACACAAATAATAACACTAGCATTGTTACAATATTTGTGTTGTTTAAATTACAGAAGGAACTACTGTATATAGTTATTTGCAACAGGGATAATTTAACTTAAATGGGTATACAGTAGTTGCCAGGAATAATTTAAGGGGGGATGGGCCGGTTTTCTGGACCACTTTCTCCCTCATGTTTAGCCCCATTAGTTTTCAGATGTTAAGATGTTTGCCCCATTAGATAGTCGATTTTAAGACCTTTCGCCCAATTTCTTCGTCAATATTTAGATCTTTCGTGCTCTTTAGGTGTCGATTTTTTCCCTGGCGAACGATAGTGAGCCTGTAATGTTGGAAGAACCGGCCAAATTTTTGTACCGAAAAATGTACAAATTAACCCCTGGTACCCGGAAGGGCTCTGAGGAGCCCATAACAAACTAGGGCCCGAAACCCGGATGGCTCATGAGCGCCGTAAGCTTGAAAGCCGTGCGTCCGACGCATTTAAACAAAGCCTGTCGGAGCGACGCACACCTACCAAAACAATAAGGAGAAGCGCACTTTTGTTGTTATTGTTTCGAAGAACGAGGAATAGTGTTGTTATTGCCCGATTATTACAAACATCGCCTCAAAACTTTCTCCACGGAAATCGTCATCACAACTGAACCAGTTGACTTAGAGAACTCTACTCAACGCCAGTCTACAGATACGAAACAGGGCTATGTTTTGAGATGAGAGTGAATTCTCTAGCAGTTAAAATAACAAAGATAGGGCTAGCCTATTACAACGTTTTTCGGCCAGATCCCCCGGGTTTCGGGGATATCCTATAGAAGGCGAAGCCGGTCTGTGAGGGTTAATCTAGAAGGGGGATCTAATGGATGTTTTTTTTTTTTTTTAATTTGATGGAGGTCTAGGGAGGAAACTAGACATACAACATCGTAAATGTACTGTAACAGCCAAACTATGTATAATTCAACATTTTACCATAGATACAATGTTGTTTAAAATTATCCAAGGAGGTCGTCCTCCAATTTAATGCATGCAATTCTGAATCACCCTGTGTATCCATACACTTACACAGACAGGGAACTGAACATTAATTTATTATGTGATATTATTAGATTGTAGTCCTGCGCACCTGACTGTTCGTATGCAGGCTGAATAGCATAAGGTTTCTAGTTAAGTGACTTTTGTAAACCCTTTTTTTAATAAATGATTAAACACTCTATGCAAAGATGCTAAGTTATCCCAAAGATTATTATGTACAATACAGTAAAAAGCCAAGATCTTGTCTCCCCTTTGCTCCAAGTAAAAAGAAAAACAAAAAGGGAAGGCCATTGAAAGGTTTAAAAAACCTGGACTGCTGTTTGAAAATAGGGGGGTGGGAAAAAGAGGTTTACAGTTCTTGACCACTTGTGAGTTTTATTCTATAAGATAGTTTGAGCTGCATGTATATATGTATATACTCTGGCATATATATATACCCCATAGCTGGGGGTGGCCGGCTCGAGGCAGAGCCTGATCAGGGACAACACAGCACAAAATACAAAAGCTCACAAGCATCTAGGTCGCCCAGGAGAATACCTCACAGGCTTCACCGTTGAATGTACAGGCTCTCAGCCCATGCCCGAGAGGGAGTAGTTGGAATATAGAAAATATAAATTAATAAATAAAAAATATTCTTTTCCTCTACTAACTGTGAAAGCCCCCTTACACCCAGGTTTATGGAGTTTATGGAGGGAAATCAATGACTTCATTAACACCTGTAATTACAGTAGCCGATAAACCATAATACTGTATACCGATTGCAATAATCATCATTGTTTTGGGGGTAAACAAACACCGTATATTATAGGGCAGTAGAATTTATTACAAAACATTCAATATAAATACTGTACAACATAAATAATAAATTAATTAAAACTAAGTTAACTTGGTCCCATAATAACTTAATCCTGTGTCTGTTGTTGGTAGGACTGATCTTGCATGCCAACAGTCAGAATTTCTGGATCATAAGCAACTGTCGAGAGAAAGACAGTTTGTGCGTCGGTCGTCCGGCTTGCGATTAATGTTCCAGGTTGCGACGGACAGGTTGAAAGGTGTGGCGTCCCTTGAAGATGGTGTGTGTGTAGGTGTTGGGACGTTTGTGACTGTTGTGTATGTGTCAGTGCTTGTGACTGTTGTGTATGTGTCAGTGCTTGTGATTGTTGTGTATGTGTAAGTTGTGATGCTTGTGACTGTTGTGTATGTGTCAGTGCTTGTGACTGTTGTGTATGTGTGAGTTGTGAATGCTGTGGTTGTTGGGTGTGGTGTGATTGATGTGTATGTGGTTGAGTGTGCATATGGTGTGATTGCATGTGTTGCGGCTGTTGTGTGCGTGTATTTTGTTGTTGCGTTGGTTGCTGTGTGTGTGTTTGTATGTGTTGTGACTGTTGTAAGTGTGTGTTTTGCTGAGGTTGCTGTGTGTGTGACTGAATGTTTTGTGGTGGCTGTTGTTGTGAATGTGTATTTTGCTGAGGTTGCATGTGTGTATGTTGTGACTGTTGCTGTGTGTGTATATGTTGTTGCTGTGTTTGCTGCTGCTGCTGCTGAGTATGCGTGTGTGGCTGTGTGTGTGTGAGTTGCCCAGTAGCCTGCAGGCTACTTAAAAATACTTCTGTACCACAAGACTGCCTAATATTGACATTTATTGGAGAAGAAGACTGACTATACAAGATACGATCAGATTGTCGTAGAGCTCCGAGATTCCCGGTAAGATGCCCCCCTCTCCCGATGCCATTCCCATCCCTGTTGCAGTCTTTCCTGTTTGGATCGGAAGTCTGTTGGGCGAATGAAGTGTGTGGAGTATTCGGATGGTTATGTGGTGTGTTAGGAAGGGTGAGTGGGGTGTTGGGATGAGTGTGTGGAGTGTTGGGATGAATGTGTGGAGTGTTGGGGTGAGTGTGTGGGGTGTTAGGGTGAGTGTGTGGTGTGTTTGGATGGGTGTGTGGGATGTTTGAATGAGGATGTTGGGTGTGTGGGGGGTTAGGATGGGTGTGAGAGGTGTTGGGGTGTGTTTGAGTGGGGTTAACATGGGTGTGATTGCCAGAATTAGCTTGCACAGCTGTCTGATTGCCATGGGCTGGGTTCTGGTGGGTGAAAGTCGAACCAGCGTGAGAGCCAGTCAAATTTGAATGACCCAGGGATTGGCTGGGATGGATTTGGCTTGGCTTAGGACAGGATTGCGTTGGATTCAGGTGAGTATAGGTGGGGTTGGGAAGTGTATGCGTAGTAATGGTGCTGTTTGTCTGGGTAACATTTGTGAGGGTTTGTGTGGCAACTAAATTACCACTAGAGGATGCAGGATTACCAAGAATTGGCGTAGGATTGGCGAGGGAAACCGACGGAAGCGAACGAGAGTGGGTGGCAAGATGGCGGGTTAATTGACCTTGTTGAGTGAAGGATTTATTGCAGACAGTACATGTGTGGGTGGGACGAGAGCGGGAGTGAGGGCGGGTGGTGGCAGAGAGAGTGGTGTTAGTGGTGGTAGAAGTGGTGGTGGTGTTGTGGGCAGACTGTTGGTGGCTTGTTAATTGTTGGTGGCTTGGAAAATCTTGGCCACAAATGTTGCATTTCACTGAACTCTGTCGCTCGTGACTCTGTTGGAGAAAAGAATGATATACTGTCTTATAAATATAGTATACAATCCTAAGCTGTACACCCATTTGAGTGTTTGAACCTATAGCCCAATTCATAAGCATTTGGGGAAATAATATAGGATTACTATCTCGTTTGATACAGATTAACATTTTAAAGTTCAAGCGTCTATAGTTGTGAGCATTAATAGCTATACTGTACACCTATTTGCATCCATATCAAACCCAAATGAAACCATGCAATGCTTCAAAACTTGATTTTTAATATTCAAATAAGTGTAACCTCATTACTGCTCACGACTGTTCATATTTGATTAATTTATATATTGCTTTGCCTATTTCTGAAAGTACTGTACTGTATATTGTATTTGTAACTTACCGCAAGATGTCGCTTTAGGATGCTTGGCGTGGCAAGCTTCTTGTTGCAGATGTGACAGGTGGGAAGTGTAGCCGGAGCTTTGTCTGAACCCTCATGTAGACGCTGGTGACGACCCAACGAATCCTGGGTAGAGGCGGTTAATGAGTCAACTACATTTTACTTATATCTGCAATTATGGTAAGTGACCTAGATGTGTGTGAATTTGTATTTTGTTTTTGTGTGTTTTGTTTTCTCTTGTGTTTTGTGTTGTCCTTGTTCTTGCTCTGTCTTGAGTCGGCCACCCCCCAACAAAATAAATAAATAAATAAATAAAATAAAATAAAAATAGGAAAAGTGGGGATTGGGCCTGAGTAAATAGATAGTAAATAAGAGTCACAAAAAAAGTAATATTAAAAGACATAATGTATACTGGAGAAAGAACTAAGGACCACCATATCTTGTTGGAAGTGTTCCCCTTGAATAGGAAAGTCGCAATGGACCATACAGTGTGAGAAGCAACAACCAGGAAGAAAACCGTATACTAATGGAAACATGGAAATGGCCGTGACATATTGATTAGAATTAAGCTGGTATCACGTGAGAGCTTTTATAGTTTATTAGTTTGCTTGGGAAACAGATTAACTTGCTCATGTAGTAATGTACACCCTATGTGGTGGATTGTGTTCTTTTATTTAATAATTTTCATTTTAGTAAGCGTTGTTTCTACATAGCGATTTTGATAATTTAATTTGACTTTATATTGTCCTTGTCCCAATTTTGGTTTGTTTAGTTTGCAAGTTTTACATTTTAATTAATAGTCAACATTCGATTATCAAAAAAATTCTGGCAACATTTCTGGAATATTTTGTACTGGTATCGGAAACTAGACTGATGGTAGATGAACTTAGGTAACAGAAATATTATAAATGTTGACCTCATAAGCTGCCAGACCAGTGTTGAGGATAAATGTTGAGAGAAAAAGTGTTTGTGTGATACCGGCTTTAAGTATTACTACAATACGGTGTTTACATCAGACCAAACCTGAGAGCTGAATTGTCGTCCACACACTGTACACACCAGCTCGCCTGTGTGTGCCTTCATATGTGCACGCAGCTTGTATTTGGTCACATATGAACGCCCACACACATTGCATACCCAAGGCCGGTTTCCTGAAATGGAGATTAACTACAATAGTAGGAGATTACTGATGAATAATCAAGCTAGCTAAAAAATATATATCAGTAAGTTATCATCAATGTTCAATGAAGGCAACATCTGTCCTCCATGATCTCACCAAGAGTTCAGAACTTCAAGACGGGTCGGTGTCGCTGAAATATCTTTCTAACTCTTGTTCATCCTTCATTGGGTGAGACCTATTCTATTGTATAACCGTATCTAAAGCCTGAGATAGAGTCCGCAAATTCCTTGTTTCCAAACTACCATCCTTTGTTTTTTATCCCTCTATACATATTGTACAGAAATTTAAAGACTGAGTGCTCCACACGAAGTGTGGTTTCAGTCTCACGTCCTAATGGTAACGCTGCAGGCAGTCCTGTTCAGAGCTGCCTTACTGTCAGGTTTTATAATTGAATATCAGAGCATATTTGTCTCCTTCATAGGCAGGATTAGGTGAAGGCTAGTCCTATCCAGAGTAAGATTTGGCACCCTCTACCCAACCTTAGCCGTTTCTCTCTGTTTTTTTTTTACTGTCCTACTTTTTCTTCTGGGGGCAGGGGGCTAGGAATCCTCCTCCCCTTGTAGAATTCTCCTACTCAGCAAGACAGAAAGGGGCGAGGGAACGCGAAAATGGTTCCAATTCCTAAGAATTGGAACTTTAAATGTTTATGTTCGGGCTCTGTCTCGAATAGTGTTGCCATATTCAAGGTAGGATGCTGATGTTCCTATATGAATTAATTTGTCTAAAACCCAAAAGATACTGTATTCATAGAAGATATCCAGTAACAATGACATTACATTTGACAGAGTACAATTGAAGAAGTGTGTGTAACCTGTGTGTTGAGCCTTATGAGTGTCGCGTGTGACCTTAAGTGCAAAGGTCTGACCACATTCATCACAGCTGAAAGGTTTGTTGGTGGCGTGGGTTGCCAGGTGAGCTGTTAGGGCGCTGCGTACTCCAAACCCTCGCTGGCACACATCTGTAGAGGAAGTTTCATTGTTCAAACAGTGAGGTCAAGTATTTAGTTTGAAATTTGCTTTCTACAGTAGTGAAAATACTTTTAAATCTTCCTAAACCCTATTTTGAATATTTATGCATGCTATACTGTAGTTATTTAAGGTATACCTTGTCTTTTATTTAACCCCTTCATTACCGGTGACATCCTTTTTGTTATATTCTGGCAACTATTAAACTATTTTATTCAGTTTAGGAAGGACATCTATTGAGTAAATGGGTACATACTATCTCAATTAATCCTTTTAGCTACCATATATCCTTCCTAAGTTTCATAAAATAGTCTAAATGTAGCTGAAATAAAATACAAAATGAGTCGCAAGTACAGAAGGAGTTAATTGTCATTGCTGCGGGCCGTGATATGGTCACTAGCGTGTCTGACTGCTGATCACAGGGTCGGCAGTTCGATCCCACCCCGTGCCATTGATAGACGTCAAGAGTTTGGAAGTCTAGCGATTTTTGACAAATGTCCAGTATTGTATCTGTAACAAGGGCACGCCCTAGCCCTGGCCATCAATGAAGTGTACAGCATCATCAACTCCAATGCTGGTTTGAACCTGTTTGTTGAAAAAACAAAATTCTTTTCAAGTATGGTATTACAGTAGAGTAATGTACAGTATTACATTCTTAACCCTTCCGTGCACCGGGGGTTGCCATTTGGTATTCAGAAATATAATTATTTTAATTCAAATTATCACCCACCCACGATTAAATTTACAAATAAACCTAATTAATGAAATCAATTAAACTAATGAATACATGTGGTAGGCTACTCTAATGCTTCAAACCTAGGATACTCACACCAAAATACAGCATACTAACTATTACACTATCAAGACAGCCTGGGTTACCTCTGTCCAGTAGTTTGTTACACTATACTGTAACTTACCTATGTAAATTTTAAAAATGTACAGGTTTGGTAAAACAGTTGTAAAGACGACTCGCATAGCTACTATAGAACAACACAAGCAAATTGATACATAAAGGACTTACAACAGAGGAACTGCTTGTGGTGGTTGTGAGTGTGGCAGGAGAGTGTGTGGTTGTGGAGGTAGCCGGGTGAAGTGAAGGTCTTGGGACAGGAGGGACAGGACCAAGGTCTCTCACCAGTGTGAGTCCGGTGGTGACGCTTTAATTTAAATAATCGGGTGAATGTCTTTCCACATACACCACATACCAGACCTTTGCCACCACCACCACCTGTACCACCTACTACACTATTATTACTACCATCACCACCATGGTCACCCTCGCCTCTACTATTGCCACCACTACTGCTCCCACCAACCTCCAAGGGTGGGATCTGAAATGTGTAAAATATCCATTCATTAGCTATATTCTGCACTCACAATATGGATACTGCAGTACCCTGCATATATGTTACTCACAATATGTAATCCACATCAACATATCTTAGCATAAGTGTGCCCTAAGACAGTATTCCAAAGGTCAGAATCACTTCTCTCGGAAATAAATTAAGTGCACCGAGAGCTTGGAGTTGCCATGATACAAGGGTATGGCAATTTTCTGCCAGATTCATTTCCTGGTTTCAACCTGTATGCAAGGATTTATTATTTTTATTTCCCAGGATTTTTGTTCACTTAAAAGGCTCATTAGCCACAGCTTAACAAGTTCCATCCACCCACTTATTTATAGTTCTCTCTTATGAAATGTAGGAGTTAAATGGAAGGCGATATTTTTTGTTGGTGATACAGAGGTCCCACTTTCCCCAAAGGAAAAAAATATGTCTACTGTACATACCTCTTGGAGATTCTGGACTAAGTATGAGAGTTTGTAAGGTGCACCGGGTCCCTGGTCCTGTGGGTTAGGTAGGGTTGGGGGTAGAGGTCCACGCTGTAGGTCAGCCAAGTCCTGCGCTGCTTGGAGGTCTGCTGGATCACGTCCCCGGGGGTCCAGCCTGCCGCTGGGTCCCTGGCAGGGCAAGTGGGACGGCGCCAGGGTCACCAGGTTCCCAGGGCCCTCCAGGTAGATTAGAGTAGCGGGTGCAGACAATTGAGGGAGTAGGGAAGATTGTGGAGGTAAGGTGGATTGAGAGGATAAGGAAGATTGAGTAGGTAACGCAGGCTGAGGTGGTAAGGTTGAGTGAGAGGGTAAAGCAGATTGAGGAGGTAAGATGGACTGGAGGGGTAAGCTTGATTGTGAAGGTGCTGAAGACTGGAGAGGTAAGGTGGATTGGAGAGGCAAGGAAGTTAGGAGTGAAGGTTGGACGGGCAGGGCGTTAGAAGAGACAGGCAAGGTATTGGTAGGAGGTAGTGTGGTTAATGGAGGAGGTAAAGTGGTTGCTAAAAGAGGTAGAGTGGTTGTTAAAGGAGATAAAGAGATTGTTGGAGGAGGGAGAGGGGTAGACGAAAGAAGAGGAAGAGAGGCTGATGTAGGAGGGAGAGTGGTAGATGCAAGAGAAGAGAGCGAGATTGACACAAGAGGAAGGGAATTTGATGGCAGAGGAAGAGATATAGGTGGAGGAGGCAAAGAGACAGACAGAGGTAAAGAGGTAGAAGGAAGAGATAAAGAGACAGTTGGAGGTAAAGTGGTTGTTGAGGGAGGTTGTGGAGCCGATGATAAAGGAGGGAGAGACAAGATGGGAACATTAACTGAGGGAGACTGAGAACCATCCCTCTCAAACATATCTTCCTCTTCATCCTCCTCCTCTTCTTCATCCTCCTGAGATGATTCCTGAGAGTCATTGGACTCTGAGTGAGGGTGTGATTGGTGGGGGGGTTGGTGTAGGTTGTATGGGTGTGGAGGAGGACAGGGGGTTGTGTGGGGGTCAACTTTGGCAGCCTGGGCAGCAGCGGTGGCCTCAGCTTCTCTAGCAGCCTGAGCTGCTCGCTCCACTGTTGGTAAACATTACAATTTTAGTTCAGTTCATTGTGGGACCCACCAAGGGTGGGTCTGGGTTAAAATTTAAATTCATATACAGTGTATTGGTACATATATAATTATTAGTGATTGACTTCCACAGCACTGCATACGCAGTAAAACCCCTCTCCATCTGACAGTGGCCTTCTGAGAAACCCATGGTCTCTATGGACTAGGTATTTGGTCCATATTTTTCTTGGTCTTTCAGATAATATCCGTAAGAGTGAGATCAATGTCTGAACATGATCACATTCAGCTCAGACATCTATCTCAGTTTTCCAAACCTAGTCCGAAAAACAAAGGTAAAAGCTGAAAATATTTCACTGTACAGTATGTATGTATGTACAGTATATGCTCAGGCACATACTGGTACCCCACAGCCGGGGGTGGTCGATTCGAGACAGAGCCAGAACAGAAACAACATTTAAAGTTCCAATTCTTAGGGTCTGGGTCCACTTTCACGTTCCCTAGCCCCTTTCTCTGTCTCGTCGAGTAAGTGAATTTTACAAGGGGAGGAGGATTCCTTGCCCCCTGCCCCTACAAGGAAAAGTAAGACAGTAAAGGAGACAGACAGAAACGGGAAAGGTTGGGTAGAGGATGCCAAACCTCACTCTGGATAGGACCAGATGGCCCATATTTCAAACCTTTGGAAATTTTACATTATTGGACAGGGTCTTCTCCTGATTAATCTGAATGAGAGGGATTTTAGTTTAATCTTATAAATATTAAAACAATTAAACTAGAACCTTACCTCTTTGTTTGAAACTAATCCTGTCATCATCATCACTACTGGAAGACGTTGAAGAGGAAGAACTGGATGTCACAGAACTTGAGTCATCATCACTTTCATCATCGTCATCATCATCTTCGTCGTCGTCTTCATCTTCCTCAAACTGTGTATCTTCACTGTACATTCCTTTGGCCCCAGCTTGTCCTGCAGCAGGGTTCAGAATTGGCTTGTCATTTGTTTGGTTCATAGTTTCATCATAACTTGGTTTGATTTTCATGGCGTCACAGGCTCGCTTGGCAATAGTTGGGCACGCCACCTCATTCAAATCTTGCTTAATTCCGGCTTGCATTATTACATCATCAAAAGTGAGTTTTAGTCCTGATTGTGTTGGTGTTTCATTCACAATAGTCTTAAGCCCTGCTTGCATTCCCACCTCACTAAAATTGCGCTTCACTCCGGTTTGCATCTCTTCAAAACTTCGTTTGGTACCTGCTTGGACAGTTGTTGTGTCTGTACTATACTTGACTGGAGCTTGGCTTGTAACATTGGTTGTGCTATGTGGTGCAGGATTGTTCTTGAATTCCCTTACTAGTGAACTAAAGCTAAATGATGTATCAACACGCTCTAGCGGTTTCTGGCAAGCCAATTCGTTTTGGACTGGTTTTTGCCCCAAGCCTTCAGGTACAGCATTATCTTTGTACATTAAGCAATCTGGAAGTCCTACAGCATTATCATTCAGCTCAAAATTACTCTCAATTCCCAAACTGCTACTACCCAAGTTATACAAGGCATTGGAAGCTTTAGTGACACTGCTCTTAGGCTTTGAACAACCCAGGTTATCAGAAATATTTATATCATCTACCCCTGTACTCTTATTAGCCATAAAAGAAGTAGTAAGCAGTTGGGTTTGTCCAAGATTTTGTCCCAGCTTTGTCTCACTCGGCTTGTCTCCAGTTGTCTCTGCCAACTCTTTATTTGTCTCTTCATTCATCTCATCTCTCGTCTCTTCCTCGTGGATGATTAGAGTGCAAGAGCTCACGTCATCTGCACTCACAACTGCTGCTAGAGAGTGAACGCTCATCGAATCCGAAGGGATGTGGTTGCTTACTGGGCTGTGGTAGTTGCTTCGGGCCCAGGGCAATGTAGACTTATATTCTTCCGATTCTTCTAATTGGTCATCTTCTTCTTCTTCATCCACTCTGTCTTCTGCTTCCTCATCCTCCTTATCTGTATATACACACTGTTTTTCTTCTGGTTCTTCCTCTTTGTCATTCCCCTTTTCTATTTCTATGCACCCTCTCTCTTCTTCTGATTCTTTCGGAGTTGCTTCCTCGTACTCCTTAACAGTTTCCATTGCTCCTTCATCATCACATCTGTCTCCCATTTCTATTTTGCCTTTTTCAACTTCTTCCTCTTCAGATTCATTCTCTTCTGTTTCGCACTCATTATTTTTCAATTCAACTCCCGTTTCATCAATGACTAAATTATCTTCATCATCATCTTCCTGTAATTGATCTATCTCTTTTATTTGTTCTCCTTTTTCCTTTTCATCCATACATCTCCCGTATACTTTGTCTTCATTCTCTACTTCTTTCTTTACAAAATGTTTCTCATATACTCTTTCTTCCACTTCTGTTTCTCTTTCCTCTAAATCTTTTTCTAGTTTTGCTATCACTTTATCCATAATTTCTCTCCTTCTAACATTATCATCTGATTCTTCTTCCATTTCTGTATTCTCCCTTACTTCATTATTATCCTCATTACTTCCTTTATCATTACCATCATCATCACTATTCTCCGTCATTTCATTTGCACATATTTCATCGCTACTAAGATTTTCCATTTTTATTTCAGCATCATCTCCACCATTGCTACTGTTCGTTTCATTCCCGTCTTCACTGGTTTCCTTTTTGGCAATATCGGTTTCATAATAACTTGGTTTTGGTTTATGTTGTGACATTTCCTCCGATATTACGTTCTCTTCTTCTTCGCTTGCATCATCTTTTGTGTCGTCGGTTTCCAAATAATTTTCATTTGGTCTTTGTGATTCCGAAAAGTGTTGAGGAATTGAACGTCTCCTAAAATTCAAGCCCTTTCTATGCTTTCTATTAACCTTACTGTAACTTTCCTCATCACTTTCATCTTCAACTGGAATTGTGAGTAAACTTTTCCTGTAGGTTATTAAACTTTCACCCTTTAATTTTGCCATGTCCGCTTTTGGAGTTTGAGATCCCGTTTTCCACTGACTAGGTTTTTTGCTGGTCTTGGAAGAACATGAATGAATCTGACACCCCGACCAGGTGTTTGTATTCGTCTTCCGGCCACTTTCGGGATGGATTTGCCACCTCTCGGTTTCACTCTCACTACCCGATGCCTCCAACTCCTTCTCACTTTCCTCGGACAGTGTTTGTAACTCTTGTTTTTCGCTATTATTTGCTCTTTGCTGAGATTTATTTCTTTGTTTGACTATTTCTTTAGTTTGTCTTTTGATTGGCCTTTCATATCTTTTTCTAGCTAATTTTGTTTTTGCATCCATTTTCTTTTCACATTCTTCATCGGTATCAACCTGTCTTTGTACTTTGCATTGTCTCTTAACTATTCCCTTTTTCTTCCTCCGTTCTTCCGTTTGACCACCCTTTATCCATTTTACTTCCTCTTCCTTCCCCTGTGAAAGAATGCCCTCCTCACATGAATCTCTATTTGTTGTCAACCCATCATCTTGTTCATCCTCTCTCGATAAAGACATGTTTTCTTCATCTTCCACTACATTCTCCTCTTCATAGTCTTCCGTTTCCATCTCATTATTCCCCAGTCTAGCTTCTCTTTCTTCATTATCCAGATCATCATTATCATCGTCATCCTGTACCCTATCCTCGCCTTCGTCCAATAAAGCTTCTCCCTCTTCCTCCACCAAGCCATCGTCCCCCTCGGCTAAGTTTTCATCAGGCTCCCCCGCGGCAGTCTCGTCAGCCTCCCCCTTTAAGTTGTCATCCCCTTCAGCCTCCTCAGGTGAAGCGAGCAGCACGTAGCACTCACCTCGCACCCAACGCACCACTGTACCAGCCGTGTATCTGTTTGGGGGAGTAGCGTATTTCAAGATACCATATATAAAATATATTTTAAAAGTAATTATTTGTATTCTACGATAGTTTACAACTATTTTGCTGTTTATATTGGTAAGATCCTGGTAGAACTGTTTTTCAGATGCCTATTTACTAAGAAACATTGAACAATATCTTTAACCTAACCTAACCTAACCTAGTATATTAGTAGACTATTTATGAATGTAAAATGTAAACTTATTATTATTATAGTCTGAACGGTCAGGCTATGGAGATCGTCAACTCTTTTAAGTATCTGGGCAGTGTGTTGAGTAAAGATGGGACTATGGATGAAGAGGTGCGGGAGAGGGTACAACAGGGGAAGAGGGTTGTAGGAACGCTAAAAGCAGTAACAAGAAATAGGGTGGTCAGTATGGAAGTGAAGAAGTCCTTGCATGACAGTGTGGTAATCCCGACACTGACTTACGGAAGCGAAGCATGGACGTTGGTTGAGAGACTCAGACCAAGAGTGAGAGCAGTGGAAATGAATTACTTAAGGAGTGCGTGCGGAGTTACATGGAGGGATAGACAGACTAATGAGGAAGTAAGAAGAGGTGTGGTGTGGAGGTAGATGTGCTGGAAAGTGTGAAAAGGAACAACTTGAGATGGTTCGGCCATATGGAACGTATGGAAAGCGAGAGAATGACTAAGAGGGTGTACGAGAGCGAGGTGGAGGGACAGAGGGGGAGAGGTAGACCGAATATGAGGTGGAAGGATGGAGTGAGGAACTACATGAACGAAGGCGGTGCTGGTTGGGGGGAGGGGCGTCGACTGACTGGGGACAGAGGTGCATGGGGGCGGTTCGTTCGTGGCCACCCCTTTCGGGGATCACGGCGTCAGGCAATAGATAGATAGATAGATTATTATTATATTATTATTAAATAAATATTGTAACATTACCAAATTATTGAGATATATGTACAGGTCTACCCGCTACACAAGATTATACCTTTATATTTTTGTTCTTTCTTGCAATTATGGAAGTGTCTTATGATGGGGAGTCATATACTGTATGGCAAAATATATGGTAGCTATAGTATAATATTACAGGCAACAGGTGAAAATTACAGTACTTATATCGTACAAAGATGCTTTCACAGGATATTTGCTACAGGTACTCATGCATTTTTCTTGGAAAGGTGAATGTTTCATGTTTGAGAAGTGCAATGACATGTTTCAGAAACGTGACCTGTCAAAGTGGATGATATCAACACAATGGAATGTAACAAGATGAGAATGGTGAGATAGATGTGTAGGACCAAATTGCAAGGTAGGATATCTAGTGAAGAGCTAAGGAGACGGTTATGTATCAAAAGTATCAGTGATGAGATGCGTATTGGTAGGCTTGGATGGTTTGGACACGTGGAGAAGATGGATGAACTAAGTTGGGTGAAAAGATGCAAGTCCGTGAATGTGGAGGGAGCAGAATCTAGGGGCAGACCAAGATAGATATGGGATCAGACCTTATGGCCTGATATTGATTAAAAAAAATTGACAAGTGAGGCAGCTCTGAACAGGGCTGCCTGGAGCGCCGCCATTAGGATGTGAGACCGGAACCACACTCCGTGTGGAGTTCGGTACTCGGTCTTTTAATTTTAATTTTAATTTTAATTTTAATTTGTGTATGGGTTATTTCCTTTTTTTCTCTCTCTCTCTCACACACACATTCATACTAATCATCAATGGGGCTACAAACAATAACAGTATTTATTTTGAGGAACTTCAAACTCACAAACATTAATAGACCACTGTACCTGTGCATGTCTGTGTGTCGAGGCTCAGGAAGGTGTGAGGCATCCCAGCCACATCCACATGTGTCATGTACCACCTCATGACCCAGTTCCTCCAGTTTCTGTAAAAACACATTTTCAACATTTCTACAATGCTATTTTACCACACCCCATGCTGTACTATGCAATTGTATTGCTATGGATGTGCATATTGACAATATGGACGTCAATAAATATTCCCAATTTATCATTTAAATTACACTAGACGAAATGGTTGAAAGCCTTTTAATTCACATGAGGCAAAGCATATCTTTTTCAATCGAGTACAGTATTCTGACTTATGGAATGGACTAATGGTACCTATTATAGTAATGTCATCGAGCGTAATACTGTTTAATCTTTCAAAATTCAACTAGATTTACCTTTTTTCACATAGGTTAGGTAGTTTAGTTAAAAGCATGCCTCATAAGGATCAACAGATCTGTTGTTGCTTGTTTTCCTTTGTACTCCTTTATCTGGCTACTTTTAATAAGAATGAGTTTTTAGCATGTCTAAATATGATACCTATACTTGGAGGGTCCAAAAATTACCACCTTCTGATTAAATACAATTAACCTATGAACAACCAACTGACCCTGCCTAACAGCAACATAAGGGAGTGTAGACCAAAGAGAAGGTGTCCATGAAAGTTGTCGTCCTCTTGCAATGACAGTCCCACGTTCTGTAGTATGATCTCTATACCCCACGAGTCCACCACACCATCAGCAGCAGCCTGGGGATACAGTAGTAGTAATTTGGGACCCACAGGGAGCTATTATTCTTGGTCAGTATGGCATGTGGAAAATTGGAAAGAAGGACAAGGATAGGATTGGGAAAGTATTTGTGGGTGTTTGTTTGGCATGTGTAAAAGGAAGAAAGTAGGGAGAGGGAAAGAATTGGATGAGTTTTCCAAACCTTTTTTATTTTGTATAATAAATACAAAAGATTTCAAAACAGATAATGCTGTACGGTATATGGTTGTAAGTATAATACAAAAGTAGTTTATAGCCCTAGCTCAATTTCAAATTATTACTAAATTAAGCAACAGTCAATTTAAGAGCTAATCCATGCCCCTTCCTGACCCTACTCTAAACTTATGGGAGTTCAACCTGAGCCTCCTCTTCGGGCCACCACACACACTTAGTTCAACTTGCCAGGCCTAATATTGTACAATATGAAGCAAATTTGAGTGTGTGTATGGGTGGTTCAACATATTGTGCAGGCCTGTAAGACCTGCACAAACTATCAATCCACCCCCACACACCATAAACTGGCCGATGTAGTATTGAGACTTGATAGGTCAAACTGAGCATATATGCCAGGCTTTATAATTTAGGAGGTGGCTCAGGATGACCTCCCCTAGTCCAGTGTGGAGTTGTTGTTGTTCCCCAGGCTGTCTGGCCGAACAGCCCCAAGGTCTCGAGCAAGGCCAAGGCCATAAACGAGCACCCCCACAAAATCCTCCCTGCTTACCACTAACAAAGCCCGGGTGACCGAAGCCACTCCAAGGCAGGGAGCTGAGGAAGGTGCGGAAACGCCCGGGAAACCAAAGCCCCACCCAAGTCCCTGTGCCCCTCAGCAATTATGAAGGGAAAGTTGAGGGGTAAAGTGTGGAGTAATGAAGGATGCTACATGATTATGATGATGATGCAGTTTTTACCACCATGCACTCCCTGCTCAAGAGTAGGGCTAGGGTGGGTGCTCTGATGTTTCAGGGACTTCAGTAGACAATTGCCACAGATTGCTAGAGGCGTCATCCACCAACAGCACTGTTGAATGTCGTCTGCCAATAACGCACACCGCCGCACCGGCTAGCCCGAGACTCGAACCGTCGACCTCTCAGTCTGCAGGCGAGTTCTCTACCAACCAGTAGTCAACCATGCTACGGCCTGTCACGGTCGCCTGTGGTCACTTGGATTAGCTTTTGTGTTAGCTTAGCTGGTGCTGAGTAGAGCAACGGTAAGATCGTTAGCCTACC
Source organism: Paralithodes platypus (assembly GCA_032716605.1). Lineage (NCBI taxonomy): Eukaryota > Metazoa > Arthropoda > Malacostraca > Decapoda > Lithodidae > Paralithodes > Paralithodes platypus. The sequence continues at coordinate 47,119,693 of CM064528.1, forward strand.
TGTAAAAGAGATAAAACATGCAGTGTTAGCCTATATTATAATAAGTTCTGGTACGGTAATAATACAAAATACTGTACAGTAATGCTGGCACCATATACAGTAACCTATGTAACTTATATAACGAAGGCCTACAAGGAAATACCGATACTCGGTACTGCTCTTTCGGTTGTATTCTCAGTTGACGAATAACCTGAGCAATTGGGAATACTGTTGCATGGGCTTCACAACAGACCAATCTGAATGGCTTCCCTCCTTGATTCTACGGTTCTACCATCTCATTGGTCTTGAAAATACAGTGGATAATATTCATAATAACTTGACCCTATTGGGAGGAGGGTATTGTGGTGAGTGGTGACTGAGAATATGGCCCTAAAAGGCTAAAGCCTAAGCCCACCTAATCACCAATAGCCTAGGCCCATAAAAAACAAAATAATAATAATAATTAAATAGCCTAGGCCTAATATTAATAATAGGCCTAGGCTAATAATCTAGTTATCTAGGCCTAAGTAAACTATTAAGAAATGTCCTATTATATTGATTAGGCTAGGCTACAAGTGAATTGATTATTGACAGGTTGACTCTATAGGTCTAGGCTGACTAAAAATTACCAAAATGGTAGGCCTAGGCTAAGGCTAGCCTTCTTAAATCTTAGGCCTCCCGCCTACCTACCCCGCTACCCGGGGCTACCCCCGAGCTAAAATCAAGATTAAAACACTTAGGCTAGGCCTATAGCACTTCTGCCTCTCCGAAAATATCCACAATTCCCTTAACAATTATATATTAATGTGTTGCTGGCTCTAGACTAGCAGCCAAAATATGACAACATATTATGGGTTTCTTACCAGCCTCATAAACTCCTGAAAATACTCCGAGACCTCAATTAACGCATACAGCACACTGCCTGCCATGGTGACCCCTTCCTCGGGACCATTCTGGGGCCCCTCCATGGTGCTAGGGGTGGCAGACATTAAAATTAAGGAAGCAGAGCCATTGACACAGAATTGGTTCGAGCTGCTACTTTAATTTCCTCTTAGCTATATATAGAAAACTCTTTTATAACACTCCTCTCCTACCTACACATACAGATGGACAAATTCAATATTTAATTATGGTAAAATAGTTACTACATATGGACAATTAGTCTCATATATTGGTAATTTCCAAAATTATTTTGACCCATTTTATATAATTATTTTTAGCCCCGCAGACATTTGACATAACAAAGGAATTTATGCAAATTCGTCTCATATTTATTTCGGCCAATTAATGTATGTATCTTATTAATCTATATAGTAGCCCATAGTTCATGTATTTGTATATTATTCTATAAATTGATCAGCTCTAATACACAATAGTATTATGGTCATATTATTATTGGACGAATATCTCACATACGCATTGATTTTTGTGTTGTTTTACCATTAAAACTATATATATGTGTTTTATGTATTACATACTAATATAAAAATTGGATATTTAACTAAAACAAACAAGACAAATTGCTCTCGATAAGTTATCTTTTCAGAAGTACCAACCTAACATATACAAATAAACGCAGACTTGCACTTTATTTATATATTGTTTATATTAATATTCAGACATACATTAAATACAATAAATCCACCTTTTTAGTCCTCTGAAACAATATTAGTAGTAGTTTATAGGATTGATATAGGCTATTCCCATTGTTATGGACGGTTGGCTGCATTGGTGTTTATTCCTCGCTATGGTGAGACGCAGATGAGTGAGTATCGATTTTTGTCACGATTTATAGCCTTATAGCCTTTATTATAACGCTACATAAGTAGCCAGGAACAAAGTTACAAGTGGCATGAATGTCCCAGGTAATTAATAAGGTTAAACATGGCCTAGGAGAGTGAACAGAAGGGGAAATGTGAGAGGTGTCATGGTGGTGCAATTCCTTGAAGTGAACACGTCAGGAAAACGACGGTATAGGCCTAGGCCTACAGGTACAGTAGTTAGCTTCTAATTTCTTCTATGCCTTTCCACATTACTCATCCCCCATTTCTCAACACAGGTATGCAGTCTTATCAACGAATCCTTGTCCTTGTTATCTTGACAATCTTGTAGTGGTGAAGATAAAGTGGTGACTCCTAATATTTGCTATTGATAAAGGGTTGTTGTCGAACTTCCCAGAAATCACGAGTGGAGGTGTAATCATTTTTTTCCCCAGTTGGCAAGGTTTCTTCAGTTTGGTTGGAGATAGTGTGGAGGGAGCAGTTGTTTGGATTATTGGTTATAGGCCCTAAACTATTTTTGCAGTAGCCTACGGTATTGTCTGTATAGCCTAGCCTCGACCTACCTTAATAGACCTAGGCTAGTGCATACCATTTTGGCCTTTCATATAATTAGGCTAGCCTAGTTGAAAAGTGAAGACTGACCCAACTGTCAACTGAGAATTGTAAGGAAAATACTGTTAAATTAATTGGTCAATATTTACGAGCCACACCACAGAAGGGATCTCATTTCTAATGGTAGTTTTGGGTTACTATAATTTTATGCTTCATTGCTAG
>CM064528.1:47122326-47199659 GCA_032716605.1 Paralithodes platypus
GGAGGACAGGGGGTTGTGTGGGAGGGTCAACTTTGGCAGCCTGTGGCAGCAGCGGTGGCCTCAGTTTCTCTAGCAGCCTGTAGCTGGGCTCCACTGGTTGGTAAACATTACAATTTAGTTAAGTTCATTGTGGGACCCACCAAGGGGGGGTCTGGGTTAAAATTTAAAATTCATCATATACAGTGTAGTGGTACATATTAATTATTAGTGATTGGACTTCCACAGCACTCAGCCCACGGCATCCGCAGTAAAACCCCTCTCCATCTGACAGTGGCCTTCTGAGAAACCCATGGTCTCTATGGACTAGGGTATTGGTCCATATATTTTTCTGGTTCTTTAAGATAATATCCGTAAGCGTGAGATCCATGTCTGAACATGATCCACGTCAGCTCAGACCATCTGGTTCTCAGTTTTCCAAACCTAGTCCGAAAAAACAAAGGGTTTAAAGCGGAAAAATATTTCACTGTACAGTATGTATGTATGTACAGTATAATGCTCAGGCACATACTTGGGACCCCACAGCCGCGGGGGTGGTCGATTGGAGACAGAGCCAGAACAGACACACCATTTAAAGTTCCAATTGTTAGGGTCTGGGTCCACTTTCACGTTTCCCTAGCCCCTTTCTCTGTCTCGTCGAGTTAAGTGAATTTTCCACGGGGAGGAAGGATTCCTAATTTGCCCCCTGCCCCTACAAGGAAAAGGAAGACAGTAAAGGGAGGACAGACAGAAACGGGAAGGGGAAAGGTGGGTTTAGGTAGAGGATGCCCCAAACCATCACTATATTGATAGGACCAGAGTGGCCCATATTTCAAACCTTTGGAAATTTTACATTATTGGACAGGGTCTTTCTCCTGATGAATCTGAATGAGAGGGATTTTAGTTTAATCTTATAAATATTAAAACAATTAAACTAGAACCTTACCTCTTGGTTTGAAACTAATCCTGTCATCATTCATCACTAGGGAAGACGTGTTGAAGAGGAAGAACTGGTGGATGTCACCAGAAATTGAGTCCATCATCACTTTGATCATCGTCATCATCATCTTCGTCGTCGTCTTCATCTTCATCAAAAACTGTGTATCTTCACTGTACATTCCTTTGGCCCCAGCTTGCCCTGCAGCAGGGTTCAGAATTGGCTTGTCATTTGTTTCGGTTCATAGTTTCATTCCTAACTTGGTTTGATTTTCATGGCGTCACAGGCTTCGCGTGGCAATAGTTGCGCCCGCCACCTCATTCAAAATCTTGCTTAATTCCGGCTTGCATTATTACATCATCAACAGTGAGTTTTAGTTTCCTGATTGTGTTGGTGTTTCATTCACAATAGCTCTTAAGCCCTGCTTGCATTCCCACCTCACTAAAAATTGCGCTTCACTCCGGTTTGCATCTCTTCAAAACTTCGTTTGGTACCTGCTTGGACAGTTGTTGTGTCTGTACTATTACTTGACTGGAGCTTGGCTTGTTGTACCATTGGTTGTGCTATGTGGTGCAGGATTGTTCTTTGGAATTCCATGACTAGCATGAAACTAAAGCTAAAAATGATGTATAAACCCGCTATAGCGGTTTCTGGCACGACAATTCGTTTTGGAATGGTTTTTGCCCCAAGCCTTCAGGTACAGCATTATCATTGTACCATAAGCAATCTGGAAGTCCCTACAGCATTATCATTCAGCTCAAAATTAATCTCAATTCCCAAACTGCTACTACCTAAGTTATACCAAGGCATTGGAAGCTTTAGTGACACTGCCTTTACTTGGCTTTGAAACAACCCCAGGTTATCAGAAAAATTTATATTCATACTACCCCTGTACTCTTAGTAGCCATAAAAGAAGTACGTAAGCAGTTGGGTTTGTCCAAGAGTTTGTCCCAGCTGTGTCTCACTCGGCTTGTCCTCCAGTAGTGGTTCTGCCAACTCTTTATTTGTCTCTTCATTCATCTCATCTCTCGTCTCTTCCTCGTGGATTGATTAGCGTGCAAGAGCTCAAGTCATCTGCACTCACAACTGCCTGCTATGAGAGGGAACGCTCAGCGAATCCGAAGGGATGTGGTTGCTTACTGGGCTGGGTTAGTTGCTTCGGGCCCAGGGCAATGTAGACGTATATTCTTCAAGATTCTTCTAATTGGTCATCTTCTTCTTCTTCATCCACTCTGTCTTCTGCTTCCTCATCCACTTATCTGTATATACACACTCGTTTTTTTCTGGTTCTTCCTATTGTCATTCCCCTTTTCTATTTCTCGCACCTCTCTCTTCTTACTGATTCTTTCGGAGTTGCTTACTATACTCCTTAACAGTTTCCATTGCTCCTTCATCATCACATCTGTCTCCCAATTCTAGTTTGGCCTTTTTAAACTTCTTCCTCTTTCAGATGAATTCTCTTCTGTTTCGCACTCATATTTTTTCAAATTCAACTTCCGTTTCATCAATTGACTAAATTATCTTCATCATCATATTCATGTAATTGATCTATCTCTTTGTATTTGTTATCCTTTTGCCTGTTCATCCATACATCTCCCGTAGACTGGGTCTTCATTCTCTACGTTCTTTCTTTAACAAATGGTTTCATATACGCTTTCTGCCACTTATGGTTCTATTTCCTCTAAATCTTTTTCTAGTTTTGCCTATAACTTTATCCATAATTTCTCTCCTTCTAACATTATCATCTGATTCTTATTCCATTTTCTGTATTCTCCCTTTACGTCATTATGATCCTCATTACTTCCTTTATCCAGTACCATCAGCATCACTATTCTCCGTCATTTCATTTGCACATATTTCATCGCTAATAAGATTTTCCATTTTTATTTCAGCATCATCCTCCAACATTGCTACTGTTCGTTTCATTTACGTCTTCAATGGGTATCACTTTGTGGAAATATCGGTTTCATAATAACTTGGTTTTGGTTTTATGTTGTGACATTTCCTCCCGATATTACCGTTCTTTCTCTTTTCTGCGCTTGCATCATCTTTTGTGTCGGTAGGTTTCCAAATGAATTTTTCATTTGGTCTTTGTTGATTCCGAAAATGTGTTGCGGAATTGAACGTCTCCTAAAATTCAAGCCCTTTCGATTGCTTTCTATAAAACCGTACTGTAACTTTCCTCATCACTTTCATCTTCAACTGGAATTGTGAGTAAACTTTTCCTGTAGGTTAGTAAACTTTTCCAACCTTTAATTTTTGCCATGTCCGCTTTTGGTGTTTGAGATCGCGTTGTTCCACTGACTAGGTTTTTTGCTGGTCTTGGAAGAACATGAAGGAATCTGGACCACCCCGACACATGGTGTTTGTATTTCGTCTTCCGGCCACTTTCGGGATGGATTTGCCCCCCTCTCGGTTTGGTTTCACTCCTCACTACCACGATTGACTTCCAACTACTTCTCACTTTCCTCGGACAGTGTTTGTTGTAACTCTTGTTTTTCGCTATTATTTGCTCTTTGCTGAGATTTATTTCTTTGTTTGACTATGTCTTTAGTTTGTCTTTTGATTGGCCTTTCATTATACTTTATCTAGCTAATTTGTGTTTTGCATCCATTTTCTTTCACATTTTTTCATCGGTATCAAACTGTCTTTGTACTTTGCATTGTCTGTTAACTATCCCCTTTTTCTGTACTCCGTTCTTACGTTGTGACCACCCTTATCCATTTTACTTCCTCTTCATTCCCCTGTGAAAGAATGCCCCTCCTAACATGAATCCTCTATTTGTTGTCAAACCATTCATCTTTGTAATCCTCTCTCGATAAAAAGACATGTTTTCTTCATCTTCCACTACATTCTCCTAGTCATAGTCTGCAGGTTCCATATCATTATTTCCCAGTCTAGCTTCTCTTTCTTAATTATCCAGATCATCATTATCATAGTCAGCACTGTAACCCTATCCTCGCCTTAGTCCAATAAAGATTCTCCAGCTTCCTCCACCAAGCCACGTCCCCATCGGCTAAGTTGTCATCTAGGAATCCCCCGCGGCAGTTCTCGTCAGCCTCCCCTTTGAAGTTGTCATCCCCGTCAGCCTCCTCAGGTGAAGCGAGCAGCACGTATAGCACTCACCGCGCACCCAAACGACACCACTGTAACAGCGTTTGTGTACTTGGTTGTTTGGCGGGAGTCGCGTATTTCAAGATACCATATATAAAACTATATTTTAAAAGTAATTATTTGTATTCATACGATAGTTTACAACTATTTGCTGTTTAGATTGGTAAGATCCTGGTTTTAGAACTGTTTTTTCAGATGCCCTATTACTAAAGAAACATTGAACAATATCTTTAACCTAACCTAACCTAACCTAGTAATATTAGTAAGACTATTTTATGAATGTAAAATGTACACTTATTATTATATCGTTCTGAACGGTCAGGCTATGGAGGGATCGTCCACTCTTTTACGTATTCTGGGCAGTGTGTTGAGTAAAGATGGGACTATGGATGAAAGAGCGTGGCGTGAGGGGTGGAGATGGGTACAACAGGGGAAGAGGGTTGTAGGAACGCGTAAAAGCAGTAAGCAAGAAATGGGTTGGTTACAAACGTATGGAAGTGAAGAAAGAAAAGGTCATTGCATGACAGTGTGGTAATTTCCGACCCTGACTTACGGAAGCGAAGCATGGACGTTGGTTGAGAGCCTCAGACCAAGAGTGAGAGCAGTGCGAAATGAATTACTTAAGGAGTGCGTGCGGAGTTACATGGAGGGATAGACAGACTAATGAGGAAGTATTAAGATAGGAGGTTGTGGTGTGGAGGTAGATGTGCTGGAAAGTGTGCCAAGGAACAACTTGAGAAGGTTCGGCCATATGGAACGTATGGAAAGCGAGGGACGAATGACTAAGAGGGTGTACTCGATGAGCGAGGGGTTGGAGGGACAAGAGGGGGAGAGGAATAGAGCCGAATATGAGGTGGAAGGATGGAGTGAGGAACTACAAATGAGAGAAAGGGGCGGTGCTCTGGTTGGTGGGGAGGGGCGTGCGACTGACTGGGGACAGAGGTTGCATGGGGTGCGGTTTCGTTTCGTGGCCACCCTTCGGGGATCACACAGGCGTCAGGCAATGAAGATAGATAGAGTAGTATTATTATATTATTATTAAATAAATATGTGTAAACATTACCAACATTATTGAAGATATATGTCACAGGTCTACCACGGATACCACAAGATTATACCTTTTATTTTTTTTTCTTTCTTGCAATTATGGCAAGTGTTCTTTATGATGGGGGGAGTCATATACTGTTATGGCAAAATATATGGTAGCTATAGATATAAATATAGAGGCAACCGGGTCGAAAATTACAGTACTTATATCGTACAAAGATGCTTTTCACAGGATATTTGCTACAGGTAAAGAAACTCATGCATTTTTCTTGGAAAGGTGATGAATGTTTCATGTTTGAGAAGTGCAATGACATGTTTCAGAAACGTAGACCTGTCAAAGTGGATGATATCAACACAAGGAATGTAACAAGATGAGAATGGTTGAGATAGATGTGTTAGGACCACAATTGCAAGGTAGGATTTAGGATATCTAGTGAATGAGCTAAGGAGAGGTTATGTATCAACAACAGTGGATGAGATGCGATAATTGGTAGGCTTGGATGGTTTGGGACACGTGGATGGAAAGAATGGATGAACTAAGTTGGGTTGAAAAGATGGCAAGTCCGTTGAAGGTGGAGGGAGCCGAAATTAAGGGGCAGACCAAGATAGATATGGGATCAGACCTTATGGGACTGATATTGATTAAAAAAAAATGACAAGTGAGGCAGCTCTGAACAGGGGGCCTGCGAGCGGCCGCCATTAGGATGTGAGACCGGAACCACACTAGGACACACCTCCGTGTGGAGTTCGGGGTATCGCTCGGTCTTTTAATTTTAATTTTAATTTTAATTTTAAGTGTGTATGGGTTATTTTTTCCTTTGTTTTCTCTCTCTCTCTCACAAACACACATTCATACTATCATCAATGGAGGCTAACAAACAATAACAGTAATTTATTTTTGTAGGGGAACTTCAAACTCAATCACAACATTAATAGACCACTGTACCTGTGCATGTCTGTGTGTCGAGGCTCAGGAACGGGTTGGGAGGCATCCCCAGCTAATCATCCACATGTGTCATGTACCAACTCATGACCCAATTTCCTCCAGTTTTCTGCTTTAAAAACACATTTTTTTTTTTGGTTCAACATTTCTACAATGCTATTTTACCACACCCCATTGCTTTTGTACTATTGCAATTGTCTTGCTATGGATGTGCATATTGACAACTTAGGGACGTCAATAAATATTCCCAATTTATCATTTTTCAACATTACACTTAGACGAAATGGTTTTGAAAGCCTTTTAATTCACATTGAGGCAAAGCTAATACTTTTGCAATCTGCGTACAGTATTCTGACTTATTGGACGGGACTAATGGTACCTATTATAGTATGTCATCGAGCGAATAACTGTTTAATCTTTCAAAAAAATTCAAACTAGATTGTACCGTTTTTTCACCATAGGTTAGGTAGTGGGTTTAGTTAAAAGCATGACTCATAAGGATCACAAAACAGAATCTGTTGTTGCTGTTTTCCTTTGTACTCCCTATTCATCTGGCTTACTGTTTAATAAGAACATGAGTTTATTTAAGCAGTCTAAATATGTATACCTTATACTTGGAGGGTCCAAAATTAACCACCTTCTGATTAAATACAATTAACCTAATGAACAACCAACTGACCCTGACCTAACAGCAACATAAGGGAGGTGTAGACCAAAGAGAAGGTTGTCCATGAAAGTTGTCGTCCCCATTGCCAATGACAGTCCCCAACGTTCCTGTAGTATGATCTCTATACCCCACGAGTCCCACCACAACCATTCAGCAGCAGCCTTGTTGGGGATACAGTAGTTAGTAATTTGGGACCCACAGGGAGAGCTATTATTCTTGGTCAGTATGGCATGTGGGAAAATTGGAAAGAAGGCCAAGGATAGGATGGAGACAAGTATTTGTGGGTGTTTGTTTGGCATGTGTAAAAGGAAGAAGAAAAAGAAAGTAGGGAGAGGGAAAGAATTGGATGAGTTTTCCAAACGCTTTTTATTTGTGTATAATAAGATACAAAAGATGCTCAAAACAGGATAATGCTGTCACGGTATATGGTTGTAACGTATAATACAAAAGTAGTTTATAGCCCTAGCTCAATTTTTCAAATTATTACTAAATTTAAGCCAACAGTCAAATTTAAGAGCGTAATCCATGCCCCTTCCTGACCCCACTCCTAAAACTTATGGGAGTTCAACCTGAGCCTCCTCTCGTGGCCACCACACACACTTAGTTCAACTTGCCAGAGGGCCTAATATTGTACAATATGTAAAGCAGAAATTGGGAGTGTGTGTATGGGTGGTTTCTCACATATTGTGCAGGCCTGTAAGACCCCATGCACAAACTATCCAATCCACCTCCCCCCACACACCATAAACTGGCCGCATGTAGTATTTGAGACTTGATAGGTCAAACTGAGCATATATGCCAGGCTATTATAATTTAGGATGTGGCTCAGGATGACCTCCCCTAGTCCCAGTGTGGAGTTGTTAGTTGTTCCCCAGGCTGTCTTGCCGAACAGGCCCCAATGTGCTCGAGCTAAGGCCCAAGGCCATAAACGAGCACTCCCCCACAAAATCCTCCCATGCTTACCACTAACAAAAGCCGGGTGACCGAAGCCACTCCAAGGCAGGGAGCTTAGGAAGGTGCGGAAAACGCCCCCGCCCGTGAAAACCAAAGCCCCACCCAGTCCCTGGTTGCCCCTCAAGCAATTATGAAGGGAGGAAGTTGAGGGTAAAGTTTGTGGAGTAATGAAGGAATGCTACATGATTATGATGATGATGCAGTTTGTTTAACCACCATGCCACTCCCTGCTCAAGAGTAGGGTCTAGGCGTGGGTGCTCTGATGTTTCAGGGACTTCAGTAGACAATTGCCACAGATTGCTAGAGGTCATCCACCAACAGCACGGTGAATGTCGTCTGCCAATAACGCACACGCAGCACCGGCTAGCCCGAGACTCGAACCGTCGACCTCTCAGTCTGCAGGCGAGTTCTCTACAGTAGAACCATGCTACGGCCTGTCACGGTCGCCTGTGGTCACTTGGATTAGCTTTTGTGTTAGCTTAGCTGGTGCTGGGTAGAGCAACGGTAAGATCGTTAGCCTACCTGTAAAGAGATAAAACATGCAGTGTTAGCCTATATTATAATAAGTTCTGGTACGGTAATAATCAAAATACTGTACAGTAATGCTGGCACCATATACAGTAACCTATGTAACTTATATAACGAAGGCCTACAAGGAAATACCGATACTCGGTACTGCTCTTTCGGTTGTATTCTCAGTTGACGAATAACCTGAGCAATTGGGAATACTGTTGCATGGGCTTCACAACAGACCAATCTGAATGGCTTCCCTCCTTGATTCTACGGTTCTACCATCTCATTGGTCTTGAAATACAGTGGATAATATTCATAATAACTTGACCCTATTGGGAGGAGGGTATTGTGGTGAGTGGTGACTGAGAATATGGCCCTAAAAGGCTAAAGCCTAAGCCCACCTAATCACCAATAGCCTAGGCCCATAAAAAACAAAATAATAATAATAATTAAATAGCCTAGGCCTAATATTATAGGCCTAGGCTAATAATCTAGTTATCTAGGCCTAAGTAAACTATTAAGAAATGTCCTATTATATTGATTAGGCTAGGCTACAAGTGAATTGATTATTGACAGGTTGGACTCTATAGGTCTAGGCTGACTAAAAATTACCAAAATGGTAGGCCTAGGCTAAGGCTAGCCTTCTTAAATCTTAGGCCTCCCGCCTACCTACCCCGCTACCCGGGCTACCCCCGAGCTAAAATCAAGATTAAAACACTTAGGCTAGGCCTATAGCACTTCTGCCTCTCCGAAAATATCCACAATTCCCTTAACAATTATATATTAATGTGTTGCTGGCTCTAGACTAGCAGCCAAAATATGACAACATATTATGGGTTTCTTACCAGCCTCATAAACTCCTGAAAATACTCCGAGACCTCAATTAACGCATACAGCACACTGCCTGCCATGGTGACCCCTTCCTCGGGACCATTCTGGGGCCCCTCCATGGTGCTAGGGGTGGCAGACATTAAAATTAAGGAAGCAGAGCCATTGACACAGAATTGGTTCGAGCTGCTACTTTAATTTCCTTAGCTATATATAGAAAACTCTTTTATAACACTCCTCTCCTACCTACACATACAGATGGACAAATTCAATATTTTAATTAGGTAAATAGTTACTACATATGGACAATTAGTCTCATATATTGTAATTTCCAAATTATTTTGACCCATTTTATATAATTATTTTAGCCCCGCAGACATTGACATAACAAAGGAATTTATGCAAATTCGTCTCATATTTATTTCGGCCAATTAATGTATGTATCTTATTAATCTATATAGTAGCCCATAGTTCATGTATTTGTATATTATTCTATAAATTGATCAGCTCTAATACACAATAGTATTATGGTCATATTATTATTGGACGAATATCTCACATACGCATTGATTTTTGTGTTGTTTTACCATTAAAACTATATATATGTGTTTTATGTATTACATACTAATATAAAAATTGGATATTTAACTAAAAACAAACAAGACAAATTGCTCTCGATAAGTTATCTTTTCAGAAGTACCAACCTAACATATACAAATAAACGCAGACTTGCACTTTATTTATATATTGTTTATATTAATATTCAGACATACATTAAATACAATAAATCCACCTTTTTAGTCCTCTGAAACAATATTAGTAGTAGTTTATAGGATTGATATAGGCTATTCCCATTGTTATGGACGGTTGGCTGCATTGGTGTTTATTCCTCGCTATGGTGAGACGCAGATGAGTGAGTATCGATTTTTGTCACGATTTATAGCCTTATAGCCTTTATTATAACCGCTACATAAGTAGCCAGGAACAAAGTTAAAAGTGGCATGAATGTCCCAGGTAATTAATAAGGTTAAACATGGCCTAGGAGAGTGAACAGAAGGGGAAATGTGAGAGGTGTCATGGTGGTGCAATTCCTTGAAGTGAACACGTCAGGAAAACGACGGTATAGGCCTAGGCCTACAGGTACAGTAGTTAGCTTCTAATTTCTTCTATGCCTTTCCACATTACTCATCCCCCATTCTCAACACAGGTATGCAGTCTTATCAACGAATCCTTGTCCTTGTTATCTTGACAATCTTGTAGTGGTGAAGATAAAGTGGTGACTCCTAATATTTGCTATTGATAAAGGGTTGTTGTCGAACTTCCCAGAAATCACGAGTGGAGGTGTAATCATTTTTTTCCCCAGTTGGCAAGGTTTCTTCAGTTTGGTTGGAGATAGTGTGGAGGGAGCAGTTGTTTGGATTATTGGTTATAGGCCCTAAACTATTTTTGCAGTAGCCTACGGTATTGTCTGTATAGCCTAGCCTCGACCTACCTTAATAGACCTAGGCTAGTGCATACCATTTTGGCCTTTCATATAATTAGGCTAGCCTAGTTGAAAAGTGAAGACTGACCCAACTGTCAACTGAGAATTGTAAGGAAAATACTGTTAAATTAATTGGTCAATATTTACGAGCCACACCACAGAAGGGATCTCATTTCTAATGGTAGTTTTGGGTTACTATAATTTTATGCTTCATTGCTAGGCTATATAGACCTAGCCTAGCCTACTTTTTATCCACCGGAAACTATTTTTTTTTTTGCTTTTTTTTTTTTTTTTTTTTTTTTTTTTTTTTTTTTTTTTTTTTTTTTTTTAAGCATTAGGCCTAGCCTAGGCCTAACCTAACCTAAATGTATTTGGGGGTTATTAGGTTAGGTTAGGCTTAAAAAAAACAAAAAACAAAAAAAACAAGGAAAAAAAAAAATCCGGTGGATAAAAAGTACCGGTAGGCTATATAGGCCTAGCAATGAAGCATATGATAATAGGAACCCAAAACTACCATTAGAAATGAGATCCCAGCTGTGGTGTGGCTCGTAAATATTGACCAATTAATTTAGTAAACTAACTAGCCTAGGCCTAGTCTTTCAAATTTATGAAGAGCCCTCACTGCCTATGGATTGACAACACTGGTGACTGGTCTGCCCTGCCCCAAGACACATAAGAACATAAGAAAATGGGAGTCTGCAGAAAGCCGATTGGCCTAAGCAAGGCAGATCCCTGTCCCACACAACCCCAATACAAAACCCAAATATAAGCTCAAAAACCTAATACCCTGAGGATCATCTTACCAAAACGGTTAGAGATTAACGCAGGATTACGGGGGTCTGCAGAGTGCTGATTGGGCCAACCCTGCTGATCCCCCTTCACACCCAACCCTTCTCGTCCATATGCTTATCCAATTTTATCTTAAAGCTCCCTATCGTTTTTAATCCCACTATAGCACTTGGTAGTCCATTCCACCCATCTACAACTCTGTTACCAAACCAATATTTGCCTATATCTTTTCTGAAACGAAATTTATCTACAGTAATTTGAAACCATTGGTACGAGTTCTTTCGCTATCACTGAGCTTTAGTACATTTGTCATGTCCCCTTTGTTAATCCCACTAACCCACTTGAACACCTCTATCATATCCCCTCTAACTCTGCGTCTCTCTAACGAATGTAAGCCTAATTTCTTCAACCTTTCTTTATACGGAAGATTTCTAATATTCCTTATCAGGTGTAATTTGATAGCACATGAGATATACCAGTCTCTCTCTCTCTCTCTCTCTCTCTCTCTCTCTCTCTCTCTCTCTCTTCTCTCTATCACAACGGATATACCAGTCTCTCTCTCTCTCTCTCTCTCTCTCCTCTCTCTCTCCTCCCCTCTTCTCTCCTCTCTCCCTCCCTCCTCCCTCCCTCCCTCCTCCCTCCCTCCCTCCCTCCCTCCCTCCTCTCCCTCCCTCCCTCCCTCCCTCCCTCCCCCTCCCCTCTCCTTTATTCCATTTACTTCTCGTTATCAACTATTTTAGGTCAATATACAAGAGGCGCTACAATATAGGTAGCAAAATTATAATGGTAGTTTTGGGTTCCTATCATCATATGCTTCATTTCTATATACTTTTTATCTCCGGGGAAAAAAACAAAAAATCTTGTGTTTTTTATTTTTTTCTTGGATTTTGTTTTTATTTTTTGTATTAACCTAACCAAAAAACCTAACCTAACCTAACCTAAATGTATTTGGGGGCTATTAGGTTAGGTTAGGTTAGGTTTTTTGGTTAGGTTAATGACCAAAACAAAAAATCCCAAGAAAATAAATGAAAAATCCCAAGATTTTTTTTTTTTTTTTTTCCCGGGGATAAAAAGTATATAGAAATGAAGCATATGATGATAGGAACCCAAAACTACCATTATAATTTTGCTACCTATATTGTAGCGCCTCCTGTATATTGACCCTATTTTAATACAGTGATGGCTGCCAGGCTCAGAGAGAGAGAGAGAGAGAGAGTGTGTATTTACCTAATTGCCTAATTGTATTTACCTAATTGTAGTTTACAGGAGTTGAGCTAAGCTCGTGTTGTCCCGTCTCTCAGTCTACTTTTTATCCAATTTTTTCTTGAAAATATGGATGTTCCTTGCCCCTACCACCTCCTCCTCCAGCCCATTCCATTTGTCAATACATCTATAGGGGAAGCTAAACTTCCTGATATCGTTCTTGCAGGTACAGTAGGTCTTTTTACTTTGTAGCTGTGGCCTCTAGTTATTCCTGTATCCATAATTAATATATCCTCCCTATCCAGCCTCTCCAGCCCCCGGGTACATTTGTACATCATTATCATGTCTCCCCTCTCTCTCCTCTTTAGACTCGGTAGATTTAATTTGTCTAGCCTCCCTTCATATGGCAGTTCTCTGAGACTTGGAACCAATCTAGTGACTGCTCTCTGGATTCTTTCTAACTTGTGAATATGCTTCTTTAGATGCGGGGACCACACCACTGCTGCATACTCCAATCTTGGTCTAATCATACTCTTCATAATTTTCGCTACCATGGTCTCATCCAAATAGTTCAGAGCAACTTTCATATTCCCGGCCATTGCATACATTCCGCTAAAGAGCTTGTTAATATGTTTCTCTGGCGACAAATTATCTTGTATAATCAACCCTAAATCTTTTTCTTTTTCGGCCTTGCTAATTTTATTATCTCCCATCCTGTACTCCCAATTTGGTCTATTCACACTTCTTCCCATATTTAACACATGACATTTACTTATATTAAATTTCATTTTCCACTTGGTGCTCCATTCGTATATTTTATCTAAATCCCCTTGCAGCTCCTCACAACTACTTTTATTTGTTATTTGTCTCATAATTTTTACGTCATCTGCAAACATTGACATGTAAGAGTTTATGCCTATCGGCAGGTCATTCACGTACATAAGGAACATGAGAGGTGCCAACACAGATCCCTGCGGCACACCACTCTCAACTTTCCGCCACGATGAGTAAGTTCCTCTAATGTTGGTCCTCATTTCCCTATCTGTTAAATAGCTCTCCATCCATTTCAGCAAACTCCCCCTGACACATCCTAGCGTCTCAAGCTTAGATAACAATCTCTTATGTGGTACCTTATCGAATGCTTTGGAAAGGTCTAAGTAGACGCAAGGTCCACCCATCCGCCTCTTTCTTGGAGTACATCTATCACCCTACTGTAATAACATAGCAAACTGGTAACACAAGATGTCCCTTCTCTGAATCCAAATTGCTTTGGGGTTATTATTTTCTTTCTCTCCAACATTTTCATCCATCTCTTCCTAATTAGCTTTTCACAAATCTTGCATACAATACTAGTAAGTGAAACTGGTCTATAGTTTAGAGGGTCCTCAGGGTTTCCATTCTTGTATATCGGAATGATATTAGCTCTTTTCCATTCAACAGGAAACCTGTCCTTTATCTAAGGAAGCTTGAATTATGTCCCTCACTGGCTCCACTAATTGCTCTGCACACTCCTTTAAAACCCAGGCAGACACTTCATCCGGTCCCATAGCTTTCCTTACTTCAAGTCCTCTCATCGCAGATAACAGCTCATCTCTAGTTATTTCAATCTTACTAAGACCACTCTCCAGTACTCCCGCTGTGGTTCGTCAAAACCTTCCTCTCTAGTAAAAACTGACCCCAATTTGTTATTCATTACCTCGCACATGTCCGATACATTTTCATACGTCCTAGCATCAACTCTTAATTTAGTAATTTGTTTCTTTACCTTCAACTTACTGTTTATATATTTATAAAATAATCTAGGGTCACTTTCACATTTATTTACTATGTTCTTCTCATAGTTCATTTTAACTTGCCTAATTATGTTAACATATCTATTCCTCTCCTGTTTATATTTATTCCGATTACTCTCAGTGTTCCTTCTTCTTAATCTAGCCCAAGCTGCATCACGCCTACCCAAAGCTCTTTTGCATTTCAAATTAAACCAATCTTTCTGCTTAGTAAAATTTCCAGTTTTATATCTTGGGACAACATATTGGTTCCTACTCTATAAATTTCGAGGAATCTACTATATTTACCTTGTACGTTCCTTCAAAATAAGATCCCAATCTACTCCCTCTAAATATCTTTTCAAGGATACATAATCAGCTTTACTATAATTTAATCTGTCATTTATGTAGCTATTGTCTAATCTATTGGCATTACTCGAGGTCAACTTCCATTTTAGTAATAGGTGATCACTTTTACCTACAGGACATAGATAGTTTATATCACTAATTTCGTGAGGATCTTTTGTAAAAATCAGATCGAGTTTAGAAGGTTCGTTATTACCCCTCATTCTTGTATTTTCCTTCACATGTTGTGTAAGTACATTTTCCGTAACCAACTCCACTAGCCGACTTCCCCAAGATCTCTGATTTGGCCCTGCATCTCCCGATTCCCAATCAACCTCACTACAGTTGAAATCTCCTACCAAGATCAATCGATTCTTCCTTAAAAGCAATCTTCTCAACGACTGAATCATATCCTCTACTGTGTGTGTGTGTGTGTGTAAATATACAATTCAGAAGTAGGCTATGAGTAATCTATTATATTGCTTATGCAGCTTATTCTATATAGGCCTAGTCAATGTTTGAATTAAGATTATCGTAGACGTGTATCAAATGTTTTGTCTCTCTCTCTCTCTCTCTCTCTCTCTCTCTCTCTCTCTCTCTCTCTCTCTCTCTCTCTCTCTCTCTCTCTCTCTCTCTCTCTCCTCTCTCTCTCTCTCTCTCTCTCTCCTCTCTCTCTCTCTCTCTCTCTCTCTCTCCTCTCTCTCTCCTCTTTCTCTCTCTCTCTCTCTCTCTCTCTCTCTCTCTCTCTCTCTCTCTCTCTCTCTCTCTCTCTCTCTCTGTTAGGTCCTTCCTAATTTGGCAGTCATCACTAGGTTTATTAAAATAATTGATAGCCTAATGAGAACTAAATGGAATAAAGGAAGGGGAAAGAGAGAGAGAGAGAGGTCACTGGTCTATAGGTAGTGCGAGGTCTTCATAAATTTGAAATACTATAGCCTAGACCTAAAGGTTATTTTTATTTATTTTTTCTTGTAGCCTAGTTTTCATGTTTTTTAGTGTTAAGTGTGAATTCCAGTGCAATTGCATTTTGGTATAATTTTAGCGGTGGCTCCAACTTGATTTGGGTATTAATATTATTTCCATTCATCTAGTTATATCCTTACTTATTGGTTTCTGGTTATATAAACTGGAGCATTTTGGTTTTAAAATTATACTAGGTTAGGTTAGGCCAATAAAAAACTAAATTGGACCAATTCTTAACATCACAAAACATGAAATATGAAGGAAAACTAGGGAATTAAACATAGGCCTAATCAAATCTAAAATTGATTTAGGGCCTAGATCCATTTCTAGAATTTTACCTGCATCTTTACCCATTATCCAACAATGGAAAGACCCCCCCCCCCCACCACAGAAACCTAACCTAAAAACTTAACCACACACCCGCTGGTCTTACCATTGATATAAAGGCTAAGCCGCTAATGTAATACAGTACTAAAAATATGGTGGAAAAGTTAAAACAATTACTGGTAGTTCTCTAGTGATTCATGATTGCCACCTTTCTTGTAAACTTGCTTCCACCCTCATTTAACCCTCTAAGTCTAATAGTAATATATGTATTGTATGTATGTACAGTATATACTGTACTCGGTTACATACCGGTACCCCATAGCTGGGGGTGGCCGACTTGAGACAGAGCTCGAAGTTCGAACAGGGACAAACACAACATAATAAAACACAATACAAAATTCACACACATCTAGGTCGCCCAGGAGAAGACCCAGAGTCTAATGAAATTTTGTTTTAATTTGCGGCAGTAATGACATTCTTAGCAATGCATTGGCAGATCTATGAGGCACAATAAAATTTGTATCTAAAATTACCTACACTTGATATCCTATTGTCCAGACTAAATAGGTTAGGCTACTTGATTTCAAATAGTCTAGCTAGCATAAGTTTGGCTCTGTTAATCTGTTAGACTTACCAACCCAAAAGTGTAACGTTATTCTCAATCTTTCTTCTATTCAACAGCTGAGCTCTAGCCTCTGGAACTCTCTCCCAGAATCTGTCTTTCCCTCATCCTATGACTTAAAATTTTCCACCCCTTTGTACAGGAATATATATTTATATACATATAGATAGAGAGATGATACATATTGATTTAGTAAAATACCGTACTTAACCCGTCCAGCCCCAGCGACGCGTCTGACGCGTCGGCGATGTATGTAACGCACAGCCCCAGAGACGCGCCTGACGCGTCACCCTAATTGCGCCGACCGTAACCTCAGGTGTAGCCACTCAAGAGGGCTCAGATTTGTATGGGAACTGTATACGTATCCCACGCAACTGTGCCGATGGTTGAAAACTCTCAAAGTCCACGTGCGTGCGCGCGAGCGCGCGATAACCTGTTTTTTGGGGATAATTGCCTTCAATTTTTTACTCTTGTAAAATCCGTTTTCGGGGGCTCTGTAGGACCATTTTTTAAGCTTTTTGAGCGGTTTTTCGTGGTTTTTCCTTCATTCCTAACCCATTCGCTATTGTTTCTGGAATAAAACAATTTTTTGAAAACCGGCCGGGTTCTGGTGCGCAAACATTACAAAACTAGCCGGGGCTCCACGGGTTAAGCATTTTATTTTGACGTTAGCTTAGAAGGTTTAATTCATTACATGTCATAGACGATACAATACCGTATAGTTACAGTAAAGTACAGTAATTCCATTCATGAAAGTAAAGGTTACCTTTTGGGACAGCTTGGTGCATGCATTATGCTTTGTTGTGCATGCAGCTTACTGGTTCATGTACCCTGCTTACTGTGTGTAGAGTTAATTATTAGAATTTATGCATGGAATTATTCACTGTATGTACAGTCGCGGTCATTAAAGGGGGATGGGCTTATTTATTTGCTCATTTATGTATCTGTATTTTTTTTAATTTTCCTCCCTAGACCTTCATCAAGCTTAAAAATACATCCGCCCAAGACCCTCCAAGATAAATGTGTACATTTTTCTATCGAAAAAATTTCCGGCCAAGGGCCGGTTCGTCTTAAATTACAAGCGATTTGCGCTGTCGCTTGCCAAGGAAAAATCAAAATTTAATTGACACGAAAAGTCATAATATTGACAAAGTACAGTAATGGGGTAAAAGGACTTAAAATCGCCAAAATATTAGGCCGAACGTCTTTTACAGTATTCTGAAAACTACCGAAAAATTTACAAATTTATCATGAAGGGGGGTCTAGGGGCTGTTTTTCTAAGCTTGATGGAGGTCTAGCGAGGAAACTAAGAAATAAAGGAATACATTTATTATTAGACCAAAAAATGGCCCATCTCCCCTTAAAGGCAGTGATGACTTTTTAGTGTTTATTGGTGTTACAAAGACATATTTAACCAAGCCTTCTCCTAAAGATGTGCAGTCGCATTCATGGCTACTTGAACATTCCTTGCATTATAGACAAGCCTGTGAGTCTGGACTTCTGAAATCCTGTACCTGTATATACCATATTTTCTATGTTATAAGATATACAGTGTTGTCGTAAAACTACCTTTGTTATTTTCAAGATTATAACCGTTTGCCATTTTAATTTTGCTTGCATTAGACTTTGTAAAGTCATAAAGTTAATAGGAATTAGTATTTACTCCTATAATTTCCAGAGGTAATTATTCACTTGATAAAATCATCTGTTACTAGATAGAAAGCATAGAATGACAGTGTATCATATATTATCATAAAATTAGGCCTAGCTTCATCCATGGCAATTTAAAAAATATGGCTATTTTTATCTAACTGTTATTTCCTATCGTGGAGTGTGTCCTAGAGGATGGTGTAGTCTCATAGGGTAGAAGAGTCATAGGATAAGGGAGTCTTATAGAAAATATGGTACATAATTTGATAATCAAATTTTCCCAATATTACTAAAGGGTATCATAATTGTGTTTCCAAATATTGTACAGTCAAAAGTCAAAGTTCTGATACACCTTTGCTTTGAGTGAAGTCATCCTCGTCTATTGAAAGCTTGAATGTCTGAACAATTGTAACCTTTCTGCCTTTTTTCCCCACCCCTACTATTTTGATCCAGTTCAGGCATTCAATCGTTCAATGGTTTTGGTTTTAACTTTTGTTTGTACTAAAACCTTGATGATAATTTGTTAAAATCTAAAAAGAGGAGCATGAACTCTATACAGTAGTTCTACGACTTAAAACAATATTTGTCACAGACTATTAGAAATACATCAGGACTGACATGGAACATAATAGTAGCTTTAAATTACACATTAACCCTTTCACGCATTTATGACGCAGAGGTTGCCAGATTAGCAAGAAGAAATAGAGTTTGCTCACTCTTATAATTACCTCTCCAAAATTAATTTTCTGCCCACAGCTAACTCAAAGACAACTGCAGAGGTTGAAGTAACTAAACTAAAGGTTTCTAAATACCCCTGATGGTAACAAAGGCTTTAAAGTATCCCTATAGGCTCAAAATTGCGTCAAGAATGTGAGAGGGTTAAGAACCTAATTTGTTGGCAAACTGTGGATTTTGACTGTACATGTATTCCTGACAGTGACTATACCCCCAGTATTGTTTGATTATGTTTGTGTTTCCCCTCACTTTTGGTTTTCTTCCATTCAGGTGTGATTGGTGACCTGGTAGCCTAAAGACTGTTAACTTGAAGCATTATGGTAAGGGCAGTAGTTGTCATGGACCTCCTACACTCCAGACTCCATGCACTATAGTTAGCGTTAACGAACTTGACAATTATCTCGATTCTTGACCTCTTCGTAACTCAAAAGGACCTTGAGCAAACTGGCTGTAAATATCCACACCTATTTCCTGGTAGACTCTTCCCAAATGATAGAAATGTCAATCAGATTGCTTTCATTCATTTTTGAGTTATAAGAAGTTAAGGGGTCTGGATTATTGTCAAGTTCGTTGGCGCTACCTATAGTCTCTTAGCATAGCAGTGGTTTGGGGCATACCGGTAACATAGCCACAAATATAAGGCCACTGGGACTTTATGAGGCCATCTAAATTAATTAGATAGGCATTAACTTCACACTTCCTACAATTACTTTCATTGATTTTATTAGTTAGGTTTATTTGTAAATTAATTGGTGGGTTGGTGAAAACAAATATGAATACAAGACATGTTTTTCCCAGGCTAATGATAACATAGTACCGGGTACCTCTTACTATGTGTAATTCTGCATGTTATAAGAAGCGACTAAAAGGGTTGGTCACTTGTTTGATATAAGTCACCTTGTTGGGTAACCCTCAACAACAAGCATATCTTTGCTTTTGTATTATTACACCCACACACTGTACAAGGCATTAACAGTAAAACAAATCCTTGGTTCTGTATTATTGGTTTTGTGTAATAAGTTATTCTTGGAACTTAAATGAGCCAAATTAAATTGAATTAAAATCTGTCTTATCTATTGATCTGTCTACCCATCTACAGAGTATCCTTTTAACTAACCAGTGTAGTGCTGGTGCACTACAAACAGACTTAATCTAGCCCCAGCCAAATCCACCGCAACCCTGCTCACAAGTTGGACAGGAGAACACGAATACATCCCTCAACTCACCATAAACAACACACCCCTAACACATACACACACACCCAAAATCCTAGGAGTAACATATGATACTCATATGACATTCAAACAGCACACCACAAACATTAAAAAGAAACTGACACCCAGACTTAACGCCCTCAGGTCACTTGCTCACACAAAATTTGGACACAACAAAGAAACTACCACCACAGTATATAAACAATACATAAGATCAGTGATGGAATACGCAAGCCCAGCCTGGGCTTCTAACCTAGCTGAAACACATCATAAGACCTTACAGACTATTCAAAACAAAGCCCTGAAGATCATTACAGGCTGCACAGCTACTGCACCCACAGATCACCTACATCAAGAAACCAAAATCCTCAAAGTCAAAGACCATCTGGACATGAGAGGCACTCAATTCCTGGCAGCAGCCTCCACGAACCAAGACCACCCACTAAACTACATGGCAACACACCCACAGACACCAAGAAATATCAAAACAACACCCAGCACACGGTATCACACAATTATTGTCCTCTCTCCCTCCCTGCCCACCCCGAACCAACTTCCAGAAGCACATCCATACTCATATCGCTCACCGATCCATCCACTCACTCACAGACAACACGCAGCTGCATGCACGACCTCCCAAAATCCATCCTTCCGAATCCTCCCTTCCTCGCGAGGACAGAGTCCACCTGGCCAGGCTGAGATGCGGACACCATCCAGCTCTCCTGAGCTATCAGAAGAGACTGGATGACTCCGTTGTCGACGCCTGCCCGGGATGTAACACAGCACCCCATACCATTAAACACATCATAGAAGACTGCATTTCACACAACCACATACGCCAACAACACAATCTACACTCAATGAGAGCTCTGTGGGAAAGCCCGATCATGGCCATGGCCTTCCTTAGGGACTCGGGGCTGTTCGGCCAGGCAGCTTAGGGAACAACAACAACAACTAACCACATCTCTCCCTCGCCCCAATACATATATTATGTACATACACATGCATATACAGTATACACAAGCACTCGTATACAACATGCACATACACACACACACACAGATGTATGCATTTGGTTTTATTTTGTATTTGAAACCTTTTGATAAATTAGTGCATTGAGCCTGAGGAGAAATCTGGGTCCTTGACACCTTATGGAGCTTATGGGAGTATAATACCGGTACTGTACTAGTAATGTTCTTTTGCGACATCTCTTATGGAATATGGGCAATTGTACAGCTTAGGTCAAAGTTTTGAAATATTTCTACAAGTTTTACTGTACTTCTCTATCTGGTTATAAAATATATTTACTCATTAACACAGCAAAAAAGTTTGAAGATGTTCTAACTTTTCTCTCTGAATATACAGTACTGTACATTGAATTTACAGTACTCTTTTTAAACTCGCCTAAAAAAAAATACCAGTATAATAATAATAATATGTTTTACATACAGTTTTTGTTCAGGTGTTTTACAGAGTTTTATTGAGGTTGTTAGGGGAGTGATATGTTAACCTCCTCAGGGTATAGGACTCTGTCAGAAGCTAAACTGCGGACCACATCGGGAACGACTGACTTCCGATTGCTACTCTCGGTACCCGAAGCGGACGATGCCAGTATCACATACTTGTATACGCAAAACACTCTCCTCCCCTTCCTTCTGCTCAAAAACTTACCTTCGTTAGACAAAGAGTCATCACTGGGGCTAAGTAGAAGCACGTTCACTCTGCTGGCCGTTTTGACGTCCAAAAAATTACAAAAATGGGGCTATTTTATTAAGCTTGATGGAGGTCTAGCAAGGAAACTAAAGAATCCATAAATATATAGGCCAATAAATAAACCCTACCCCCCTTAACCCCTTCAGACTCATATGACGCAGAGGTTGCCAGATTAGCAATAAGAAATATTGTTCTCTCACTCTTATAATTACCTCTCCAAAATTAGTTTTCTGCCCACAGCTAACTCAAAGACAACTGCAGAGGTTGAAGTAACTAAATTAAAGGTTTCTTAATACCCCTGATGGTAACAAAGGCTTTAAAGTATCCCTAATCGGCTCAAAATCGCGTCATATGTCGGAGAGGGTTAACCCTATTTGTTCCAAGGGGAGTATTTTTTAACCTCCCCTGTTTTGGTTCATTAATTTTGACATTTTAGGGGTATCACCCAATTAGTTTGACAATCATAAGACGTTTCACCCCATTCAGGTGTTGATTATTTTCTGAGCGATAGCGAGGCAATAACTTGAAGAAATCGGCCTCCAGGCGGGACAGTTTTCTATAGAAAAGTGTACACATTTGGCCTGAATGCGGTCTGAGTGGGTATTTGTTTGTATGAAGGAAGTCTGGGAAGGTGTTCTGTTAGCCTAGGGGACAAACTAAAATACATTACTTGAAAATGGTAAAAGCAAGCAAGCCGTGGCATGCACCAAATCACCACCCAAAACGAGGGGCGTCGCGCTCCTTGGTGCCGCTAGAAGAGTGGCGAACACATCATAAGGTATCATAAGGTAAGGCATAATCAGTAGAGCGTCGGCTGCTGATCAAAGGGTTGGCGGATTGAGTCCTCACTGTCAAAATGTTATTGGTAGATGTCAAGCCCGGGCAACTTGACCTAGCGATTTGTGACGCCTAATATTCATGACCACCCCTTCTCGTGAATTACGGCGTCTGGGGGAAAAAAAAATAAAAAAATAAAAGAATAATAATAATAATACAGTAATTAAAAAAAGAAAATAATAATAATAGTAATATTGTAATGACCCACAAGATGTCAGATCAGATAGTGTTAACCCCTTCTTTACCGGTGACATCTTTTAAATTTAATTCTAGCTATATTTAGACGATTTTGTGCAGTTTATGAAGGATGTGTGGTAGTAAAAAGGGTTGAGACTAGTTCAAAGCCTGTTAATTGCTGAAGGCCCTTGTTAAACTGAATAAAATTGTCTAATATTAGCTAGAGTATAATTGAAACGCCGCCGCCGGTACAGAAGGGGTTTTCTTCTTATCTTCATAACAGAACAATATGTGTAATGGTAGATGGCCTTTATTCTCAATTTCACTCAATAAATGCTGGTGTTCCCCAGGGATCAGTTTTGGCCCCAACTCTGTTCCTCATTCATATCAATGATCTCATATCTACCACTCATAATCCAATACATTCCTATGCAGATGACTCAACACTCCACAGTTCCTTCACATTTACCAATTCTTTCACCCAACCCGATCTTATAAATTCAAAAATAAACACTGCAATTTCTCTGAACCAGGACCTTTCTAGAATTAATGAATGGGGACAAAAGAATCTAGTTTCCTTTAATGCACAGAAAACCAAGTACAGTACATTCAATTTTCTAACTGACAGAATCTCACTGACTCCCATATATTTGTTAATGATGTAAATATTCCCACTTCCCCTAGTACAGTATTGACATTCTCGGTGTAACATTAACTGCTAACTTGAGCTGGACACATTATGTTAGAAGCATTGCTAAGAATGCCTCTAAAAAAATGGGACTTCTGTACAGAGTTCGAGAATTCTTCACTGACGAGCAGTTGGCCGTGATATATAAAAGTCATGTGCGTTCTCAGATGGATTACTGTTCACCTCTGTGGAGTGGAAGTGGAGTGGTTGCATTGAGGCAGTTGGACAAAATTCAAAATAAAGCTATTAGATTAATCAATAACCCTGCAATCACACAGGACCTTCCTACTTTATCCATACGAAGAAACGTTGCATCCCTTGCATTATTCTACAGATATTTTCACATCAATTGTTCCGAGGAACTTGCTTCAATTGTGCCGCCTCTCCACATCTTTCCCCGTAGAACTAGGGCAGCTGAGAGCGCCCATGAATTTACATTTTCTCCTCCACAATGCAGAACTTCTGCTTATCAAAATTCATTTATCCCTAGAACTACTACTCTTTGGAATTCACTTCCCTTGAGTTGCTTTCCACAAACTTACAATCTACAAATGTTTAAATCTAGTTGTTACAAACATTTTATGAATGGAGGATGCCTTTAGGCACATGGACCTTTTTGTTTTATCTGTGTTTTTCCTTCCTCCGTTCATTGTCTCTTAAAAAAAAGGGGGGGGGGACAGTGGCTGTTTGTTTGGTCTATTAATTCATTTATTCATATATTTTTGTTATAGTTTCCTCGCTAGACATCCATCAAGCTTAGAAAAACACCCCCTAGACCCCCCTTCAAGATAGATTTGTAAAATTTTTGGTAGAAAAATGTCCCGGCCAAAGACGAATTCCTCCTAAAATTACAGGCTCGCTTTCGCTCGCCAGGAAAAAATCGACACCTAAATGGCACGAAGGGTCCTAATATTGACAAAGAAATGGGGTGGAAGGTCATAAAATCCCCAAACTAATGGAACCAACGTCTTAAAATCTCAAAACTAGTGGGGCTAAACATTAGGGAGAATGGGGTCCAGAAAAATGGTCTGTCTCCCCTTAAGCTATGTGCACTTTATAATACAGTAATACCAGTTCCTGTTGTCCTTGCATCATGTGAGTATGAGTAACCTTGTGAGTCTAGACTCTAGACCCAATGACTCGTCTTCAGGAAGTAGAGACTTTGGAATGTTACCCTTGAGTGGCCAAGAAGCAGCATTACCTTTATTTACTGATTTCTTATTATATTATTATTATTATTATTATTATTTATTTTATTTGTTTTCTATTCGGGCTCTGCCTCGAGTCGCCCACCCCCAGAAAAAGACAAGTAGGTATGCGCCTGAGTAAATAGATAGATAGACTTTTTTGTTTTACAAGTTACATATTATATTTTACCCTGGGGGTAAGGGATTAGAATATGCCCCACGTGCCTCCTGCGTGTCGTAAGAGGCGACTAAAGAGGTTGGGTCGGTGGGCTTGCAACCCCCCACCCGTGAAAAATACCAAAGCAACGAAGAACGAACGAACAGCCTCGGATGCGGACGGACCTTATGTTGATGAACCCCGACCGACTATGGACAATCTTAGAATAGCGACATGGAATGTGAGAGGCATGAATAATGACACAAAAGAGAGAGAGGTCCTGGAAGTGTTCGTGAATGCCTGAGACCAAATGGAGGGGTACAGATGTGAGAGAGTGGGAGTGTGGAATGGGTGTGTGTGCTGGAGTGAGTGAGGGAGCAGCGAGAGAAGGTGCGTGTTTGTTTGTAGGTAACAAATGGAAGGCGCATGTATATGGGTCTGTGGGTTCAAGGATTGTGGGGGTGAGAATGAAAGTAGGAATACAAACATGGGTGATTAAGTGTGTGTATGCTCCGACAGTGGATAAACCTGTAAGAGAGAAAGAGGAGTTCTGGGTGAATGTGGAGGCTTGCCTGGATAAGTTTGGCAAGAACGAAAGAATATTTCTGATTGGGGATATGAATGGGAGAGATACTAAAGTAACAGAGATCGGCCAACCTCCGCCATATTGGTGCCACTGGTGTACAGTATTTGCATTTGTGGTGGTGACCCAAAGTATCAGCATCGTTTCCAACTTACTGTACAGTTGTTACTGTTCTCCAGGCTGCCTGGCCGAACAGCCCCAAGGCCAAGGCCATAACCGAGCACCCCCACAGAACCCTCCCTGCCTACCACAAAAAGCCTGGGTGACCGAAGCCGCTCACAGGCAAGGAGCCGGAGCCGAGGAGGGTGCGGTAATGCCCAGGATACCGAAGCCCCACCCAAGGCTTTGTGCTCCTCAGCAATTATGAATAGAAAGCTGAGGGGCAAAGGCAAAAAAAATACTGTACAGTATGGTACTGCACTTCCCTGCAACCCTTTTATCATCTTCCATAAGATCTATCTATTGCCTGACGCCGTGATCCCCAAAGGGGTGGTCACGAACGAACCGTCCCCATGCACCTCTGTCCCCAGTCAGTCGACGCCCCTCCCCCCAACCAGCACTGCCTTCGTTCATATACTTCCTCACTCCATCCTTCCACCTCTCCTTCGGTCTACCTCTCCCTCTCCCTCTCTTTCCCTCCACCTCGCTCTCGTACACCCTCTTAGTCATTCTCTCGCTTTCCATACGTTCCATATGGCCGAACCATCTCAAGTTGTTCCTTTTCACACTTTCCATAAGATGACTCAATTTTTTTTATTATTCTAGCTAGTACTGTACATACACTGGTTTAACATAATTTTCCATTACATCCATTGTAACGGATCAGACGTGGTTGCCTGTCCGCAGTTGAAATGTTATGCCATAAAATCCTGCCTGCCAGATGATTTTATTTATCTTAGGAAGAATTCGTTCAGTACTAGGGGGTTAATTTTGATACTCTTTTAAACCCTTTGCTTCATTGAGTCTCCTATGTGGAATAATATCATCAGGTTCTTTTAAACACCTTTGCTTCGTTGAGTCTTTCCTATGTTGAATAATATCATCAGGTTTATTTGTATTAAAGAAATTGCCATATGATTGAACAGTTAATGAGATCATAAGTATCACCCCGTTCTAAACATTAATTATCCATGCCAGTTCCTTGCTTGAAGCTGGAAACATGTGACTTTATTAACAAATTACACCAGAAATACTATAGTCTATTCGCTGTAAGTAGGCGAGAAATCATGACCTCTATCCTTTGTAACTAAAAAAGGGCTAGAGCAAATTGTCTGTAAATTTCCACATCTATTCCTTGACTGACTCTTCCCAAATGGTAGAAATATTAGCTCGATTATTCTAGTCGTTTTTTTAGTTGCATATGTTAGAGGTCATGATTTCTCGGCTACTTACAGCGAATAGACTATACAGTAGTCCCATTATATAATCTCACTTTGTTGTATGTAGTTTCAGAGGCACACATAAATTGAGAATGTTGTGTGCAGTACTTATTTTTCGTACTTGTTGCTTGATATGTTTCAGTGTTACCTTTGTTCTCTATTAATTACACTTCAGAGGTGAAATGTAGGTTATATATTATGTGTCAGTTTGTTCTGTACTCATGTTAACCCACTGAACCCCAGCGACGCAGCGTTTGCGTCCACAATGTATGTAACGCTAAACCCCAGCGACTCATAAGTTGCGTCCTGTCCGGTCCGGTCCCAATTACTCCGGTCCTATGGCACCTAGAGGGCTCATATTTGTATGGGATCTGTGTAAGTATCCCACGCACCCATGCCGATGGTTGAAAACTCTCAAAGTCCAACCGTGAGCGCGCAAAAACATGTTTTTTGGGGGAAATTGCCTTCAATTTTTTACTCTTGTAAAATCCGTTTTCGGGGGCTCTGTAGGACCATTTTTTGAGCTTTTTGATCGGTATTTCGTGTTTTTTTTTTCCTTCATTCCTAACCCATTCGCTATTGTTTCTGGAATAAACAAAAATCAGAATCAGCCGGTCCTGGGTGGTACATTTATAAATATTTAGCTGGTACTCAGCGGGTTAAAATACTTCTACTAGGATATTTGTATTGGTCTGTAGGTCTTGAGCATTTTTCTTTTTTGTTTACTTACGCTGTATCGTGTAGTATTTTCTGGCATAACCTTTAGCTGTGTTGGTGGTGCACAGTAATGGTTTAAATGCTTATGTTCTGCGTGTGGTGTCCCGAATTTGAATCCCTGGAGGACCATATGCTTTTATTGGTTTATTCAAGTACATTGGGGTTTGTGATTGATGAATAATGTTAAGAACGGGGTATTACTTATTTCTATAGGTTCACTGACTAATGTATAGCGAGGCCGGTCCTTAGTGATCTTGGCCCCATTCAATGTTCTTTCCTCTCACTAAAACATTACGCTTTCCATAATGCAGTTGGGTCTGAGTACATGATTAGATTGATATCCAGAATTCATTCGAAAATGGATATTAATCGTGATTGGGTACTCAACCTTTAACTGTGTTGGTGGTGTAATGGTTTAGATTCTCATGTTCTGGGTGTGGTGCCGCGAGTTTGAATCCCGGGAGGACCATATACGTTCATTAGTTTATTCAAGTACATTGAGGTTTGAAATTGATGATTAATGTTAAGAACGCGGTGTACTTATAACTGTACTTATATACTGTACTGTATATATAGTCTATTCGCTAGAATTTGGCCAAAAATATTGACCCCTAACCCCTGTAACTCAAACAGGGCTAGAGCAAATGAATTGTAAATGTCCTTATTCCCTGGCTGACTCTTCCCAAATGGTAAAAATATTAACTTCAGTACTCCAGTCCTTTTTTAGTTATAGTATGGACATGTGGAGAGAATGGATGATCAGAACTGGGTGAAGAAATGCCGGACTGTGAACGTGGTGGGAGCTGCGCATAGGGGTGGACCTAGAATGACGTGGGCTCGGGTACTCCAGTCCGATCTCAAAATAAAGAACTTGACAACAGAGGTAGCCCTTGACAGGGCCGCCTGGAAAGCTGCCATTTAGGATATGAGACTGTAACCACATTCTCTGTGGACAAACGGTCTTTAAACTTGTATGTACTGTATGTATGTATGAAAAAGCTGCTACTAGCTGCTAAGTAGGTTATAGTTGTATTCAAGTGGATTATAGATAGTAAGGCTGCCATCAGTCCCTATCTCGTAAAATACCTTAAGATTTGAAGTACAGTACTGTACAGTATATGGAGATCAAGACACTTGGTGTAGAGAGTTCTGGCCTAAGTATAATAGACTAGGCTACAGTAAACTCCCTTTTATCCAAAAATCATGAGTATAAAGGAGACAAAAGGCAAAACTGCCTGCAACAAGGGCCCTTCCCTAAGGTTGTAAAAAGTGATAGTGAGCCAATACTATCAGATAAAAAACTGTCTTGATAGCGTAATGCATAGTGCGTGGAATTTCTATGTGAGTATCCTGGGTTCGAGTCCTCGGAGTGCCACATGTATTTCTTACAGTTTCTTACAGTTTCTTACAGTAGATCCTCTGGAAAAAGGCAAACTATGCCTGTGTATCCAGCTCAGTACCAGTACTTGCACTGCTGCGGTCGTTCACGGTGTTAGCGGCGGCGGTAGCAGACGCAACATTTTTACTATTCTGTATTTTTGTTTTATAATCAAACTTCAAATCTTGTCTTCCCCATGCTTTATCAAGATTACTTTCAAACTCCCTTATTGATTCGGAATCGACTACATACTGGGGCAGTGCGTTCCACTCATTTACCACTCTATCACAAAATGAGTTCTTTGCCTTCTCAAGCCTATTTCTTTCTTTGTAAATTTTCTTAGTGTCCTCTCGTTCTTGTTCCCTCCCGCATCAAGAAGATACCTTCAGTAATTGATTTCAGTAATTGAGTTTAGATGTGAAGTTGGTTGGTGTAAAAAACATAATACTGTAATTATAGTTACGAGTACAGTGGCGCTAAGAAGTCATGTATCGGCTGTCATTACGTTTGTCTCGCTCTGTGCTGTATTAATGTCTGTCAGATGTTGAATAGGGCGGGTAAGTATAGGAACATGTTGGTATATCGCACTCAAAATGAAGAAACCTTGTATAAATATTGCTGATACCAATTGTTGATCAAAACATAATTGGTGCCGAGACATCACTTGTTAGGCCGACTGTACATGATTAGATTGATATCCAGTACAGTATTCTATAAACGGATATTAACCCTCTCACGTTCTTGACGCAATTTTGAGCCTATTAGGGATACTTTAAAACCTTTGTTACCATCAGGGGTATTTAGAAACCTTTAGTTTAGTTACTTCAACCTCTGCAGTTGTCTTTGAGTTAGCTGTGGGCAGAAAACAAATTTTGGAGAGGTAATTATAAGAGTGAGAGAACTCTATTTAGTATTGCTAATCTGGCAACCTCTGCGTCATATGGTCGTGAGAGGGTTAAGCGTATTCATATACTCAATCTTCAACTGTCTTGGTGGTATACCGGTAATGGTTAAGGGGGGTCACCTGTTTTTTTTTATCTTTCTCTCCTTTTCTCTCTTTCTCTGACTTCTATCCATTTGGCCCCATTCAGCCAACTGTTTTAAGACGTTTATCCCCATCCAGGTGTCGATTTTTTCCTGGCGAGCGATAGCGATGTTCTCCATTACACTATCGAGCCGGTATGTAGATAAACAGAGAGAGAGAGCATTGAGATCGCTGCCTGAGGTTTAGGCAGAGAGACAGCGTTGAGTAAGTGAACATTGATGACTAATTATGATCATTCTACCCCCAGGACGAGCCAATGAATAGCGAGGAGTACCCCAAGCGTGACATCGACGAAGTGAGCATCGCGTCAGACTTCAGCATCATACCGGAGAGCTTTGTTAGTAGAGTGTGGAAATCTGTTGTTTATATTTTAGATATCTTAACACCTAACGAGCGGCCTAGGCGGTAAATAATATGTAGCCACCAGCGGGGTGTTTTTACCCAAAATAGGGCTGTTTACGTGATCATTTTCATGCCTAAATAAGACCCAGAGCGTAAAACAAGTATCTATCCCTGAAAGGGCATAAACAGAGCTTTCCAATGACACCATAACGATCCTTGTATGACTGCTAGTTTTCTTGCAACAACCGCGCAACACGAGTGCAAAAACCATGTAATTCGGTACTTTCCCCCTACATTTCACTATGTAGCGAGTGTGAGAGGGTGGAGGAGGGTGGGATTCATGTCAGTTGGTCCACCGCGGTGGTCTGGAGCAGTCATACGCTCGCTACTCTCCTGCCACCACTTTTTTTTTTTTTTTTTTTTTTTTCTATATTCCAACTACTCCCTCTCGGGCATAGGCTGAGAGCCTGTACATTCCACCGCTCAACACGGTGAAGCCCGTGAGGTCTTGTTCCAGCCTGGGGAGTGAGACATGTGAAGCATCCATCATGGCTCAAAGCAGCTCCATCTCTGAAGCGGCTGGTTGCTTCGCTCAAGTGCTTCACCGTCTCACCCTCCAGACTCAGACCCTCACTCTCAGAACGCCACCTATTGAGCAGTGAACTCACTAGGCATTGTCCCCCTGTAACATATTTTGAATATGGGAATATTCATACAGTGTTATTTAATCAGGGAACAATGAGGGTATTTTTTTGGCATTTCGGTGGGCTTTGTGGTAATGCACTGATACTAGGTACAGCACAAATTCAATCCCAATAATATCTTCCCATTGACATATCGGGATTTGAACCCGGGTCCATTGGATTACCAATCCAGTGGCATGACCACTCCACCACACCACTTGTCTCTCTCTCTCAGCAACATTACGTGCTGAAATTGCCACACGACTTATGGTGTGAGCCGCCACATAGTCCAAATTTCTTTCACTCGACATATGATGCGCGCCGCTAATAAAGGGTTAAGGGAGCCCACCTCACTTTTTTTTCTCTTTCTCTCCCTCTCTTTGGCTTGTATCCATTCGGCCCCATTCAGACGTTTACCCCCCATCCAGGTGTCAATATTTTCCTGGCGAGTGGGAGCGAGCCACCATATATACATTTTTGTTTTGACAGCAAGCTAAATTTGTACATTTTTCGATAGAAAAATTTCTCCGGCAAAGCCGGATTTCTCCATTGCTCGCCAGGAAGAAATTGACACCTGGATGGGGATAAACGTCTTAAACAGTTGGCTGAATGGGGCCGAATGGATACAAGCCAGGGAAAGAGAAAAGGAGATAAAGATAACAAAAAAAAATGGTGACCCCCCTTACCACCCTCTCTGTATCATGATGCCTCTCTTCATATTATTTTGGCAAACATTTCCTGATTTGCTTGGCTTAGGAAAGATCTGTGGGAATTAGAGGGTTGATTGAAGTAGTTTGTAACCCATTTGGTTCTTAGGGGTCCTTCCTAAATCTGAATGAAATTATCTACTGATACCCAAAATGCAAACAAATATGCCATACCTGGCTGAAAGGTTTAACTATCTATCTATCTATTGCCTGACGCCGTGATCCTCGAAGGGGTGGCCTCGAACGAACCGCCATCATGCACCTCTGTCCCCAGTCAGGCGATGCCCCTCCTCCCAACCAGCACCGCCTTCATCCATATACTTCTCCATCCTTCCACCTCTCCTTCGGTGTACCTCTCCCTCTCTGTCCTTCCACCTCGCTCTCATACACCCTCTTAGTCATTCTCTCGCTTTCCATACGTTCCATATGGCCGAACCATCTCAAGTTGTTCCTTTTCAACAACAAAATATATTTAATTCACTAGCTGCCAATTTCCTGACACATAATTGCAGAATACTAAACCACGTTATTTTGCCTTCATATTGATAGTTATTAATAAAGAACAAAAATGGTTACACTGCTTATCAGTGTCCTTACCAAATGGTGGCGTAACATACAGTACTGTATATACATCCATGAACAGTATACACATTAACCTTTCCAACTCGGATGTCCTCTTATAATCCACGCCAAACTTTCACCGCGGAACTCGGCTGTCCTCGTATACTCCCGCGTTCTAAATTTTCACAACCTCACAACACAACAAGCAGACAACATAGCGATGTCCGGTCAATACCAGGATCAAGATAACAATAAGTACTCCATTATCCAATTAAGCTGCTCTTTCTACCTCTTACCATTGGTAAACTATTAAGGTTATAAGGACATAAGGCCCTATGTGGGCCGATTCTGGGGGTATGGAGCGTAAGAGGACAGCCAATTTTGAGGCCTTAAAGACTGAGCGATCTATAAGAAGTATGTTTCAGTCTCATTTTGTAATGGCCTGGAATGTCACCATTAGGTCTTCAGACTGGAACATTACTTCTTATGAATCAAGGAGTCTTGAAAGTATTATTGTGTATGAATATAATCCCATTGTTCATTGGTAGTCCAACCTCACTTTTTCCCTTACAGTGCGGGCAGGAGGATACGAACCTTGGTGAGGAGAGTGCCGCCGCTGCTGAAGCAGTAGCAGCAAGCATGACTAGTAAAGGCAGTCTGTCTTCACTTCAATCTAGACAACTACAGCCATCTTTGGCATCACTCACTTCTTATGGCAAGGTAACACAAACAGACACCAAGTTATTAACTACTGTACTGTACTGTACTGTCATTTTTGTGTTATTTCTCAGTTTGTCCTATTATTTTTGTATCTTTTTCCTGTGTGCCAATTTGCCCCAGTGCCATTTAGTATATAAAAATGTACTAAACCTACCAGTACTAATCAATCAATTTTGACGACTGTGTCATCAAATAGTTATTCAAACCCCAATATATTACAGCATTTTAAATTTGTGCCATCTCTGAATTCACTATATAGTGCTGTATGTAATGTGTGAAGAAAATAAGCAGTGTGTATATCTTGACCGAAGTGTACCATATTATTTGCCATATTAGACATTATTTTCTTTTTGATAGCATTATTATTTAATTGTTTCACAGATATAGAATATTACTTTTTTTTTTTGTCTATTTGTAATGTCTCAGGTACTGTTCCAAAACCTACAAGCGACATACACTGCGGACACAGACATCGCGGTGTCGTACCTGTTAACAGAGAGTGTGGTGGCCAAGTCATCAGATCGTGTGGCCCTGTACCGCGTTGGGTTCAGTTCCCCCCAAGACTACCTGGCCTACCAGTGGGCACCAACACCCACACAGGACCACAGTGATAACACTCTGCCTCTCACTGTTGTATTTAAAGGTAATTTAGAATTATATTATTATGTTTTTCCACCAACCAACTTCACCTCTTAACTCAATTAATGAAATCAACCAATACATGTGGCACTCCAAGGACTCGAACCTAGGATACTCACATCGAAATTCTGCGCACTTATGCATTACGCTATCTATCTATCTATTGCCAGACGCCTTACTCCCCTTAACCCTTAAAGAGCGACGCGCAACATAAGTCGAGTTAAAGAAACTAGCAAAAAACGGGTGAAAAATGGGTGAAAATGGGTGGAACAGTAATGAACCATATGTCCGACATCTGTGGCCTCCCGGCCCACACTAACTCCAGTTCCCCCACCGCACGGGAGGATGACAGTGTGACCAATAGTTCGCTAAAAGTGAACAATGTAGCAAAATCCGCTAAACTTCCATCTTTGAGGTAACACTGTCAGTGCTCCACGAGTGCTACGTAGCTGTATGTGGTGTCATTGTGTAGCGATTTCCACCTAGTTTTCGGCACAATACAGTTCCTTTCATGCTGATGGTTGATATAGCAGTCAGAATGGCCTGAAAAGGCCCAAAACGGCCACAGACCACCCGCTAGACTAGGGTTAATGAGGGTGGCCATACACAGAAAGCCCCCAGGCGGACCTATTCCCTGTAGGAGGGACAACCCGAGCCAGTTTACTGAAGTACTAACAGGATTGACCACTCAATTTAGGATCCGTCCGACTCCGAGGCCCTCTATGTATCTTGTTAGCACTATTTTTCTACAGTGGTGTTCGGCTAGTCCATCCACTAACCTGCCTAACACTTGGATAACGGCGGGTGCCCAACCCCGAAAGGGGTTGAAATAGGGGAGCTATCCCCCCGCCAAAGGCGGCTTTCTAGGGCCTTTCCTAGCTGATGCTGAGAGGATTGGGTTCTAGTCATGCAGTGATGGGCTGGTCTATCAGAGTGAGAACTGAGCGATCTCTGCCATACCCATAGCTTACTCTGACTGTTCCTTTTACTTATATATTTTCTAGGTCTCAAGTGACGGCGTCTCTTCCGTGGATTGACCTCGAAGCCAAAGCGTCACATTTTTCCTTTGCCCCTCAGCTTTCTCTTCATAATTGCTGTGGGGCACAGGGCCCTGGGTGGGGCTTGGGTTTCCCGGGCGTTTCCACACCCTCCTCAGCTCCCCGCCATGGAGTGGCTTCGGTCACCTAGGCTTTATTGTGGTTGGCAGGGAGGGTTCTGTGGGGGCGCTCGGTTATGGCCTTGCTCGGGGCCTTGGGGTTGTTCGGCCAGGCAGCTTGGGGAACAACAACAACAACAACACTTAGATAAGCAGTACGGATTTGTATCAGGTTTACTCCCCTTGACAGTTTGCCGACCAAGGCTGATGAGTCCCATCCACCCGGATTTGTATCAGGTTGTCTCCTCTAGATGGGTTGCCAACCAAGGCTAACGAGTCCCATCCACCCGGATAATGTACGCTATCAAGACAGTTGATCTGTTCCCCATAAATATTCTTTCCTTTCACTTAAACATTGGCTACCATAGCGCAGTTGGGAATATGAATATGATTAGATTATTATCCAGTATTCGAGAATGGATAATAAGGCGTAGGCATATTCATAAACCTTTTAACCGTCTTGGTGGTGTAATGGTTAGTGTTTACAAATCTGTGTGTGATAACCCAGGTTGGAATCCCAGTGGATTAAAATGTAAAACTTGCAAACTAAACAAACCAAAATTGGGACAAGGACAATATAAAGTCAAATTAAATTATCAAAATCGCTATGTGGAAACAACGTTTACTAAAATGAAAATTATTAAATAAAAGAACACAATCCACCACATAGGGTGTACATTACTACATGAGCAAGTTAATCTGTTT
Organism: Paralithodes platypus; assembly: GCA_032716605.1. Taxonomy (NCBI): domain Eukaryota; kingdom Metazoa; phylum Arthropoda; class Malacostraca; order Decapoda; family Lithodidae; genus Paralithodes; species Paralithodes platypus. The sequence goes on from CM064528.1 coordinate 47,157,780, forward strand.
CCCAAGCAAACTAATCGCACATATAACAACGCACTATCGTCACGTTAAAGGAAGTAGTCAAGTTTGGGAAGTCCGGGACGTTCTGGCAAATTTTATTAAACTCTGCATGAATAAAGAAACTATATGTTAAATGTCAAAATATTATTTAAAATCAAATTTGCAACATGACAAGACATTAAAATAGTACAAAATACAAATATTGATAAGATATCTATACTATAACAAAATAATATATAAAATACAGTACAGCACTCACTAACGATAGTGCTATCGGGTAGGTACCTGTAAGCATAGCATGCCTCAAGTGACCCCTATCAATAACTACCCTACAAATAACCTACATTTATAGCACAAATAAACTAAGGAAATCGCAAAAGTAAGCAATTGATACTATCGACAATGAATACATATAATATAAAGACAAATAATTACAAAATATGAAGTAACAACAGATTTAAACAAAGAGTACTCTTTTAACAAGAACAATAAATTTAAAAAATCATCAATATTAATATTAATAATAATAATAATAGAAAAAGAAAAAGAAAAAGATAAACAATAACAATCACATATTATATGCTTTCATTAATTTAAATGGAGGTGTTTGGTGTTTGGTGAAATTAATAAAATATAGATTTTAGCCCCAGAGGATCACAGGCTTTCATTACAGTAGGCCTACATGTAATTTAATTTTAGGGTGATTAATGTTTAGAATTAAACTCAATTAACCCCTTCTGTACCGGTGACGCCTTTTTAGTTTTATTCTAGCTACTATATAATTAAACTACTTCGTGCAGTTTAACCCTTTCACGTTTTTATGATGCAGAGGTTGCCAGATTAGCAATAAGAAATAGAGTTCTCTCACTCTTATAATTACCTCTCCAAAATTAGTTTCCTGCCCACAGCTAACTCAAAGACAACTGCAGAGGTTGAAGTAACTAAACTAAAGGTTTCTAAATATCTCTGATGGTAACAAAGACTTTAAAGTATCCCTAATAGGCTCAAAAATGCGTCAAGAACGTGAGAGGGTTAAGAAGGACCTGTGATAGTAAGAATGGTCAAGTGAATTGTTCGAAGCCTTTTTTTTTTTTTTTTCTATATGATTGAGGGAGGAAAAAGGCAGAACTGCCTATAGCGAGTGCCTCTCCCATAGTTAAAAGAGTGACAGGGCCGAAATCAAAGGACGTTCGGGCCAAAATGCCTGGACACACGGAGTTTGAAGCAATTTAAGTCATAGGAAGAGGGAAAGACTGATTCTGGGAGAGAGTTCCAGTTCTACTTCTGTTGAGTAGAAGAAATTTTGAGAGTAACGTTTCACTCTTGGGTTGGAGAGTTGCACAGAGTAGGGGTGGGATCGAGTTGCAAGACGGGTACCACGTGCCCTACGTAAAGGAGGTGGTATACACTGGGAAAGCTCTGAGGAACACTGATTATTATAGTAGCGAAAGAGATGCAACATTGCGGCGGAGAGAGAGAGATTGCAGAGAGTTGGTGAGTGGACGGGAGTTAATGATACGAAAGGCCTTCCTTTCAACTTTTTCTAGGAGAGCGGTGTGAGAGGAACCTCCCCACACATGTGAACAATACTCAATACAAGGTCGCACTATGCCCCTGTACAGAGCAAGAAGCTGTGCAGGGGAAAAGAACCCCCTAAGGCGGTTGAGCACGCCCAGCTTCTGGGAGGCTGCCTTAGCAAGACCGGTAATATGGTCCTTCCAACTGAGAGCAGAAGAAAAAGAGACACCAAGAATATTGAGAGAAGATGAAGGATTGATTTTTGTATTGTTGAAGAATAAGGGATAGTCCGCTGGGAGCTCCTTACGAGTAGATAGATGGAGAAATTGGGTTTTGGAAGCATTAAAGGTAACAAGGTTTTCTCTGCCCCAATTGGAGATAGTTTTTAGATCAGAATTTAAGAGTTCTATGGCTTCATTACGTTTGTCGTTGAGGGATTGCTGGTGGGGCGTTCTGAAAAACTAATGGAGTAGTGTAAGGTTGAGTCGGCTGTGTATGCCTATTAATTATGATCTTTGAATAAATCTACTGATGTGGAGAACTGGTGTTATGATAATAAATAACACCAGCCTTTATTATTATTCATTTACAGGTAGCTCAGTCAGTGACATACATTATAGGCTAGTTGGTTATATTTCAGCTAACAATAAATTGAATTTCATAGAAACTAATTTCTTGATACCTAATGGGAAAAATAATAGTTTATTATGCATGTCCTTATATTAAGTACTGTACAGTAAACCCTCGCTATCTCGGACTAATTGGGGGGAGACCCAGTCCGTAATGTCCGATTTTCCGAGATGTCCGAAGTCCGACCTATGTCCGAATTAGAAGAGGGAGTCCGAGCCACCAGAGAAAACGGAGACTTCCCTATCACTAACAACATAGATTCAAGATAAATTACAGTACCTGTACAGTATACAGCAGGCATATAAATATAAATATCACTTTCCTTCTCCATTTCACTGTCCTTCTCCACCTCACTGTAGCCTTAGATCTCGGAATTTGCCCTTAGATCTCGGAATTTTCCGAGATATATGGACACCTGTCCGACAGACCATGTGGGCCCTCGGAGTTTTCCCCCTTACATCTCAGAATTTTCAGAGATCTACGGCGAACTCTCCGAGAGGCCGATGCCAGTCCGAGAAGTGCGGGTTTCCGACTTTTAGAGGTCCGAGATAGCGAGGGTTTACTGTATTTCTCTTTTCATTGCATACGGTGCCTTATATTACACTATTTTTCCATTTCCAGATGTTTACCATATTTTTTTCTCTTCTTCAGCCAGCAACCTGCCGAAAGATGCTGGTGAATTTTTCCAGTTCTGCTACGTGACCCATGAGAGCCGCATCGTAGGAGTGTCCACCCCCCTCCAGCTGCTGGCTGTGGGGGGTGCTGGGGGTGAGGGTGTGTGTGCGGTGATGGAGGAGGAAGAGGGGGAGGAGGGAGCAGAGAGCATGGTCGTCGTCCGCACTAATGAGAGCGTTCTGCATGATAGGATCAATAAGGTCAGTTCACTTCCTTTAATTCACCATCAAAATAACAGGTAGAGCTGGCGTGGCAGAGTGGCAACGCACCCGACTATAGGTAGCGCCAGCGAACTTGACAATAATCTGGACCCCTTAACTTCTTATAACTCAAAATTCATGAAAGCAATTGGGCTGATATAGCTACCATTTGGGAAGAGTCCAGCAGGAAATAGTTATGGAAATTTACAGCCAATTTGCTCAAGGTCCTTTTGAGTTACGAAGAGGTCAGGGGTCGAGCTAATTGTAAAGTTCGTTGGCGCTACCTATAGTGCACAAGAAATCTGAGGTTCGTCTCATCACACCGCCCAAAAGATTTACTGACCTAAGGGCATGGTCTTCCACACTACTCACTAACTTCTCCATTTAACCGATTTTACAATTTATTTAACCCTCTTTTCCCGGAAGGGCTCTTGAACGCCCATAAAAAAGCATACACAAGCTGCCCGGAAGGGCTCTTAAACACCCATGAGGTCAAAGCCTGTGAGCTTGGTGTGCGAGGCGTCGGTCCGACGCATGTAAACAACAGCCGGCTGGACCGATGCCCCGCATCTCCGGCCACAAGAAGGAGAGCGTCGCTTGTTCGTGTGTGCCTGTATGTTGTTGTAGTATCGAAAAGTAGTGTAAAGTGGCTGTTTTTGCCATAAAGTTATCTCCAATGAAATCATCATCACAACTCAACCAGTTGACTTAGAGAGCCCTACTTAACGCCATTCTACAGGTAAATAACACAGCTACGCTTGGGAATGCGGGAAGTAGTCAGAATAACAAATATACGGTAGCCTAGCCTAGACGTTTTTCGGCCAAAACACCCGGGTTTCGGGGAATATTTATGTAATGCGTAGCCGGGGCTGGAGGGTTAAAGACTGTTCAACAGTGTTCCCTTCTTCATGAGATTTAACTTAAAATTCCTTGTATCAACTCTTTACTTTCGTACCAGATTATCGTACATTTCTTTCCAACTTTGATCAATTCTTAATTGTTAATGATGTACAGTATAGCAATTTTTACTTAATCCATCGGGCCAGCCCAATTAGAACTAGTATGGAGCTCATTTGGTCTGGTTAAACAAATACAAATAATTTTGTATTGTAAGTATAGTGTAAAACTTCCAAAATAAACAAACAAAACTTTGACAAACACAGTAGAAAGACAAAACAACTAATCAAAATTGCTATGTGGAAACAACGCTTAAGCAAAATAATAATTCTTTATAAAAAAAAGAACACAATCCACCACATAGGGTGTACATTACTACATGGCGGACATTAGAGGTGTCAGACCAGTGCCACATGTACACAAGTACAGTTGTTGTTGTTCCCCAAGCTGCCTGGCCGAACAGCCCCAAGGCCCCGAGCAATTCCAAGGCCACAACCGAGTGCCCCCACAGAACCCTCCCCGCCGACCACAATAAAGCCTGGGTGACCGAAGCTACTCCATGGCGGGGAGCTGAGGAGGGTGCGGAAACGCCCGGGAAACCAAAGCCCCACCCAGGGCCCTGTGCCCCTCAGCAATTATGAAGAGAAAGTTGAGGGGCAAGGGAAAAATGTGATGCTTTGGCTTCCAATCTTGGTAGATTGGGAGGGCAATCCACGGAAGAGACGCCGTCACTTGAGATCTAGAAAATATATAAGTTAAAGGAATAGTCAGCGTAAGCTATGGGTATGGCAGAGATTGCTCAGCTCTCACTCTGATAGACCAGCCCATCACCACATGACTAGAACCCAATCCTCTCAGCATCAGCTAGGAAAGGCCCTAGAAAGCCGCCTTTAGCGGGGGGGATAGCTCCCCTATTTCAACCCCTTTCGGGGTTGGGCACCCGCCCAACTGTATATACTGTACAGTACAGTACAGTATATGCTAGCACCTGATCAGCATTAACTAGTGGATAACACTGGTTACAGACTACATTCACATCCACAGCCATTCCAACAGTACAGTAGTATTGTACATTCACCCCCCGCTCACTACACACACACCGATGGGCAGTTAGGATTAAGGGGGGATGGGCTGGTTTTCTGGACCACTTTCTCCATGTTTAGCCCCATTAGTTAGTCAATTTTAAGACTTTTCGCTCCATTTCTTCGTCAATATTTAGACCTTTCGTGCTATTTAGGTGTTGTTTTTTTCCCTGGTGAACGATAGTGAGCCTGTAATGTTGGAAGAAAAGGCCGGGACATTTTTCTACCAAAAAATGTACAAATTAATCTAGAAAGGGGATCTAATGGATGTTTTTTTTAATTTGATAGAGGTCAAGGGAGGAAACTAGAAGCTAAAATCGCCAAAAAAGTGAACCATCTCCCCTTAACCCTTTGGCTGCGGGTGATGTTCTGGAATGTTTTGGCAAGTTACAGCAATTTCCAGGCTTTAAAAGCCTGTAAAAACCGTAAAAATCGAGTGTCAGTGGGCGGGAGCGTGAGGGGCCCACCTCCGTTCCTCAGAGCACCGAGCGGCTCACTGAGCTAGGCTGTGTCTCGCGCGGGTCTCTCTCTGTCTCTCTCAACAGTGTAGCCAAGCGAGCGAGTGCTACCAAATAGCGGGTTTCCCGCGTTTTACTGGCGCCGCTGCGGGTGAACCAGACCACGTACGGGGCCCGTTCTGGTCTCATTTTGAAGCTATTTTTGCCTAGTTTTCGGCAGAATACAGTTCATTTAATGCAGATGCTTGATTTATCATTCAGGAGTGCCTGAATATGCCCTAAATAGCCCAAACATAGCCGCAGCCAATGGGTTACTCTCCTGTGAACTGGAAAAAGCTAGATAATGGAATAAGTTACCTTGGCTTATGGAAGCCTATGAAGGCAGGTCATTCCTGGCCACCTCCTCTGGGATTAAGGCATCTGGTAATAGAAAGATCTTACAGTTGCAGTAACTTAGAATCTTATCTTGAATTTAGCTAATTTAGAACCTTGCTTGACATAAATTAGTTAGTTGTGTATTCTTATACGGTAGTTTATTCCATAAGATAGTTATTACAGTACTGTACCGGTATTCCATAAGATAGTTATTACAGTACTGTACCGGTATTCCATAAGATAGTTATTACAGTACTGTACCGGTATTCCATAAGATAGTTATTACAGTACTGTACCGGTATTCCATAAGATAGTTATTACAGTACTGTACCGGTATTCCATAAGATAGTTATTACAGTACTGTACCGGTATTCCATAAGATAGTTATTACAGTACTGTACCGGTATTCCATAAGATAGTTATTACAGTACTGTACCGGTATTCCATAAGATAGTTATTACAGTACTGTACCGGTATTCCATAAGATAGTTATTACAGTACTGTACCGGTATTCCTTACCCGATTGTGAAGTCAAATTACATTCTTTGTTTCTATGAGTTAGTTACTACCTTACCAAGAGTGTCATTAAAACTTTCCTAATCTTAACTTAGAATTTCTCACTTTTTTCTTCCGTTCAGCTTGAGAAAGAGAAGTACAGCCATCATACAATTTTGTTATCATATAGTTATCCTACAATATCTCTCTCTCTCTCCTTTCCTACTCTTATAACTAACCAAGAATTTGTCCTTGCTTCTGTCAGCTTGAGAAAGAGAAGGAGAGACTGGTGGGAGAGATGCGGATAGAAAAGATCACGGGACAAGAGAAGCAGCTAGAACTGGATGAAAAGATACAACAACTTAATATGTGTCAGCACCACTTGCAGGTTTGTAGGAATTTAGGTGTTGAGCGGTACTTAAAAAATAGACAGAATGGATAAAAAAAAAAAACATTTGAGGAAGAGCACTTTATTGATAACGTTTCGCAGATGATGAAGCTATCTGCGAAACGTCAATAAAGTGCTCTTCCTCAGATCATGGTGTTTTTTATCCATAATTTTAGGTACCTTTTGTCAGTTCGATATGACATTTTCACCACAAACTTGACATTTTTCATGTGTATGCTCAAATGCTAATGTTGATTCTATTAATTAGAATATGGTATTTACGAATAGATATTTTCTATTTGTCAATGCCATATTCAAATTACTAACCCTCATCATTCTGAGGAGATACTGCAGCGAGAAGTCAAAGAATTTGGTGTGGTATGTGGAAGGAGGAAGTTGAAGGTGAATGTCAATTAAAGTAAAGTGATATTGTGTAATAGATGTGCTCGTAGGGTAAATCAAAATGTGCGGCTGGATGGAGAAATATTGGAACAAGTGGAGTGTTTTAAGTATCTAAGAGGAGTGATAAGCAGGGATACAAAAGTGGAAATGGAGGTAAGACAGAGTATGTGAAGGAAGGCAAATTTTCGGAGCAATAGGAAGTATGTGGAAGGTGAGAAATCTTGGAATGAAAGCTAAAAGTGTAATGTATCAAGGGATAGTTGTACCAACAATGATGTATGGGGCTGAGACATGGGCTCTGAAGGCAAAGGAGAGAAGAAAGTTGGATGTAATGTAGATGAACTGCTTGAGGAGTATAATAATAATGATAATAATAATCGGTAGGTGTAGAGTGACTCGTAAAGTCAGATTGTGGAATGAAGAGATACATAGGAGAGTGGGGCAGCAGGAACCCTTCTCGGCCAGAGTGGTCAGAAGGGTGCTGTGCTGGTATGGACATGTTGAACGAATGGGAGAGGAAAGGTTTTCAAAGAGAGTATATATATGAGTCAGATACAAGGGGAGGTAGAGGGATAGGAAGACTTCGGTTGAGATAGTGTAGTACAGTGAACCCTCAAATTATGCGCAATTTATCTGCGCGTAATCAAAACTACGCTTGAACCACAATTGAGGCAACAAATCGAAAAGTACGCTCAATTATTCGAATGTACGCGCCGAGCGTATGAGCGGGAGTCGATTCGTATCTGTTGGAGAGTTTCGGGCGGCCATATTGACGTGACGCCAAGCCCTCCAACGTCGTCACTGTTGACTGTGGAGAGAGACACATCTCCCGTACCAAACTATTATGTATCTACAAAGCACAACAGGATATTATGAATCTATTAAAAGACTGTTCTTCGTTTTACATTGCATGTATCATTTATTGAGCTAACAAAATCGGAAATGGAAAATCTGTTTCTGTTCGGTAGTTGGAGGCGAGATTGTTTACACTTCTTTCGAAAGTCGCTTCAAAGCCCACTGCTCTCCCCTGGCTAAATGATGTGAAGCCAATTCTTTAATATGTATATGAGCTATTGAACTATCTCACTTGACACTATGTAGGCTATATGAAACTATAGGCTATACAGGATGTATTACTTTTCGACTTAAAACTTTACCAGTAAGCCTAGGCGGCTAGGCCTATTATTTCGGTCGATCCGTTTCGGGCGCAGTGCTATCGATCGATGGCGCAGATCTGGCATTGCTCAACCACTACCAATGTGAGTTAATTTACGTTTGTGTCTTATTTGTATACATTAAATGTATTTTGTGTGGTAGATTAGGTTATGAAAACATATTTGTACAGTAATATGTTATATTTGTGGATTTTAGGTGATGAAAGTTAGAAATAGTACAACTTTCGGTCGGACCCAGACCAATACCTATTTTCCCCATTTATATTTAACTCCCATGTACGTGCAAACGAACGTACGCGCCGACAGCACAGTACGCATCCCACGCGTAGTTTGAGGGTTCACTGTACAAGCGTTGCAAGGTAGAGGGATGACTGTAGAACAGGCATGAAAGAGAAGTTGTTGTTGTTGTTGTTGTTCCCTAAGCTGCCTGGCCGAACAGCCCCGAGTCCCTGAGAAAGGCCATGGCCACGATCGGGCTTTCCCACAGAGCTCTCATTGAGTGTAGATTGTGTTGTTGGCGTAAGTGGTTGTGTGAAATGCAGTCTTCTATGATGTGTTTAATGGTATGGGGTGCTGTATTACATCCCGGTGGAAGTGGTAATGAATAGTAATGAATGGAGAATGCATGTGAATAGGTGAGTGATAACGCAGTCTTTGGGAGATATGGTCGGGCGCCAGTTGGACTAAATAATAGTCCGTCAGGCGCCTGGCCCGGGAAGCAATTGTATATGAAGGGTCATGCCTGGATGTGAGGTGGGCGGGCATTGTGGTATGGTTTCGCTGAGACCGGAACCTCTCCGGGAGGTCTGGGACCGGGGGAATTCTAGAAGCCCTTAGTGATCCTTGGTCTCTGGGTCTTCTCCTAGGTGGTGTAGATGTGTGTACATTTTGTATTTTGTTTTTTATGATGTGTTGTGTTCGGGCTGTCTCGAGTCGGCCACCCCCAGCTATGGGGTGTGTGCCTGTGTTTACAGGGTGTTTCAAAAATACCTTTCATAACTTTCAGAATGAATATCTGTGAAACATTATCATTTAAATGCTCCTTCTCAAATGGTGTATTTATTCTATTTATAAATGTCCAAATGTCCAGTTAAGTCTCTGTAAAAAGGGCACACCCTAGCCCTGTCAATCAGGAGTGTACGGCGTTAAAACCTGCATCATTGGTTGTTGTTTTCTCTGCTCAGGCCCTGGAAACAAAGATGAAGAAAGAGACCGGTGAGAGGTGTGAGTTGATGGGTCGTATTGGTCAGGTGGTGGAGGAGAAAGGTCACCTGGAGGACCGAGTGAGGACCCTTGAACGTTCACTGGCTGCCGTCACCACCAAGGCTGACTCACTAGATGTTCAGTATAACCAGGTCAGTGGAGGGATCTTTATGTTGTTGTTGTTGTTGCTGTTCCCCAGGCTGTCTGGCCGAACAGCACCAAGGCCATAAACTAGCGCCCCCGCAAAACCCTCCCTGCTTACCACTAATAAAGCCCAGGTGACCAAAGCCACTCCATGGCGGGGAGCTGAGGAGGGTGCGGAAACGCCCGGGAAACCAAAGCCCCACCCAAGGCCTTGTGCCCCTCAGCAATTATGAAGGGAAAGTTGAGGGGCAAAGGAAAAATGTAACGCTTTGACTCCCAATATCCCAACCTCTAGGGTGGCAGTAGGGAGGTCAATCCACGGAAGAGACGCCATCACTTTATGTTGTCCCAAGTAATCTTTAATAGAAATTCTGCATATTCTAAGAAGCTGGCCACAACCAGTCTCAATACCAGACTCCTTAGAAGCAAGGTATAAACTATAGTCTATTTGCGGTATTTAGGCGAGAAATCATTACCTCTACCTTCTGTAACTCAAAAGGGGCTAGAGCAAATTGGCTGTAAATATCCACATTCTTCCTTGACTGATTCTTCCCAAATGGTAGAAATATTAGCTCGATTACTCAAGTCTTTTTTGAGTTAAAGAGGTTAGAGGTCATGATTTCTCGCATCCTTACAGCGAAGAGTATAGCTTCCAGACTGTATTCAGGGATTTGTATTCAGCCTTTGGCCTGCACCTTCTACAGATGGAAGGGAATGATAAGAATTTTATGGTGAGGTTCTGTTTTAGAGTTTCCATGGGAGGATTCCCTCTGGAGGGGTGGAACCATGGACAAGCACTATGAGACACCACTTATTGGAGAGAAACTTAAGAAATAGCTCAAATAGAGTAAGTTAGGAGAGAAGGGATACTCAACCCCAAAGCTGGTAAGATCAGGCCACATTCCAACTAATAGCCCCTTATAACTTATGAGTTCCGTGGGAAGGCTTTTGTTACTTTATGAATTATTCAGTCCTCTTCCCCTCAGCGAAAGTGGTAAATAACAAGAAGGTACTTAGTTATGGGGTATGTACAGTTGGGGTCATAATTCCCTTTCCACCCCTCGATCCCTAAACCATAGATCTGGCAGCGCTGGGTGAGTGACCGACTTTCTCACACAGATAATCAGACTCAGGTGGTCAGCTCAAGTCTGATTATCTGTGTGAGAAAGTCGGTCGCTCACCCAGCGCTGCCAGATTTAGGGATCAAGGGATGGAAAGGGAATTATGACCCCCACTGTACCTGAGTATATACATATATACATAGTAAGGATGCTAACTTTTACCTTTGATGTTAATCCAGGAGGCAATAACAAAGTTGGAAAACTTGATCTTTTATCTACAGTATAATCATGGTCATCAATACAGTACTGTACTTAAATAAGACAGTAAGTATTACCTTGTGAATCTCGGCAATTTGGTATATTTGGCATGAGCAGTTTTTCAAAATGGTTTGCCGGAGTATCACAATTGTGTCTCAAAAAGATGTCTAGAAATTTTGGTGTATTACTGCACACACTTAAACTCTATGGTCTTGTCATAAATTGGTTCGCTTAAGGAGAGATTGGTCGTTTTTCTGACCCTTCTTCTCCCTCGTGTTTAACCCCATTAGTTTTCAAATGTTGAGACGTTTGGCCCATTCGTTTGGCGATTTTAAGACCTTTCTCCCATTTTCTGTGTTAAATTTTTTTTGTGGCGAGCAATAGCGAGCCTGTAATTTAACAGGAACCGGCTGAAGATTTTTCTACCAAAAATGTACAAATATATCTTGAATGGGGATCCTGGGGTTGTTATTTTAAGTTTGTTGGAGGTCTAGGGAGGAAACTAAAAAAATAATACATAAATTATACTAAAGAGTACCTGTTTTCCCTGCCTAGGCCAACACCCTGAGTGAGCAGCTACAGGAGGAGATGCTACAAGCTCGCAAGAAGAGAGAAGTGTTAGACCAAACCGTCACATCACTCAGAGAAGATCTTAATACTGCTAACATCACACTGCAGGTAGGGTTACTTGTTACGTTTTTGTTAGTTTGTTAATGTTGTTGTGTTTGTTTCCCAGGCTGTCTGACCAAGCAGCCTTAAGGTCCCGTGCAAGGCCAAGGCCATAACCGAGCACCCCCACAGAACCCTCCCTGCTTACCACTAATAAAGCCCAGGTGATCGAAGCCACTCCAAGGCAGGAAGCTGAGGAGGGTGCGGAAATGCCCGGGAAGCCAAAGCCCCACCCAAGGCCCTCAGCAAATATGAAGGGAAAGTGAGGGGCAAAGGAAAAATGTGACGCTTTGGCACCAGTCTAGGGAGGTCAATCCACGGAAGAGACGCCGTCATTTGAGATCTAGAAATTATATAAGTAAAAGGAACAGTCAGAGTAAGCTATGGGTATGGCAGAGAACGCTCAGCTCTCACTCTGATGGACCAGCTTTTTAGTAGGCCTATGTTAATTAGCTAGTGTGTTTATTAGTTAAAGGTTCCTCATAGTGATTTTGATAAGTTCTTTTGCCTTTAAATTGTGTCGTTCCTGTTTTGGTTTGTATATTTTGCAAGTTTTACATTATAATATTTAAGCAAGAAGTGGGTAGTGATGGACCAAACCTTCATATCACTCGGAGAAGATCTAAATACTGCTAGGCATCACACTACAGGTTCTTTGTTAACCCCTTCAGCACCATGACGTCATTTTAACCTTGAATCTGGCTAACAATACACAATTTTATGCAGTTTAAGAAGAACCTATGCTATTCGGAGGGTTATTTGAGATCGATTTTACCCCTTTGAGCCCTAGAGGTAGATCATAAACTAAAGAAAATCGTCTAATGGTAACCAGAATATGATGGAAATTACGTCAAGGTACTGAAGGGGTTAATAAGTGACAAAGGAAAGCAGTTAGTTATGTAACTTGTATAAATTAAAATGTAAAACTTGCAAACTAAACAAACCAAAATTGGGACAAGGACAATATAAAGTCAAATTAAATTATCAAAATCGCTATGTGGAAACAACGCTTACTAAAATGAAAATTATTAAATAAAAGAACACAATCCACCACATAGGGTGTACATCACTACATGAGCAAGTTAATCTGTTTCCCAAGCAAACCAATCGCACATATAACAACGCACTATCGTCACGTTAAAGGAAGTAGTCAAGTTTGGGAAGTCCGGGACGTTCTGGCAAATTTTACTAAACTCTGCATGAATAAAGAAACTACATGTTAAATGTCAAAATATTATTTAAAATCAAATTTGCAACATGACAAGACATTAACAATAGTAAAAAATACAAATATTGATAAGATATCTATACTATTACAAAATAATATATAAAATACAGTACAGCACTCACTAACGATAGTGCTATCGGGTAGGTACCTGTAAGCATAGCATGCTTCAAGTGACCCCTATCAATAACTACCCTACAAATAACCTACATTTATAGCACAAATAAACTAAGGAAATCGCAAAAGTAAGCAATTGATACTATCGACAATGAATACATATAATATAAAGAGAAATAATTGCAAAATATGAAGTAACAACAGATTTAAACAAAGAGTACTCTTTTAACAAGAACAATAAATTTAAAAAATCATCAATATTAATAATAATAATAATAATAATAGAAAAAGAAAAAGAAAAAGATAAACAATAAATACAGACAAAAAGTAAGCAGAGGTTATACAAGAAACTTCAAGTTAAAAATGCTTGATTAAAATTATTGATGTCAAATTTTAGAATACAGTCACAATAATTGACCCTAAAAAGATTAAATTTATGGAACAATTTACTTGCCTCAAAACCTCTGTCCACTAAGAGTCTGTATAGTAACCTAGCTCTAGCCCAAAAGTCATGAAAATAAAAAGCCATATCCCACCAGAGCAAGGTGGCTTACAGAAGCACAAACTGCCAAGATATGAAAACAAAAAAAAACTAAGAGAAAGTCCATGGATATTCACATACTGTACCTCTCGATCTATGCAATCTTTATTAATGTAAGGTTGGTTAGTATTTGTCTTTACTGTCATTACTTTCATTGATTTCATTAGTTAGGTATATTTGTAAATTAATTGGTTTGGTGAAATCAAATATGAATTAACCCTGTTTGGTCGGAGGTGGGTCTTTTTTAACATCCCCTGTTAGTCTGAAGATTTTATGACATTTCTCCCCATTAGTTTGGCGATAATAAGACGCTTCATCCCATTTAGGTGTCAAGTTTTTTCTGAGCGAGTGATAGCAAGCATGTAGGCTACCGGTACCTTAGAAGAAATCTGGCTTTGGCTGGGGCATTTTTCTATTAAGAAATGATGCTGTTTTTACCACCATACACTCCCTGCTGAATAGCTGGGCTAGGGTGGGTGCCTTGATGAATCAGGGACATCAGTGAATAGTTACCACAGATTACTAGACCGCGCCATCCACCAACAGCACTGGCATCTGCCAATAACACACTGGCTGGCCAGAGACTCGAACTGTCAACCCCACGGTCAGCAGGCGAGCACTCTACCAACCGAGCTACGGCCTGTGGTCGTACAAATTTAACTTGAAGGGGGTCTGGATGGGTTTTTTTTTTTTTTTTTTTTAGTTTGAAGGAAGTCTGAGAACATTTTTGTTAGCCCAGGAGACTAAATAACGTACATTGCTCAAACATATCAAAATCAATAAAATCCTCAACAACAGTTATACCAAATATAATAACCCCCAAAATGACAGATCAAATAGTGTTGATGTGTATAAATTTGCCATGTAACTGTTTCCCTTTATTTAAATGTAACTCCATAACTACTTCCCTCTCCAGAAACAAGAGGCAGATATCCAGTGGCTGACCCAAGAGAGGACCCAGCTGATAGAAGAGAAGGAGAAGGTCCACACTATTACTACTGAGACAGAGAAGGAGTTTACCAAGGTGCTCAAACAAAACACTAATGTAAGTATTGTACAGCACTATTATTTAAGTATTTAAAAAACAAACCAAAAAACACATAGGGGAGAGGGGTATTTGCCAGAGTATATAGCTTGATAGTTAGATAGATCTATATACTCAGTAACTGTCTTGATAGCGTAATGCATAAATGCGCGGAATTTTGGTGTGAGTATCCTAGGTTTGAGTCCTTGGAGGGCCACATGTATTTGTTGATTTCATTAACCCATACCATACCGTAGGATACAGTAATAAAAGCCCCTGTAGTCCCAAGCACTGTGGCAAAAATGGCAGGAGAGACCACCTTTTCACCTCAAGAGATGGAGCAAGACTGGCCCAGTCACCCTTCAGCGGGTCTTATATAAGCTGAGAAGTGTTGCCAGACCGGTAGCAGTGCTTAACCCTTCCTACCCGGTCTGCCTTAGGTAAGGACAGCACGAAAGAAGGGCCGCTACCCGGTATGCCTTATTAAAATGTAAAACTTGCAAACTAAACATCCTAATCCGGAGGCTGAAACCTCGGAAGGTTTTTTCCCCAAAAATATATTATTTTTCCCCAAAAATAAGATATAAAATAAGATTCACGTCTATCTTAAGTCAATTAATCGAGTGTTTTGGATTTACACCTCTTGGATTTACACCTCTACACCACCGGAACTTCACCGCACTGCCTCTATTCTAATTAATTATTAATTTGTATGTGTTTTAGGGCCATTTTTATGTATAAATCTGATCATCATCATCATCATCTCCGACGCCTTGCTTCCCCCTGGGAAACCCCCACTAGAGGATGGCCATGACAGAAACGTCTCCAAGCTACTTTGTCAAGACATGCCTCCCCTGCCCGTGCCACAATGCCCCTTCCACTACGTGGAAGTTTTTCTTCAATATATTTTTCCACTTTCTTTTCCCATACCATAGGTGGTCTTCCACTACTAGCGGTTCCACTCACCTGACTCCCATATATCTTTCTTGGCATTCTGTCTTCATCCATTCTCTGAACATGACCATACCACCTCAAAGTACTTCTCTTTATCCACTCAACCACACCACAATCAATGCCCAAAGCCTGCTCTTCCATTCCAAAGGACTCGTACACTTCCCTATTACTTGGCCCATCTAGCCTATTCATGCCAGCTGCCATTCTGAAAAAGCTCATCTCCACAGCTCTTAGTTTGAAGAGGTCCTCGTCACTTGCTGTCCATGTCTCGCTTCCATACGAGAGTGTTGGGAGCAGCACACTGTTTCTCAGTGACTTTTTGACTTCCTGGCTAACCATTCTTCCTTTGAGAATACTATCAAGTTCTCCAATCACTTTTCTCCCTTGCATTTTTCTCTCTGTTATCTCACTCTCCATTTTACCATACTTGCATAGTACAGCTCCCAAATACTTGAAACTTTCAACCTCTTCTAGTACTTCATTTTTCAATTTTATTTTACAACTTTTCTTGTGTTCTTTCTTGATTCTATATTTTTCCTTAAAATCTATAGTTTCATGCATTCTTCTCTCAAACACCATTACCTTACATTTCCCTACATTGACCTTTAACTTTCTCTTTTCACATACCCTGTCAAAGTCAGTGACCACTCTCTAAATCTGATACCTCGGAAAATCTGCTAATCCGGAAGTCCCGCGGTCCCCTGCCTTCCGGATTACAGGACTTTTACTGCACAATGTATATACCGTAGCCTATAGCCTAATGTGGTTTTAATTTTGAAAACTTGACATTAATTTGATACATAGACATAGTGGTTTCTTATTCTTCCATTGATTGTCAAGCCATCAACTGCTAATGGTGTCAACTTTTTGCCAGATAAAAATAAAATAATGAATATACCCGGTAGATCTTTTTTGTACTGTGTTTATCTTAATAGTGTAAGAAATGATTTAGAGTAACTTAATGTAATAGTACGTTATTTTCTTGAAGTTCTGATTAACACAACTATTTTATCAAACTCAGATGCGACCTCTGAATTATTTTGCAAGTTTTACATTATAAGATGCGACCTCTGAATTATTTTGCAAGTTTTACATTATAATTGTTAACCCCACGCCTCTTTTCCTCAGGTCAGCGAAACACTTCGAGAGAAAATTGCCGAAACGACCGAACAAAAAGTGAGAGTGCAGCATTTGGAGCAATGCTTCAAGGCCGCTACAGACGAAAAGGTAAGATATGTGGTGGATT
Source organism: Paralithodes platypus (assembly GCA_032716605.1). Taxonomy (NCBI): domain Eukaryota; kingdom Metazoa; phylum Arthropoda; class Malacostraca; order Decapoda; family Lithodidae; genus Paralithodes; species Paralithodes platypus. The sequence continues at coordinate 47,174,514 of CM064528.1, forward strand.
ACAGTACTGTATCTATCTACTGTATATAATATAATATTATATACAACAGGAGTTTTGGGAGAAAATCAGTGCAAGTCCACCATGAATTTCTCCAATTTTCTTTCAATTCCAACCCTAACTCCCTCCTAAACTTATTCAAATCCGTGAATAGCAACATTTTGTGCGCGGATGATGAACATTGGATATTTGGGGGTATCCGTGGATAACGACATTCAAGAGTGAATGGAGCGCGGATAACGAGAGTCCACTGTACTGTATGTAATATATAAGTAGTACCAGCAGTGATAAGCCATACTTATTTTTTGTGGGTAGTATTTTTGTCGATATTGTGTATTAATTTAATAACCATGTACAATTAAAATGTAAAACTTGCAAACTAAACAAACCAAAATTGGGACAAGGACAATATATAGTCAAATTAAATTATCAAAATCGCTATGTGGAAACAACAAATTTGCTAATGGTCAGTAACAGCCAATTAACTCTGTTATTCCAGAACACGTGGCGTGAGAGATGTGAGGCGGCGGAGGAGAAGCTGAAGACAGTGGAGAAGGAGCGAGACATACACTGGGAGAGAGAGGAGGTGATGAGCAAGGATAATGCTTCACTACAGGGACATCTTGCTACACTTAAATACCAGCTGGAACAGTTGGTTCAAGCACAGGTAAGGGAGGGAGAGAGAGGGTGGTTCACAGAAAATATAACCAGAACAGGAGAGACTATGATACAGTTTTTACCACCATGCTATCCCTGCTGAATAGCAGGGCTAAGGTGGGTGGCCTGATGATCAGGGACAGGCAAAAATGGAGAGAGAGACAGATAGGAGGGTAAACATAAAGATGGAGAGACAGAGGGAGAAAAATTATAAGTTTGTTTAACCAGACCACTGAGTCTAGAACAAGACTTATATGGCTAATCTGAAGGATTAAATCAAATTGCATTTAAAAGGTTAAATTAGCGTAGATAATGATTTATGGAGTAGAAGGAAAAAGTCGAGAATCAGATAAAATGTCAGCAAGGGATTTATTAGCAAAGTAAGCCGTACGATAACAGGAATAAGCAGAAACAGAGGGAGAGATGCAGTGAGTTTTAAAGAGAGAGATGATGATGGAAATAGAACAAGAGACATACACTGGGAGAGAGAGGAGGTAATGGTAATGGCAATGGTATCTAAGGATGTATTACTACACTCAAGGATCAGCTGGAACAGTTGACTCAAACATAGATAAGAGGGAGAGGGTGTTCCGTTTGAGTTAATGATATATTTATCATCATCTCCAATGCTTTCTTTCCTCTTAAGACACCCTGCTAAGGAATGGCTATCCATCCTTGCAAAATATGTTTGTGAGAATATTACCTCATCTTTCCAGACTTATGATGGTCCTGACTCAGTAAGTTGTAGAATTTTTATGTGTACTGTATGTTAGAATGGATTCCGCCAAGATTTAGGTTTCTTCCCTACTTTAGCTACCGTACCTTAGGCAGGGTTATTGAATTGTTTTTCTTTGGTCAAGTACAGTATATTCCTGTGGCATTACAGTATGTTTGTTTATGGCACATTTGTTAAAGGTGGGGGCGCATGGGTTGAGATAAACAGGGAATGATAATCGCCAAGCTGTACATAATTATCTTGTAAAATGCAATGGCACTGATATAATTATTAACAATGGTATAAAGGATTTTGTGGATCGTCTAAACCGGGCCTGTGACATCACAAGAGTGTAAGTCCACCATCCAGACTAGGATAAGGATGCTTCTGTGATGTCACTATGATGTCACAGGCACGGTATAGACGATCCGCAAAATCCTTTATACCATTGTTAATAATTATTTCAGTGCCATTGCATTATACAAGATAATTATATGCAGGTTGGCGATTATTTTTCCATCTTTACCTCAACCCATGCACCCCCACCTTTAAAGACCCTGAAGCTTCTTGAAATTTATCATGTCATCTCTCTGTGGCAGTTAACAGAATTATAGTCCACTTGACCTTGTGATAGTCAATCACCTTTATCTAATTGTTGTCCTGTCCATGTAATTTTGCTTCAGTAACCAGCCTTATGAGAGCCCTGGCCCAGTAGGCTAATTGAAATAGTTCTTTCTCTTTCATGCATCATAAATTAACATTTAAAACTTGCAAACTAAACAAACCAAAACATGGACAAAGACAATATAAAGGTAAATTAACTTATCAAAATCGCTATGTGGAAACAACGCTTACTAAAATAAAATTAATTAAATAAAAGAACACAATGCACCACATAGGCCCATAGGGTGTACATTACTACATGTAATAAAATAATGCAAAGTTAGTGACAATTCCTACATTTATCCAGCGTAATCAATATCCTGTTATCAGAACAATGAAATAAGTGGACGAGAGGCAGCGGAGACAATCGCCAGTGACCTGAGTGGGCGACTACAGAAGGCCCGAGTGGAGTACCAAACAATGGCCGTCACTAACGTCAAGCTGGCCAAGAAAGTCAAGAAACTCCGTGCTACTGCTCTATCTGTTGATCCCAACGTTACGGTCAGTACACCACCCATGCAACTTTATTTAACTATACTGTAGTCCAGGGTGTTAAACGAATTATAATGTAAAACTTGCAAAATAAACAAACCAAAACTGGGACGACATAAGATAACCGCAAAGGAACTAATGAAAATCGCTATGTGGAAATAATGCTTAACCCTTTCACACTCATATGATGCAGAGGTTGCCAGATTAGCAATAAGAAATAGAGTTCTCTCACTCTAATAATTACCTCTCCAAAATTTGTTTTCTGCCCACAGCTAACTCAAAGACAACTGCAGAGGTTGAAGTAACTAAACTAAAGGTTTCTAAATACCCCTGATGGTAACAAAGGCTTTAAAGTATCCCTAATAGGCTCAAAATTGTGTCATATGTTGGAGAGGGTTAATAAAATAAAATTATAAGCCATTTTAGTCTTTATTATTGTATTTTATTATCGTTATTTCCACATAGCGATTTTGATTAGTTCCTTTGCGTTTATCTTGTGTCGTCCCAGTTTTGGTTTGTTTATTTTGCAAGTTTTACATTATAATATGTAAAGTTAAAATTATAGTTCACAGTTCTTATTATGTCTTAGGAAGTGATCAAATGGCCAAATCACAGCAATTTGATGTTATTTTTGCTGTATTCCCTCTCATTTATTCAAGTCTTCAAACAAAATTGCTCCGGTTTGACATCCTGCTGTAGTCTGTTTACTTGTAGCCAACAGTAAACTCAATCCCATAGTAGATGATTTCTCAATACTGTAATGAAAAATATGAAACTGCTACAATTTGTGTTCATCATATTAATACCAAGTTTTAGTAATTAACAAGAACAATTCTTTATAATAGATAAGGAAGCAAGATGAAGACATGTCAATTTACCGTCGGCTAATATAAAACGGACTATGCTTATCAAATTAGTTAGTTGTAGATGTCATACATTTATTGCGTCTCAGCCCAACACCAAGAGTTAACACAATTTTGTATTCCCTTTTAATTTGGTCGAGCCATGTAGTTTCATGGGATAAAACGTTTGTTTGGTTTAGTTTTCCATAATAAAAAGCCAACAGAAACTTCTGTTCGCTCCTCAATGTTCCAAAATATGCTAATACCTGTATAGTTCTACTATGGACAGGTATTTTTTTGTTATCAGACCAAATGAGCGCTCTACTAGAACTCTAATAGTGCTGGCCTACTATGGACAGTGGTACAGTATAGGTATATTTATGGTAATGTTGACAGTCTCATGGGTGAGTACTATAGTCTATTCGTTGTAAGTAGGCGAAAAATCGTGACCTTTAACCTCTTTAACTAAAAAACAACTAGATTAATCAAGCTAATATTTCTACCATTTGGGAAGAGTCAGTCAGGAAATAGATGTGGAAATTTACAGCCAATTTGCTCTAGCCCTTTTTGAGTTACCGGAGATAGAGGTCATGATTTCTCGCCTACTTACAGCAAATAGACTATAGCATTATATTTTCTTTATATCTTCCAGGTTGGTGCTTTGATGTCAACCTCAGTGGGGTCAAATGTGAGTGCTTGGTTGCACGCAGATGTAGACTCAGACGGTGTGATCACAGAAGCTACCGTAGAAGGTCGTGGTTATAATACTGAGGCCACCGGCGTTCACACAGTCCCTCCCGGCATGATGACCCGTTCCTTCATGCCCTCTGAAGCCGGGTCATCGGAGGTGAGGACCGTGTGTACCAGTTGCTCAGACACCACCCGGGAGCTGAGCGAGGCCGTCCACCGTAAGATGGAGGACATCGTTACGGAGCTCACCTCACAGATCAGCTCCCTCAAGTCACAGTTGAGGGACCAGTCAGTGGTACAGGTTGAGAGACAGCTGCAGCAAATTGAGGTACAGTAGCAGGTGTCAAACTGGGATAATGTAGGGTTTCAAACTGGGATTAGTTATAATATATATGATTAAAATGTAAAACTTGCAAACTAAACAAACCAAAATTGGGACAAGGACAATATAAAGTAAATTCAATTATCAAAATCGCTATGTGGAAATAACGCTTACTAAAATGAAATCTATGAAATAAAAGAACACAATCCACCACATTGGGTGTACACTACTACATGAGCAAGTTAATCTATTAAAAAGAATACAGAAAAATGTACACAAAATTACATTGCTTTGTCCATTATATTTCTTTGAAAAATATAGAATTGTTAAGCATAGCTTTAGGTTTGTATATTTAATTATAATGAAAAAAAAAATGTTTTAGGACTGGTCTTGAATAGTGTTAGTATACTTACCTTTGGATACCTTTGGATGTGTTCGCCGCTCCTCTAGCGGCACCAAGGAGCGCGACGCCCCTCGTTATGGGTGGTGATTTGGTGCAGTAGACTGTTTGAAGCGACAGCTCGCTCCCTTGCGAGGATGGGCTCGTCTGGCACTTTTTGCAGTTCGACATCTAGGGCTCTCTTGAAGTTGTCTAACGAGATGTCCCTCATGTCTCTTACTCGCCGTGGGAGTTTGTTGAAGAGACGTGGGCCTCTGTGTGATAACCAGCCCTCTCGCAGAGAGCCCATAGCACCCCTGTTTTTCATCCGGGGGATTTCGCATTCCCAGCCTCTCCTATCACTGAATTTCATGACTATCGGAGTATGTAGGTTTGGTACTAAACCCTCTGCGATTTTCCATGTGTATATTATTAGGTAACGTTCTCTTCTACGTTCCAGTGAGTACAGATTCAGTGCTCTTAAACGCTCCCAATAGTGTAGATGTTTTATCGAACTTATATGCGAAGTGAAATTTCTTTGTACACTCTCTACGTCATTTATTTCACCTGCTTTGTATGGGGATGTTAATACGCTACAGTATTCAAGCCGCGGTAGCACTAGAGATTTGAAGAGCGTTATCATAGGTAATTCACCGCGTGTTTTAAAAGTACGCAGAATCCAACTCGTTAGACGTTTCGCAGCCGCCACTTTGACCTGGTTATGTACTTTGAAACCCATATTTTCAGACATTAATACCCCAAGGTCTTTCACACTGTCTTTCCGTTCTATTATGTGGTTAGATTCTGTTAAGTAATTTGTAATTTCTTTAACACCATTATTATCTCCGTACCGTATTAATTGGAATATTTCCTCATTGAATTGCATGTTGTTTTCCCTGGTCCACTGGAACACTACATTCATGTCTTCCTGCAGTCGGCCCGTGTCCTCTTGTGTGTTATATACTATTAATAATGACAAAATAAAGTACAGTAAAAGTCTGTTAATCCGACGACCGATGATTCGAATCTCCCAATAGTCCGAATTTTTCAATTTGAGGCCAAATCCGAATTCACCCGATGGTCCGAATTTCAAGAAGTCCCAAAGTCCCCTTTTTGAGGCATTAGTCCACTCAAATGACACATAATGGAGCACACACATATCATATGTTCATGAATTCACTTTAAAAGTTTACCATTGTCATTGTAGCCTATTACCTACTTCAAAACATTCAGATTAATGGTCAAAGGAAGCTACTGATATAAACGTAAACACCTTCTTCTTCTTCTTCTTCCACATCGTCTGCTAGAGAGTTTGTTTTGCTCTTGAACGCATCCTTGGGACGCTCCAATGCGCTACTGGCTTGCACCGCATTTTCTGCAAGCGCATTCAGTCTTGAGCTTGAAAACGCACCTTTGGACGTATTAGTCTTGAGCTTGAAAATGCACCTTTGGACGTTCCGATACGCTACTATTTATAGTTCAGTGATCGGAGCGTCCCAAGGGTGCTTTCAAGACAACAAGACAAGGGTGCTTTCAATACAATATAATATAACAGAGCACGTCACAAAAGGAAAATTACAAAATGAAAATTACAAGAACCTCTCAGGGAAGTGCCGTTGTTAAGGCATTACTTCCCGAACCACATCTGATCTGATCTTCAAGAGCAAGACAAACTCGCTAGTAGACGGAAGAAGAAGAAGACGTTTATATCAGCAGATTCCTTTGACCATTAATCTGAATGTTTTGAAGTAGGTAATAGGCTACAATGACAATGGTAAACTTTTGAAGTGATTTCATGAACATATGATATGTGTGTGTGCACCATTGGTGTCATTTGGGTGGCCTAATGCCTCAATGTTTTCGTCATACACAGGTTCATAGGGGTAAAGTCCGATAATCCGAACGAGGGCCGGTCCGCTGCCCTTCGGATTAACGGAAGTTTACTGTACTGTTTTAGGAACAGTTTTTCATAGTCTCTCATTTGACAGGCTATTCAACAGCAGCAACAGCAGCAGCAGCAGCAGCAACAGCAGCAGCAGCAGCAGCAGCAGCAGGAAGAGACTGTGCAGCAGGAAGGAGTGCCACAGGAGACAGAGACACAGCAGGAACAGACAGAGACACAGCAGGAACAGACAGAGACACAGCAGGAACAGACAGAAACACAGCAAGAGGAATCCAACGAACAGGAGGCCACAAACGAGAGGGTAAATGAGCCGGAGCAAGCAGAGGGCCAGGAAGAAAATAGGACAACAGAGCAAACCACAGGAGAGGAAGGGGGAGAGAGGCAGGTTCTGTACGGCAACACCTTCCTCCCCACGGCTCCCACCGCCCCGGTCTTCCTCCCGGAGCGTATATCTAGCAGACAACCAACATCCCTCACCTCTAACCAAAGCACTCAGAGTACACAGAACACCATCCCAACCCAGCAGAACGCCACACAGACCCCCAGCCGACCCACCTCTGCTACCCCACACTATCCTGGACACTCCCAGCCCATCTATCAAATCCCTGCCACCCAGCAGACAATCCCAGCCACCCACCAACCCCTCGCAGGTTAGTCAAATTGATGCAAATTATGAAACATAGGTTTTTTTATTTTTTTTATTTTTTTATATTATTATATTTTAGATTAACTTGCTCATGTATTGATGTACACCCTATGTGGTGGTTTTGTGTTCTTTAATTTTAAAAGTTTATTTTGGAAGCTACCTGTACTGCTGTTTGCCGATGATACAGTTCTGATGAGCGATAGTGAATGGGAGTTGCAGGGTCTGGTAAATATGTTTGGAACAGAATGTGAAAAATGGAATCTGAAGGTAAATGCAGGGAAAAACAAGATTATGGTCTTTGAAAGGGGTGCAGCCACATAGTGTGAGGTGAGGTTGAATGGTCAGGCTATGGAGAATGTCAGCTCATTTAAGTATTTGGGCAGTGTGCTGAGTAAAGATGGGAGTATTGATGAAGAAGTGCGGAAGAGGGTTGTAGGAACGCTGAAAGCAGTAACAAGAAATAGGGTGGTCAACATGGAAGTAAAGAAGTTCTTATATGACAGTGTGGTAATCCCTACATTGACTTACTGAAGCGAAGCATGGACGTTGGTGGAGAGACTCGGACCAAGAGTGAGGGGTGAAAATGAGTTACTTGAGAAGTGCGTGCGGAGTTACATAGAGGGATAGACAGACGAATGAGGAAGTATGAGAGGTGTGGTGTGGATGTAGATGTGCTGGAAAGTGTGAAAGGATCACCTTGAGATAGTTCGGCCATATGGAACATATAGGAAGAGAGATAATTACTAAGAGAGTGGTCGAGAGTGAGGTGGAAGGACAGAGAGGGAGAGGTGGAGGTAGACCGAATGGGAAGTGGAAGGATGGAGTGAAGAAGTATATGAGTGAAGGCGGTGCTGGATGGGAGGAGGGGCGTCGACTGACTGGGGACAGAGGTGCATGGAGGCGTTTCATTCATGGCCATCCCTTCGGGGATCACGGCGTCAGGCAATAGATAGATAGATATTTTCCTAAAACGTTATTTCCACAGCGATTTTGAAGTTATTATGCCATTATGTTGTGTCGACCCTGTTTTGGTTTGTTTAGTTTGCAAGTGTTACATTATAATATGATTAATTCAGATTTGACACTAACATGGATCATTTTGGACCATTCTTAACAGTTATTCAGTGAAAACACAGCGCCAGGTGTCGCCCATATAATAGTGTACTACGAAGATGGTGAGAGAGATGAAAAGAAGAACTACGGGTAAAGGATTGGGTTTAGTAGGAAAGAATGGTAGAGATTGGGATTTGAATCAGTTGCTGTTCGCTGATGACACAGCGTTGGTGGCGGATTCTGAGGAGAAAATGCAGCAAGTAGTCAAAGAGTTTGGTGTGGTTTGTGGGAGGAGGAAGCTGAAGGTGAACGTCAATAAAAGTAAAGTGATGATGTGTAATAGGGGTGACCGTGAATCTAGATTAAAATGTAAAACTTGCAAACTAAACAAACCAAAATTGGGACAAGGACAATATAAAGTCAAATTAAATTATCAAAATCGCTATGTGGAAACAACGCTTACTAAAATGAAAATTATTAAATAAAAGAACACAATCCACCACATAGGGTGTACATCACTACATGAGCAAGTTAATCTGTTTCCCAAGCAAACCAATCGCACATATAACAACGCACTATCGTCACGTTAAAGGAAGTAGTCAAGTTTGGGAAGTCCGGGACGTTCTGGCAAATTTTACTAAACTCTGCATGAATAAAGAAACTACATGTTAAATGTCAAAATATTATTTAAAATCAAATTTGCAACATGACAAGACATTATAGTAAAAAATACAAATATTGATAAGATATCTATACTATTACAAAATAATATATAAAATACAGTACAGCACTCACTAACGATAGTGCTATCGGGTAGGTACCTGTAAGCATAGCATGCCTCAAGTGACCCCTATCAATAACTACCCTACAAATAACCTACATTTATAGCACAAATAAACTAAGGAAATCGCAAAAGTAAGCAATTGATACTATCGACAATGAATACATATAATATAAAGATAAATAATTGCAAAATATGAAGTAACAACAGATTTAAACAAAGAGTACTCTTTTAACAAGAACAATAAATTAAAAAAAAAATCATCAATATTAATAATAATAATAATAATAGAAAAAGAAAAAGATAAACAATAAATACAGACAAAAAGTAAGCAGAGGTTATACAAGAAACTTCAAGTTAAAAATGCTTGATTAAAATTATTGATGTCAAATTTTAGAATACAGTCACAATAATTGACCCTAAAAAGATTAAATTTATGGAACAATTTACTTGCCTCAAAACCTCTGTCCACTAAGAGTCTGTATAGTAACCTAGCTCTAGCCCAAAAGTCATCTACTTTAGTGCAGATTTTACAAAATCTTATTAATTGGGAATAAAAACAATTATAAGTGATTTTACTATCGATATTACTACTAGGGAAAGGAAAGTTTATTACGTTAAAATTAAAATCATCAACTTTGTGATATACTTTAAGTATGCACTGTTCATTAACAATCTCAATATTTATATCAAGAAAATTTTCAACTTTATAATTTACGTTACATTGTGTGAGGGGAATAGAATTAGGGTAAATAAGTTTAGCAACTTGATTAAAATTTAACAAATTGCAAACAAGAATATCATCAATATATCTACTATTATTACTTAACAGTTTAGCAAGTGCTAATTTTTCTGGAATTTTATTTTTCTTGCTACTGTCAACTAAGTCTTTTATATATTTAAATTCTAAAGCAAGCAAGAATAAGTCTGCAATTAAAGGGCTAGCATTTCCACCCATAGGAATTCCTAATATTTGTTTGAAAATGTACGGCCCGAATCTAACATAAGTATTGAAAAGGAGGAATTTAAGGGCATCTTTAAGTTTAGTTCTATCAAAATATACAGAACTAGTGGGAGTAGAGCTAAGTGATGCATTATTAAAATATGTATAAACATTTATGAAATAATTACCATTCCTAACGAACCTGTCAAAGTGCAAATCTATAATAAAGCAAAGCTCTGAATATACTAAATCTAAAGGCAAATTGGTATACAAAGTTGAAAAGTCGAAGCTATGTACTGAGGTAACTTTCGGCATGGTATTTATTTTATCAATAACTTCTAACGAATTGTCAACACTCCAATAATAGTTAATGCCAGTTCTTCTCATGATGGTATTACAATATCTTTTATGAGTACTTTTAATGTATTTTAAGCAATTTACTACTTGTTCTGATAGAGTTTTAGTGGTAGCAAATTTTGCTCCGGCAATAAAGCGATATTTATAAGGTCTTTTATGAAATTTAGGTAACATGTATAATTTTGCAATGCACTTGTTCTTATCAGAAAGTTTAATATCAAATATTATATTTTTCTTGGTATGTTCATCGATTAAGTTATCAATATTCAGATTATTTTGAATTTCATAAACAGAATTACCGCAAATATTTTTACGTAATATGTTACCCTTAATACCTAATTCTTTTTTCATATTTTCAAGATAAAATTTCTTACATGTGAAGCTATAATTATTGCTGGCTTTATCTACTGTAGTGATTACAAAATGTTTATGTAAATTTATTAAATCAGCTTTAAGCTTATTATAATTATAGTCTATAAAATCTGAAAGATTAAATTCATTTTTAAGCGAGAAAATTTTATTTCTAATTAACTTAATTAATAATTTAGACCATGCTTCTAGTTCTCTCGCATTGCAGCACGCAATTTTTAACAATTTATCTTTTAATTTATTGACTGAAAAAACAATATCTTTTAAAATTATGTCCCATGTTACTTTATTACTCCCTATTCTAAATTTAAACCCTTTACGACATAGCTCCGCTAATTTGTCGTTTGCAAAATGTTTAACTAGTTCTACATCACCTGTTAATATGTGACATATCGGACTATAAATGAACTTTGCTAGTGCATCACGTCTGCTAGCTGGCATATCCATGACTCTTTCACACACACATTTATTATTATTGAAAATATCATTATCTGAAAGATTTCCTAAAACTTTATTATAATTACAAATAATAGACCCAACAGGTCGTTCATATGAATACACTATTAATGGTTTGAAATCTTTACAACCATCTGGTAATATGGACTTAACTTTCTTTGAATTAATAAGACTGTTAACATTAATTTTGTCTAAAATTTTAGAGGAATAATTTAAAGTGGACAGGACTTTATCTTTAATACGGTTATCTTTGGATTTCTTAGAATTAGCTCTAATATATCCCATAAAAGCAAAGACTATATTCTTAAATTTATTTGTGAAATTATGTTTATTATTTAGAATATTTTCTATAAAAGGAGCAAAACTTTTCTTTTGTAGGCCTTTCAATGAATCTTTTAATTTTTTAATTCCGAAATTTCGATATAATGAATATAAATTATTAACAATAATTATAATATCAGACCTGCTTTTCTTTTTATTAAATGTATTTAGTCTTCTATTACCGTGTCTACCAGGTCTTCTGTTTAAAACAGGGAAGTTAAAATATGGGTTATTAAAATCGTTTTTTAATAAATCTTTATACAAAATGTTGCCTACATTTTTTATTTGATTGTTAAGTCCAAATGGATAGATGGTCATTAATTTTCCAATCCAATAATTTTCTCTATCTAAAACATTTTGATTACTTTGAACAATTTCTATAATTTTGTATTTACAATCAAATTTAGTACAATCTGTGTTAAAATGCTTATATAGAAGAATCTTGGAGTCGATGCCGTTCTTAATTCCTGATCTATGCCCGTAGGCTCTTTCTCTTAAACATTGCTCCGTCTTTCCAACATATTGTATACCACATTTCTCACAGGTTATTAAATAGATAACATTCTTTACTTTACATGGAGATGTTACATTAACAGAAGAATTTAGAAACAAAAATTTTGTATTGGTAATGTAACTTTTAAAAAATGTTTGATGTTCAAAATCAAATTCATTCACACAGAGTTTACATTTACAGTTATCAACGAAAAGACGCCGGTTATTTTCATTTTTATTTTTCATTATTTAAGTTTTTATAATTTTGCCGGGTGCGTGGGTACATAGAATTTTCTGACACGTAGTCCGTGGCCGGTCCTGGTTCGTCAACGAGTACAAGTAAAGGAAGGGACAGTACATGGGGAACACGTCGTATACTAATGTTGCCACTAGTACAGACCGTCCTCACATCTATACTGTCCCTGAACCTATATAAATTAAAATGTAAAACTTGCAAACTAAACAAACCAAAATTGGGACAAGGACAATATAAAGTCAAATTAAATTATCAAAATCGCTATGTGGAAACAACGCTTACTAAAATGAAAATTATTAAATAAAAGAACACAATCCACCACATAGGGTGTACATCACTACATGAGCAAGTTAATCTGTTTCCCAAGCAAACCAATCGCACATATAACAACGCACTATCGTCACGTTAAAGGAAGTAGTCAAGTTTGGGAAGTCCGGGACGTTCTGGCAAATTTTACTAAACTCTGCATGAATAAAGAAAACTACATGTTAAATGTCAAAATATTATTTAAAATCAAATTTGCAACATGACAAGACATTATAGTAAAAAATACAAATATTGATAAGATATCTATACTATTACAAAATAATATATAAAATACAGTACAGCACTCACTAACGATAGTGCTATCGGGTAGGTACCTGTAAGCATAGCATGCCTCAAGTGACCCCTATCAATAACTACCCTACAAATAACCTACATTTATAGCACAAATAAACTAAGGAAATCGCAAAAGTAAGCAATTGATACTATCGACAATGAATACATATAATATAAAGAGAAATAATTGCAAAATATGAAGTAACAACAGATTTAAACAAAGAGTACTCTTTTAACAAGAACAATAAATTTAAAAAAAAATCATCAATATTAATAATAATAATAATAGAAAAAGAAAAAGATAAACAATAAATACAGACAAAAAGTAAGCAGAGGTTATACAAGAAACTTCAAGTTAAAAATGCTTGATTAAAATTATTGATGTCAAATTTTAGAATACAGTCACAATAATTGACCCTAAAAAGATTAAATTTATGGAACAATTTACTTGCCTCAAAACCTCTGTCCACTAAGAGTCTGTATAGTAACCTAGCTCTAGCCCAAAAGTCATCTACTTTAGTGCAGATTTTACAAAATCTTATTAATTGGGAATAAAAACAATTCTAAGTGATTTTACTATCGATATTACTACTAGGGAAAGGAAAGTTTATTACGTTAAAATTAAAATCATCAACTTTGTGATATACTTTAAGTATGCACTGTTCATTAACAATCTCAATATTTATATCAAGAAAATTTTCAACTTTATAATTTACGTTACATTGTGTGAGGGGAATAGAATTATGTGTAATCAGAGAATTTGTATGTGAGGCTGGATGGGGAAATACTGGAACAAGTAGAGTGTTTTAAATATCTAGGAGGAACGATAAGCAAGAATGGAGGTATGGAAATTGAGGTAAAACAGAGAGTACTGTATGTGAAAGAACAAATGTTTTCGGAGCAATGGGAAGTACAGTATGTGGAAGGTGAGAAATCTCTGAATTAAAGTTAAAAGTGCAATGTATCAAGGGATTGTTGTACCAACAGATATATATGGGGCTGAGACATGGGCTCTGAAGGCAAAGAATAGAAGTAAGCTGGATGTGATAGAGATGAGCTGCTTAATAATAATAATAGTTCTTAAAGCTAGCGCATGCTATGCCAGCTAAGGATAGCCCAATAAGGCCGATTAGGCGTATTTCCATTGGGGTCCTGTACTACTACCCCATCCCCTGCTTGAGGAGTATATGTGGAGTGACTCGTAGAGAAAGATTGAGGAATGAAAAGATATGTAGGAGAGTGGGGCAGCAGGAACCTTTGTTGGTCAGAGTGGACAGAAGGGTGCTGTGCTGGTATAGTCATGTTGAACGAATGGAAGATGAAAGGCTTACGAAGAGAATAAGTGAGTCAGATACAAGGGGAGATAGAGGGGTAGGAAGACCTCCATTACGATAGAGAGACTGTGTAGGTCAAGCGTTGGAAGATAGAGGAATGACTAAAGATCAGGCAAGAGAAGTGGTAAAAAATAGGAATAAATGGAGAATGCTTGTGAATAGATGAGTGTAAACGCGGTCGTTTGGGAGAGAGGGTCATGCGCCAGTTGGACTAGATAGTAGTCCATCAGGCGCCTGGCCCGGGGAGCCGGTGGTAATGAAGGGTACGCCTGGAAGCATGGTGGGCAGGCTTGTGGTGGCAGGTCCGCTGCGGGTCTGCCTGCGGAAATCGGAGCCTCTCCGGGAGATCTGGGACTTGGGATTTTTTTGCTGGGGACCCCAAATGGGCCTTGATCTCTGGGTATTTCTCCTGGACGACCTACAGTAGATGTGTGTGATTTTTTTTTTTTTTTTTTTTTTTTTTTTTTTTTTTTTTTTATGTGATGTCCCGGGCTCTATCTCGAGCCAGCCACCCCCATAAATAATAAATACAAATAAATAAATATATAAATAAATAAATGAATAAATGAATTAATAAATAAATGAATTAATAAATAAATAAAAATGAAAACTAAAACGGGTAATTGCCAGAGTATTACATACTGTACATACATACATACGAGGATGGACTGTACTTGTAATGGTGGTTTTTATGACAGGCAGGGACTTTCTATTATTATTGATGTAACTGTAATCAGAGAATTTTGTATTGGTAGAGAGAGAGCACTTGGGCAATTTTTGTGTAATGGGCGTCGGTAGAGACATCTAGAGGCAGGCCGGTTCAGCTACAACTTGCTTCCATTGAAATACATGGAGAAAATTTTCAACACCGTTATTATGCCAAAGCATGCCTTACACCTTTAAGTAACTTCATGCAGTATTGAAGCTTGTTTTGGTTTACCTGACATGCTTACCAACATTAATGTGCAGTTACTAAATGGAGTAAAGTTTGTTTAGTTTGCAAGTTTTACATTATAATAAGGGTGTTGTCAACTTGTCATTTTCTCTCCATATATTTCAGTGGGAGTTATTTGTAATTCAATCAGCATTCAGCCTACTGTCTTACTTCTTTCTTGTTATTAATTAAAATGTAAAACTTGCAACTAAACAAACCAAAACTTGGACAAAGACAATATATGAATGGCCCCCTCCCTCCCTTCTAAGATAGGCACAGAGTGGGGGATCTTGTCATAAAGTATCTTGGTATAATCAAGAGGAAGGTTAGGTTGAAGCTTGAGTAATCCCCCCCTGCCCCCCCCCCCCCTGCCCTAGGTATGCTCCCTCCACCACTGCTACCTGAGGCCACCCCTACAGCCCTCCAAGCTGCCGTTATGAGTCAGTTTGTTGCTGCCCCACCATCCTCACACCCGGGGACCGCTATACAGCAACACAACACAGAGTCCGATGATGATGATTTCCACAGCACCAGTGACAATGACGATGCTCCGCCACTAACAGCTGCAGCAGCCGCAGCAGCAGCCGCAGTAACGGCTCAGCAGATTCAACTGATTCAACAGCAGACGTGAGTATTGCTTGCTGTGTTTTTCTTTGTTTTATATTATTTTGTAGATTAGACTTGAAGCTAGAAACAATCTTGGATGGGACCAATTTTCAGCCTTTTGTCCCATTATTATATCTTTATTCTTTTAATATGTTTCTGCTGGAGTTTTGAGCTGGAAATCCCTACCTGTACCTCTAACATTATACTTCTCTATGAAGACACAGAGGCACATGGCACGGGGTAGATCTACGAGGAGGCAGATTGGGGGAGGGCATTTCCCGAGCCATCGGACGCTTTCGCTCGCATGCTCGCTTACTTTCAGAGGGGTGAGTGTAAGGACGGTGCGCTGGGTGTGGGTGTCCTTTTCTTTCCTTTCCCATTTCAAGTGGGTGTTTTTGTTAGTGTTTTGTGCTTCTGCGAATCTCGGCAAACGTATTAGAATAAAAATACATACATACATACAGTACAGTACATAAAAGTATATAGACAGTTTTGTCCACATAGAATGTGGTTACAGTCTCACGTCCTAAATGGCGGCTTTCCAGGCGACCCTGTCAAGGGCTGCCTCTATAATGTTAAACTTTCAAAACAAACAAACCAAAACTCTGACGAACACAGTAATACAAAGAGAGAAAAAAACACTCTGAAGCTAAGTTGGAGGGTGTGAGAGGGAGAGGAAGACCAAGGAGAATACATACATAACATTTTAAGACTGAGTGCTCCACACATACGTGCAGTTTCAGTCTCTTGTCCTAATGGCGGCGTTCCAGGCAACCCTGTTAAGGGCTGCTTCACTTGTCAAGTTTTTGGATTTGAGATCGGCACGTATAGTCCGATCCCAGGTCTTCCTCGGTCCACCCCTTGGTGCAGCTCCCTCCACAATCACAGATCTGCATTTTTTCACCCAATTTTGTTCATCCATTCTCTCCACATGTCCATACCATCCCAGTCTACGTGTCTACCTCGCTAATACTCTTTATACCTTAACGTCTCCTCGGCTCAACATTTGTTATTCTATCCTGCAGCCTGGCCCCACACATCCATCTCACCATTCTCATCTCATTACGTTCCATTCTGTTGACATCCTCTACTTTAACGCCCCATGTTTCTGAGGCAATATTGAGAGATAGTGTGAAAGATGGTTTGACTAACATACAAGCGATAGTGGTAGAGCGTGTTGGAGTGAAGTGGTATATGGAGCAGGATGATGCCCCGGGCAATAACACAGACCAAGTACTTGTGAAGATAAACCGTTGTGATTGCTCCTGATCGTGGATATTCAAAGCTTGTGCTGGATCATTGCTATTCTAAATGGCAAGAAAGAATGTCCAGTTAACCCCTTCAGCACCATTACGTAATTTTCATCTTATTCAGGTTACCACTAGGGGTTTTTCTTTACCATATAATCTACCATGAGGACTCATAAGGGGTAAGTCTGATCTCAATAACCCCTCTGAATAACATAGGCCCTTCTTGAACTGCATGAAATTGTGTGACTTTAGCTAGAATCAAGGGTAAAAACGAGTCATGCTGCTGAAGTCCCTGTAACAATGGCACGCCCTAGCCCTGTCAATTGAGGGAGTGCACGGTTTTAAACATGCCATATCAAGAACAAATAAATAAGAGGAAAGAGTGTGTGAATATCCATTGTATTTTGTTTTTCCATGTTCTTGTCATTTCTCTTATCTTGGTGATTCAATACTGCTGTGGATTATTTTGTGGGATGTGACCAGTGTACATACCAAAAAAAAAAAAAAAAAAAAAATTATGTATGTGCAGTATTATGATCCTGACTTCACTCCTGTCACCAATCACAATCACTGCAGCAACTCAACAGATTCATTGCAGGGGAATGCTTGTTTATTGTGTTGTTCTGTTTTCAATTTAGTTTCAATAAGTCTTGTCTATCTGACATTTGAAGATTAATCAACAAATAATTCACACATAAAATGTTTTTCCAATAATATCATTGATGAATTTGGGGTTCATCCTTGCCATTGATATGTCCTAAAGACCGAAAAATACAGTAGGTGATGCAAAACGACTGTTCAATATTGATGAAACGCTATTAGCAGAATACCAGCATCAACCACAGTGATGACTTGATGGGACAATGTTATTGCAGGACTTTATTGTATTAAAGATTAACTGCCAACAGACAACCCTGTCTGAACCATTGTAATGTAATGGAAAAGTACATTAACCATTATATGTAAGGTATATACAGTATTACGGTCACGAGCCGTGACATAGTAAAGCGTCATCTTCTGATCAAAGGGTCGGGAGGTCAAACCCTCTCTGTCAAAATGTTATTGGTAGATGTCAAGCCCGGGCAACTTGACATAGCAATTCATGACAAACGCCTAATGTTCATGGCCACCCCTTCACGGGAAGTACGGCGTCTAGCAAAAAAAAAAAAAAAAAATTTACCGGTACAGTATGTTTTGAAGACTGAATAATCCATGAGGGGTATGGTTTCAGTCTCATATCCTAATGGTGGCGTTCCAGGCAGCCAACATTCATATACAAACTTAACTTCCTTGTCATCATTAGTGTGTGTTTTTCTATTTTTGTTTTCCTCGGCTAATGATAACTTTATAATGTGTACAGGGGTGAGCGTAAGTTACTGGAGTGTCCACTGTGCAGTCTGAGTTTCCCTGTCAGTACTCTGAGGCTGTTGGAGGAACACATCAACTCTCACCTGGAACATGTCTGTCCCGTCTGTTCCGTGGCTTTCCAGCGCAACAGTCAGAAGTCGTGAGTTCTTGTTTATTTTGTTATTACTGTAATATGTTTAAGCTCTCTGCATGCCTGGTGGCTCAAGCAGGGTGGCATACTTGGGTTGTTGTTATTTATTATCCACCTGATGGTAAATTGCCATGACCCCATCTTAATTACTCCGCTATTGCATAGATTTCTGTAGCCATTTATTAATTATGAAATTTGGTAATGTGATCAGCAATATTATGATACAGACACGTAGAAGGTTCTTTTTTCTATTAATTATTGAGCAATCAGTTGCTAAGAGCTGCAATTTACCTTCAGTGGAAGTAAAGATAGATAGATAGAATAGCTAGAAGTAAACCTAGATGTGTGTGAATTTTGTGTTTTGTCTTGTGTTTGTTCGCTGTTTTGTCTTGTGTTTTCCTGTTCTTGCTCTGTCTTGAGTCGGCCACCCCCAAGGAAAAAAAAAATAAAAAAATAGAGGAAAAAAAAATAAAAAAATAGGAAAAGTGGGGATTGGGCCTGAGCATATAGATAGATAGAAACTTTACTAAGTGCATGAACATAGCTAATATTATTTTCCACCATACTACGGTAATTAAGGTTTGAAGACCTCGTACAAAGCTAATGCAATCCTCCGTTCCACTACAGGTTCGAGAAACATGTATACGCCCACTTCAGCGAGGACAGCAGCGCAGTCGTCTGAGGAGAATATACATATGAAGATAATAAAACCAACATCTGCACCAAACTTACCAACCCACATGAGGAAGTTCCTTATGCATACTTACAACACTGACAATATGTGCTTATACATAGACACAGGGTTGTGGAGTCGCTGAAATATGACACCGATTTAGAGCCTCTCAAAAGTAGCGGACTCCGTGACTCTGCTCAACAACCCTTGGACTAGATGAAGAATGCCCATTTCCGGAAATTTTTGAAGTACGACCCTAACTCTGATCCACCCAAAATTAACCGACTCGCGACTCGACTGCACAATCCTGCTTAAACACACAAATACAGTACATTCACATTCACATTTACACACACAATACACGCCCATATGTATACATTAAGTAACACCCCGTTCTTAACATTAATCATTAATTACAAACCCCAATGCACTTGAATAAACTAATGAAAGCATAATTATGGTCTTCCCGGGATTTGAACTCAGCACACCACACCCAGAACATAAGCATCTAAACCATTACACCACCAACAAAGTTCATTAATCCCAAACTCTACATACCTAATACAGTCAATCCTTTTAATGAATGAGAATAAACTAATGAAATCAGATGGTCGTCCCGGAATTCGAACTCGAGACACCACACCCAGAACATAAGCATCTAAACCATTACACAAGCAACACAGCTCATTAATCCCAAACTCTACATACTTAATACAGTTCATCCTTTTTATGAATGATCTTCCTCCTTCCCACGACAGGTTTGAGAGGCACGTCCATTCCTGCTCCAGTGGGATGGCCTTTATACTGTTAATAAGCCTGTACTGTACAGTCGCGCTAATAAGTGATGTCTCGGCACCAAGTATGTTTTGATCAATAATTGGTATCAGCAATGACTAAAACTTAATTTATTCATTTTGAGTGAGATATATAAGCATGTTCCTACACCTACCCATCCTATCCAACATCTGACAGACATTAATACAGCACAGAGAGAGCCAAACGTAAAGACAGCTGGGACATGACTTATTAGCGCCACTGTACATGTATACATTAGGACTGAGTGATTCATTAGAAGTATTGTTTCAGTATCATGTCCTAATTAATATACCTGTAAGAGCTTTATTATTTCTCACCACTTCACAGCATATGTACCAGGCTTACTAGGCCCCAACTGTACATTGTTAATACACTAATATGTTTCTCCTTTATACATACATACATACATACAATTTAAAGACAGTGATCCACTAAGATACACTTGGAATTATAATGTAAACTTGCAAAATAAACAAACCAAAACTTATACGAACACAGTAAAAAGACAAAATAACTAATCAAAATCGTTATGTGGAAACAATGCTTAAGTAATATAATAATATATAAATAAAAGAACACAATCCACCACATAGGGTGTACATTACTACATGAGCAAGTTAATACAAGATACATACACTTTAAAAACTGAGATTGATCCATAAGAAGTAGGATTTGAGTGTCATGTTTTACTGCAGGTTTGAGGAGCACGTCCACTCCCACTTCAGTGAGGACGGCAGTGCTCCGTTATCTGAGGAGTGGACCAACCCTCTGGATGACCCATCCGGACCATGGGGCCAACAGTTTAGGGCCGGCAGACTCCTTGAGATTGACTAAGAATACTGCCAGCGTCGGGTACAGTCAGTTTAGGGCAAAGAAACTCTTCAAATATACGATAATAAATAAATAAACAATTATATAGAAATTTCCCCTTAACCCCTCCAATTCGGCTGTCCTCTTACGCTCCATACCCCCAGAATCTGCCCATATAGGGCCTTATGGCCTTAATAGCTTAGCAATGGTAATGGATAGAAAGATCAGCTTAATAGGAAAAATGGGATACTTAAGCTGGTATCACACGAGAGCTTTTATAGTCAACATTCGATGATCAAAAAATTTCTGGCAACATTTCTGGACTATTTTAGACTGGTATCGGAAACTAGACTGATGGTAGATGAATTTAGGTGACCGAAATAGTATAAATGATGATGCAGTTTTTACCACCATACACTCCCTGCTGAATAGCAAGGCTAGGGTGGGTGCCCTGATGAATCAGGGACTTAATGAATAGTTGCCACAGATTGCTAGACCGCACCGTTCACCAACAGCACTGATGTCTGCCAATAACAAACTGGCTGGCCTGAGGCTCGAACCGTCAACCTCACGGTTAGCAGGTGAACGGTCTACCAATCAAGCTACGGCCCGTGGCCTCATAAGCTGCCAGACCAGTGTTGAGGATAAATGTTGAGTGAAAAAGCGCTCGTGTGATACCGGCTTTACTGTTGTCTTGATCCTGGCGTTGACCGGACATCGCTATGTTGTCTGATTGTTGTGAGGTGAAAATTTTGAGCGCGGAAGTATATGAGGACACCCGAGTTCCGCGCTGAAAGTTTGGTGTAAAGTATAAGAGGACGCCCGAGTTCGAAGGGTTTAGCACAATGTCGGCTGTTGCGAGTGCACGTATTGCTAAACTGCTCATAATTTACACAGAAAGTATTTGATTGTTAGATAGATATCAATTTGAAAGTCACTGGGATTGTTTAATGATAATAATGTTAAAATAATAATAAATGCTTGAAAATTGAATATATCACCATTATACACTTAGAGATTGATAACTTAGGCAATCAGCAGTAACTATACTTGAGATTGTTAAAAACTCCTGGATAATAAATCTAAATTTGATAATAATTTTGAGATTGAGGAGAGTTGTTTCAAATTTGTGTAGCAATCAATATCAAGGAACTTATCAGGTACAAGAGGGATAATTAACCAATGTAGATTTAGTCTAGTAAAAACACTACAAAGAAAGGAAAAAAAAATCATAAATCTGAATATAGAATAAAGTATAAATATAAACACACATTATAGATCATGGCATGAATGTATTTTACTGACAATCATGCACTTTCTTCAAAGTCACCATTGTTTGAATATTTAATAACCACTTTTAATACCCACTACGTAAATGTGCTACTAAACTGTATCCATCTATTAACAGTAAGACCAATATACACATTTATTAAGGCAGATTCTCACAAGTATTTTGTTTATTTTTTATTGATTTTGTTTTGTTCTCAATATCATTTTTGTCTTCATCTCCCTGGCAACAGATTGTAGTTATTTTCCATTTGTATTGGCAAGTAAAGGGAAAGTTGATTAATTTAGGGTGAATAAATTATTATCCATTTAAGTATTTAATTTAGAATGTGACAAACATGAATTGGCAGGAAGATGTGCATAGAAAAGGTCCTGCTGCAGTATATATTTTGCTATGCTGTGCTGTGGCTTTAGTTGGAATATTATAAACCTTTTAGTTGAATCATAAACCTTGTATCCCCATTTATATTTGTGTTTTTGCATTATTTTAAACGGTAAACCCTTTCCGACTCGACCAATTTAGTGAATTTTGTGTCCTTGAAGTCTGATATGTCCATACTCCGACTTTTGATACCATTCCTCTTGTAACTTTAATTTTGATAGCCAGTCTGCATAAGAGAAAAGCCGGATTCCAAGATTTTCCGAGATGTCCAAGATCCAATTTATCTGACACCATTCCCCTTGTAGCTCGGATTTATAAACTAGTCCGAGTTAGTCCGAAAAGCGTAGGGTTCCAAGAATGAGATGTCCGTAATGGAGAGGGTTTACTACCAGTTGGTTTTAACCGTATGAATACAGGGCACTTTATTTAACCTCTCAAAATACTAATAAAAAGTGCACAAGTCGTTGAGCGAATAAGTTGCATTTAGAGTACAGAAAAGCTAGATGGATTTTGAGGTGTCTGGCATACTAAAAATGAAGCCTAAAGGAAGCTGTATTTATTTTTAGCTTTACTTGCTGTTGGCACATGAATTTTTTATTCCTATTTTACTCCTCCTTTTTTTTTTTTTTTTCTTATTCTCCCTTGTTTTTGTTGCTCTCATTTCTTCCTCTCCTTTATTATTCTCTCTCATTTCTTTGTCTCCCTTATTGCTCTCTCTCTCTCATATTCCTTACTCCCTTTTATATTTCATTTTCTCTTGTAAGTACACTATAACCTTTGTTAGCTCTCATTTTTGTTTAATATTCATGCTTATTTTAATTGATTGTTTGGTATGATTTATTTTGTTTTGTAAGGTGGTTTACTGACAAGAATGAAGTTTCCGAGTTTGTTAGGACTAATTCATTCCTAACTTTTATGATAGGTACCCAACTATAATCATTATATTTTGCAACGTATATTTGTTGAGTAGCCTATACCGAACCTGTACTATATGCGAAAACACTCCAACATTGATTAACTGTAGAAAATTAAAGGGCTAATTTGTTAGAACATATACATACTGTATATTCAGGTCCAGTTATGTTGGATTCCTGCTCACATCGGTGTCCGTGGCAATGAAGACGCCGATGCTGCGGCTAAGATGCTATTTTAATGATCCCTCGCCAGCCCCACCATCCGTTAGGTGATTGGCTGTCCTTACTCAAGCCTTCTATTCTTTGCACGTGGCAATCTCATTGGGATGCTCTACCCTGCAATAATAAACTCTTTTGCAATCAAACCTTCTGTCCGTCCTTGGCCCTCGTCTTCCAGGTCTCACAGGTGTGAGGAAGTTTTACTAACTAGACTTAGGATAGGCCATTCCCGGCTGACTCACGGTTATTTGATGTCCACTCCCCGCACTCCGCCCCCTACCTGCTGCTCCTGTCATTCCCCTCTAACTGTTCGCCACGTCTTTGACTGCCCAGATACTGCCCGTCTGCGTACGGTTTGTTTTGGTACTAAATCATTCACTGACCTTTTATCCGATTCTCCGTCATTTTCCTTCCCCCCTATCGTCCGTTTTTTGCGTCGCCTTAAGCTCCTTTCAGTAATCTGATCCAATCCTTCGGGCCAGACCTATGAGAGTTCCGTATGGAGCTCAGTGGTCTGGTTAATCTGCTCTACATAACTAACTAACTAACTCGGAAAACTTCATTCATAATTCTGAGTTAATTGATATTGAAACTAATTTTATACATTTAGTAATTATAGTAAATGCTGTCTTCCTTTAGTTATTTATACCTGTATGGTTAGTTTTATTTAGTAAACCAAATACTAATTTTGTTTTATACCTGTAGTTTGTTTAATTATTATATATTCCTTTAGCTTTATCCATAGTTAAGTTTCATTACATATACTGTAGTACCCTCATAATAGAGGCAATTATGAAATATTTGTGTTCCTCCACAATTTTAAAGATATTACTTCATTTAATATTGGTTTGGTTACTTGTAAATGAAGGAGGAGTTAGGACCATACTACTGTACACGATTAATGGAGAGATCACAAATGCTGTAAGTTGAAATGTAAAGTTAGTAGAAGTGAAGGATGGTATATACTGCAATAAAGTTTTCCCGAGAGAAGCAAGTGGTTGGATATGTGACAATAATGATAGAAGTGTCAGTATTTCCTTGGTATTATGTTACACATGACTATATTCCGCTTGTACAGCCTCATTCATAAGTTTGGTGACAACCTTTATGCTTAGAATGTAAATGCCAGAGAGAAACACTACTGCTTCCTCTAGTTATATATTGTATGGAAGAGTCTCTGTGTTCTCCTTACAGTACTTTTAAAGTTCCAATTCTTATGGTCCGGGACCACTTACGCGTTCCCTCGCCCCTTTCTCTGTCTCGTTGAGTAGGAGAATTTAACAAGGGGAGGAGGATTCCTAGTCTCCTGCCCCCAGAAGGAAAAGTAGGACAGTAAAAGAGGCAGATAGAAACAGTTATGGTTGGGTAGAGGATGCCAATCCTCACTCTGAATATGACACATGCATGCATACAAAAATGTATAGACCGAGTGTGCCACACAAAATGCGGTTCCGGTCTCATATCGGCGTTCCAGGCAACCCTATTAAAA
>CM064528.1:47199759-47311230 GCA_032716605.1 Paralithodes platypus
CATGCCATATCAAGAACAAATAAATAAGAGGAAAGAGTGTGTGAATATCCATTGTATTTTGTTTTCCATGTTCTTGTCATTTCTCTTATCTTGGTGATTCAATACTGCTGTGGATTATTTTGTGGGATGTGACCAGTGTACATACCAAAAAAAAAAAAAAAAAAAAATTATGTATGTGCAGTATTATGATCCTGACTTCACTCCTGTCACCAATCACAATCACTGCAGCAACTCAACAGATTCATTGCAGGGGAATGCTTGTTTATTGTGTTGTTCTGTTTTCAATTTAGTTTCAATAAGTCTTGTCTATCTGACATTTGAAGATTAATCAACAAATAATTCACACATAAAATGTTTTTCCAATAATATCATTGATGAATTTGGGGTTCATCCTTGCCATTGATATGTCCTAAAGACCGAAAAATACAGTAGGTGATGCAAAACGACTGTTCAATATTGATGAAACGCTATTAGCAGAATACCAGCATCAACCACAGTGATGACTTGATGGGACAATGTTATTGCAGGACTTTATTGTATTAAAGATTAACTGCCAACAGACAACCCTGTCTGAACCATTGTAATGTAATGGAAAAGTACATTAACCATTATATGTAAGGTATATACAGTATTACGGTCACGAGCCGTGACATAGTAAAGCGTCATCTTCTGATCAAAGGGTCGGGAGGTCAAACCCTCTCTGTCAAAATGTTATTGGTAGATGTCAAGCCCGGGCAACTTGACATAGCAATTCATGACAAACGCCTAATGTTCATGGCCACCCCTTCACGGGAAGTACGGCGTCTAGCAAAAAAAAAAAAAAAAATTTACCGGTACAGTATGTTTTGAAGACTGAATAATCCATGAGGGGTATGGTTTCAGTCTCATATCCTAATGGTGGCGTTCCAGGCAGCCAACATTCATATACAAACTTAACTTCCTTGTCATCATTAGTGTGTGTTTTTCTATTTTTGTTTTCCTCGGCTAATGATAACTTTATAATGTGTACAGGGGTGAGCGTAAGTTACTGGAGTGTCCACTGTGCAGTCTGAGTTTCCCTGTCAGTACTCTGAGGCTGTTGGAGGAACACATCAACTCTCACCTGGAACATGTCTGTCCCGTCTGTTCCGTGGCTTTCCAGCGCAACAGTCAGAAGTCGTGAGTTCTTGTTTATTTTGTTATTACTGTAATATGTTTAAGCTCTCTGCATGCCTGGTGGCTCAAGCAGGGTGGCATACTTGGGTTGTTGTTATTTATTATCCACCTGATGGTAAATTGCCATGACCCCATCTTAATTACTCCGCTATTGCATAGATTTCTGTAGCCATTTATTAATTATGAAATTTGGTAATGTGATCAGCAATATTATGATACAGACACGTAGAAGGTTCTTTTTTCTATTAATTATTGAGCAATCAGTTGCTAAGAGCTGCAATTTACCTTCAGTGGAAGTAAAGATAGATAGATAGAATAGCTAGAAGTAAACCTAGATGTGTGTGTGAATTTTGTGTTTTGTCTTGTGTTTGTTCGCTGTTTTGTCTTGTGTTTTCCTGTTCTTGCTCTGTCTTGAGTCGGCCACCCCCAAGAAGAAAAAAAAAATAATAAAATGGAAAAAAAATAAAAAAAAAATAGGAAAAGTGGGGATTGGGCCTGAGCATATAGATAGATAGAAACTTTACTAAGTGCATGAACATAGCTAATATTATTTTCCACCATACTACGGTAATTAAGGTTTGAAGACCTCGTACAAAGCTAATGCAATCCTCCGTTCCACTACAGGTTCGAGAAACATGTATACGCCCACTTCAGCGAGGACAGCAGCGCAGTCGTCTGAGGAGAATATACATATGAAGATAATAAAACCAACATCTGCACCAAACTTACCAACCCACATGAGGAAGTTCCTTATGCATACTTACAACACTGACAATATGTGCTTATACATAGACACAGGGTTGTGGAGTCGCTGAAATATGACACCGATTTAGAGCCTCTCAAAAGTAGCGGACTCCGTGACTCTGCTCAACAACCCTTGGACTAGATGAAGAATGCCCATTTCCGGAAATTTTTGAAGTACGACCCTAACTCTGATCCACCCAAAATTAACCGACTCGCGACTCGACTGCACAATCCTGCTTAAACACACAAATACAGTACATTCACATTCACATTTACACACACAATACACGCCCATATGTATACATTAAGTAACACCCCGTTCTTAACATTAATCATTAATTACAAACCCCAATGCACTTGAATAAACTAATGAAAGCATAATTATGGTCTTCCCGGGATTTGAACTCAGCACACCACACCCAGAACATAAGCATCTAAACCATTACACCACCAACAAAGTTCATTAATCCCAAACTCTACATACCTAATACAGTCAATCCTTTTAATGAATGAGAATAAACTAATGAAATCAGATGGTCGTCCCGGAATTCGAACTCGAGACACCACACCCAGAACATAAGCATCTAAACCATTACACAAGCAACACAGCTCATTAATCCCAAACTCTACATACTTAATACAGTTCATCCTTTTTATGAATGATCTTCCTCCTTCCCACGACAGGTTTGAGAGGCACGTCCATTCCTGCTCCAGTGGGATGGCCTTTATACTGTTAATAAGCCTGTACTGTACAGTCGCGCTAATAAGTGATGTCTCGGCACCAAGTATGTTTTGATCAATAATTGGTATCAGCAATGACTAAAACTTAATTTATTCATTTTGAGTGAGATATATAAGCATGTTCCTACACCTACCCATCCTATCCAACATCTGACAGACATTAATACAGCACAGAGAGAGCCAAACGTAAAGACAGCTGGGACATGACTTATTAGCGCCACTGTACATGTATACATTAGGACTGAGTGATTCATTAGAAGTATTGTTTCAGTATCATGTCCTAATTAATATACCTGTAAGAGCTTTATTATTTCTCACCACTTCACAGCATATGTACCAGGCTTACTAGGCCCCAACTGTACATTGTTAATACACTAATATGTTTCTCCTTTATAACATACATACATACAATTTAAAGACAGTGATCCACTAAGATACACTTGGAATTATAATGTAAACTTGCAAAATAAACAAACCAAAACTTATACGAACACAGTAAAAAGACAAAATAACTAATCAAAATCGTTATGTGGAAACAATGCTTAAGTATAATAATATATAAATAAAAGAACACAATCCACCACATAGGGTGTACATTACTACATGAGCAAGTTAATACAAGATACATACACTTTAAAAACTGAGATTGATCCATAAGAAGTAGGATTTGAGTGTCATGTTTTACTGCAGGTTTGAGGAGCACGTCCACTCCCACTTCAGTGAGGACGGCAGTGCTCCGTTATCTGAGGAGTGGACCAACCCTCTGGATGACCCATCCGGACCATGGGGCCAACAGTTTAGGGCCGGCAGACTCCTTGAGATTGACTAAGAATACTGCCAGCGTCGGGTACAGTCAGTTTAGGGCAAAGAAACTCCTCAAATATACGATAATAAATAAATAAACAATTATATAGAAATTTCCCCTTAACCCCTCCAATTCGGCTGTCCTCTTACGCTCCATACCCCCAGAATCTGCCCATATAGGGCCTTATGGCCTTAATAGCTTAGCAATGGTAATGGATAGAAAGATCAGCTTAATAGGAAAAATGGGATACTTAAGCTGGTATCACACGAGAGCTTTTATAGTCAACATTCGATGATCAAAAAATTTCTGGCAACATTTCTGGACTATTTTAGACTGGTATCGGAAACTAGACTGATGGTAGATGAATTTAGGTGACCGAAATAGTATAAATGATGATGCAGTTTTTACCACCATACACTCCCTGCTGAATAGCAAGGCTAGGGTGGGTGCCCTGATGAATCAGGGACTTAATGAATAGTTGCCACAGATTGCTAGACCGCACCGTTCACCAACAGCACTGATGTCTGCCAATAACAAACTGGCTGGCCTGAGGCTCGAACCGTCAACCTCACGGTTAGCAGGTGAACGGTCTACCAATCAAGCTACGGCCCGTGGCCTCATAAGCTGCCAGACCAGTGTTGAGGATAAATGTTGAGTGAAAAAGCGCTCGTGTGATACCGGCTTTACTGTTGTCTTGATCCTGGCGTTGACCGGACATCGCTATGTTGTCTGATTGTTGTGAGGTGAAAATTTTGAGCGCGGAAGTATATGAGGACACCCGAGTTCCGCGCTGAAAGTTTGGTGTAAAGTATAAGAGGACGCCCGAGTTCGAAGGGTTTAGCACAATGTCGGCTGTTGCGAGTGCACGTATTGCTAAACTGCTCATAATTTACACAGAAAGTATTTGATTGTTAGATAGATATCAATTTGAAAGTCACTGGGATTGTTTAATGATAATAATGTTAAAATAATAATAAATGCTTGAAAATTGAATATATCACCATTATACACTTAGAGATTGATAACTTAGGCAATCAGCAGTAACTATACTTGAGATTGTTAAAAACTCCTGGATAATAAATCTAAATTTGATAATAATTTTGAGATTGAGGAGAGTTGTTTCAAATTTGTGTAGCAATCAATATCAAGGAACTTATCAGGTACAAGAGGGATAATTAACCAATGTAGATTTAGTCTAGTAAAAACACTACAAAGAAAGGAAAAAAAAATCATAAATCTGAATATAGAATAAAGTATAAATATAAACACACATTATAGATCATGGCATGAATGTATTTTACTGACAATCATGCACTTTCTTCAAAGTCACCATTGTTTGAATATTTAATAACCACTTTTAATACCCACTACGTAAATGTGCTACTAAACTGTATCCATCTATTAACAGTAAGACCAATATACACATTTATTAAG
Source organism: Paralithodes platypus (assembly GCA_032716605.1). Classification (NCBI taxonomy): domain Eukaryota; kingdom Metazoa; phylum Arthropoda; class Malacostraca; order Decapoda; family Lithodidae; genus Paralithodes; species Paralithodes platypus. The sequence continues at coordinate 47,204,639 of CM064528.1, forward strand.
GCAGATTCTCACAAGTATTTTTGTTTATTTTTTATTGATTTTGTTTTGTTCTCAATATCATTTTTGTCTTCATCTCCCTGGCAACAGATTGTAGTTATTTTCCATTTGTATTGGCAAGTAAAGGGAAAGTTGATTAATTTAGGGTGAATAAATTATTATCCATTTAAGTATTTAATTTAGAATGTGACAAACATGAATTGGCAGGAAGATGTGCATAGAAAAGGTCCTGCTGCAGTATATATTTTGCTATGCTGTGCTGTGGCTTTAGTTGGAATATTATAAACCTTTTAGTTGAATCATAAACCTTGTATCCCCATTTATATTTGTGTTTTTGCATTATTTTAAACGGTAAACCCTTTCCGACTCGACCAATTTAGTGAATTTTGTGTCCTTGAAGTCTGATATGTCCATACTCCGACTTTTGATACCATTCCTCTTGTAACTTTAATTTTGATAGCCAGTCTGCATAAGAGAAAAGCCGGATTCCAAGATTTTCCGAGATGTCCAAGATCCAATTTATCTGACACCATTCCCCTTGTAGCTCGGATTTATAAACTAGTCCGAGTTAGTCCGAAAAGCGTAGGGTTCCAAGAATGAGATGTCCGTAATGGAGAGGGTTTTACTACCAGTTGGTTTTAACCGTATGAATACAGGGCACTTTATTTAACCTCTCAAAATACTAATAAAAAGTGCACAAGTCGTTGAGCGAATAAGTTGCATTTAGAGTACAGAAAAGCTAGATGGATTTTGAGGTGTCTGGCATACTAAAAATGAAGCCTAAAGGAAGCTGTATTTATTTTTAGCTTTACTTGCTGTTGGCACATGAATTTTTTATTCCTATTTTACTCCTCCTTTTTTTTTTTTTTTTCTTATTCTCCCTTGTTTTTGTTGCTCTCATTTCTTCCTCTCCTTTATTATTCTCTCTCATTTCTTTGTCTCCCTTATTGCTCTCTCTCTCTCATATTCCTTACTCCCTTTTATATTTCATTTTCTCTTGTAAGTACACTATAACCTTTGTTAGCTCTCATTTTTTTTTAATATTCATGCTTATTTTAATTGATTGTTTGGTATGATTTATTTTGTTTTGTAAGGTGGTTTACTGACAAGAATGAAGTTTCCGAGTTTGTTAGGACTAATTCCTAACTTTTATGATAGGTACCCAACTATAATCATTATATTTTGCAACGTTATTTGTTGAGTAGCCTATACCGAACCTGTACTATATGCGAAAACACTCCAACATTGATTAACTGTAGAAAATTAAAGGGCTAATTTGTTAGAACATATACATACTGTATATTCAGGTCCAGTTATGTTGGATTCCTGCTCACATCGGTGTCCGTGGCAATGAAGACGCCGATGCTGCGGCTAAGATGCTATTTTAATGATCCCTCGCCAGCCCCACCATCCGTTAGGTGATTGGCTGTCCTTACTCAAGCCTTCTATTCTTTGCACGTGGCAATCTCATTGGGATGCTCTACCCTGCAATAATAAACTCTTTGCAATCAAACCTTCTGTCCGTCCTTGGCCCTCGTCTTCCAGGTCTCACAGGTGTGAGGAAGTTTTACTAACTAGACTTAGGATAGGCCATTCCCGGCTGACTCACGGTTATTTGATGTCCACTCCCCGCACTCCGCCCCCTACCTGCTGCTCCTGTCATTCCCCTCTAACTGTTCGCCACGTCTTTGACTGCCCAGATACTGCCCGTCTGCGTACGGTTTGTTTTGGTACTAAATCATTCACTGACCTTTTATCCGATTCTCCGTCATTTTCCTTCCCCCCTATCGTCCGTTTTTTGCGTCGCCTTAAGCTCCTTTCAGTAATCTGATCCAATCCTTCGGGCCAGACCTATGAGAGTTCCGTATGGAGCTCAGTGGTCTGGTTAATCTGCTCTACATAACTAACTAACTAACTCGGAAAACTTCATTCATAATTCTGAGTTAATTGATATTGAAACTAATTTTATACATTTAGTAATTATAGTAAATGCTGTCTTCCTTTAGTTATTTATACCTGTATGGTTAGTTTTATTTAGTAAACCAAATACTAATTTTGTTTTATACCTGTAGTTTGTTTAATTATTATATATTCCTTTAGCTTTATCCATAGTTAAGTTTCATTACATATACTGTAGTACCCTCATAATAGAGGCAATTATGAAATATTTGTGTTCCTCCACAATTTTAAAGATATTACTTCATTTAATATTGGTTTGGTTACTTGTAAATGAAGGAGGAGTTAGGACCATACTACTGTACACGATTAATGGAGAGATCACAAATGCTGTAAGTTGAAATGTAAAGTTAGTAGAAGTGAAGGATGGTATATACTGCAATAAAGTTTTCCCGAGAGAAGCAAGTGGTTGGATATGTGACAATAATGATAGAAGTGTCAGTATTTCCTTGGTATTATGTTACACATGACTATATTCCGCTTGTACAGCCTCATTCATAAGTTTGGTGACAACCTTTATGCTTAGAATGTAAATGCCAGAGAGAAACACTGTACTGCTTCCTCTAGTTATATATTGTATGGAAGAGTCTCTGTGTTCTCCTTACAGTACTTTTAAAGTTCCAATTCTTATGGTCCGGGACCACTTACGCGTTCCCTCGCCCCTTTCTCTGTCTCGTTGAGTAGGAGAATTTAACAAGGGGAGGAGGATTCCTAGTCTCCTGCCCCCAGAAGGAAAAGTAGGACAGTAAAAGAGGCAGATAGAAACAGTTATGGTTGGGTAGAGGATGCCAATCCTCACTCTGAATATGACACATGCATGCATACAAAAATGTATAGACCGAGTGTGCCACACAAAATGCGGTTCCGGTCTCATATCGGCGTTCCAGGCAACCCTATTAAAAGCTGCCTCACTTGCCAGGTTCTTTGAATTAGATCAGACCGCAAGGTCTGAACCCACATCTATCTTGATCTGCCCTTTGGTGCAGCTCCTCCATGTTCATGGACTTGCATCTTTTCACCCAGCATAGTTCATCCATCCTCTCCAAAATAATAAGAATAACAACACAATAATCTGGCCATCTTACAAGCAATAACAGTGAATAATAGTTAATGGGTGGCTGAAAAAAAAAATGATAAGTCTCATCTAGGTTGTGGTCAAACTCTTGTATTTGGCTGTACTTTGTTTGCATGAGAGCTGACAGGTGCTTTTGTTACATTGATAATAAATATAGTACGAGGACTTCTTGAGAACGGAAGACCTATTTAATTTTAGGTTGTCGTATATTTCCTGTGTTTTTATTAGCATTTAGTTATGTTTGTTACAGAGTGAACAGGTTTGGTTATAGCGCATTTTATGTATGTCACCGAGGAACCAAAACAAAAATTCTGTTTAATCTATGTATTGCTAGACTAAGCCGAACAGCCCCTTGAATCTGCATGGCTTTACACTCTAGGACATAAATCGTAGCCTTAGGTTTTTGAAGGTATCCCGAAGTTAATCGAACTTATCCATATTTCTTTACTTAATATTTACATTTTGGAAGTTCGTTTTGCTTGCTATTCGAGGGTTCATATTGGGCCAGAATTTATGTCTTAGAGTGTACCAAACAAAAAGTGAACAAGACTTTGTTCATTCCTCAGTGACGTACCAAGTTTTGCTATATTATTTTATTTTACCAGTATAATAATTTAGCAGCTAAATTAAAATGTAAAACTTGCAAACTAAACACGGAAAATTGATGTTCTATTATCCATTTGGTTTAAGGAAATACTGTATTACACACTAACTTTTTCTTGCGATTGGAATGCTCATAGAAGCGATATGTCAGATTGATGGCTAGATAATGAGCCACAGTGACTATGCAAAATTATGCCAGGGCCCTTTTTTTCCCCCCCAAGACGCCTTAATTCCCGAGAAGGGGTGGCCATGAACATTAGGCGTTTTTCGCGAATCGATAGATCAAGTTGCCGGGGCTTGACATCTACCAATAAAATTTTAACAGTGAGGAGTCGATCCGCCAACCCTTTGATCAGCAGCCGATGCTATGCCATCAATGTTATGTACAGTATTTAGATTGAGTTGAATGCTATTATAGTAATTCGATAGTTTGTTTTATTATGATTGGTTGTATCACAATTACAATGTAGGCATCATACTAGATTTTGAAGCTGAAAATGAATGCATTTATTTTAATAGAGTAATGTACAAGAAGCTATGTAGGCCTATAATTTCTTTACAATATTGACAGCAGGGATGTTCAAGATTATATCCTTCATCCTTGTCGTCAGTAGGCCTGTATCAATATTATAATTTATAAGTTTTATTGGTATTTTCATTTTAATATCACTGTATAATCCCCTGAAGCTTGTTGATCTTACTTTGTTGCTGGTGCAACATAGCTTAGATAAAAGTATAGCATACACTTTATTATTAGCCAACACTAAACACTTGTGATCAGAGGATATCTATATATGTTTTTAACACTACACATAGAGAATTTTATTCAACCTGGAAAAGGAATGTCGGAATTAGATAGTTGACGAGTCATATCCCAAAATCACACAAATTGGTACCATCTAAGGAGTTAAAATTTCGGCCAAATCTCTAATAAACGGCTATTAAGTGACATGGGAACCAAGATTATCATATTAAAATAACATCTGCGTAGCCTTAAGAAATTTGTATAATGGGCCCATAGAGAAAAGAGGGTCGATGTAGATGGTCTTGAACCCGGCGAGCGCACGCAGGGTGTAGTGAACACCACAGTTCTGGGCGGCAATATTAAGCTCCACTCCATTCCTGCCTATAATCGTCATTTTAAGAGAAATATCGTTATTACTCATTCATATGCGCCTATTTTACCTTTAATATGAAGATAGTAACCTGTAACGACAATAAAACAATTGGGAATATCATTTAGATGGTCAAAATCGCGAATTGTTAGCGAGCGGTTCATTCAACAATTGTGAGCCAGCCGGCCTCACACCCTCTTCTCTCGAGGGTTGAAGCAGTACTGGGCTACTTCCTCACACTCTCCCATGTCTCTACCTTACGTAACACACACATGACCACAGCCTAGGATCGGTTTGGAGATGTTTACATTAAAATATACCAATGAATAAGGGAATAACAGGGAAAATAGGTGATAATTGAAGGGGAGGGGATGTGGAGGAGTGATATGAGGTATGGAGGGAATTTTTTTTTTAAGTGCTACTGGGGCCTTTTAAAAATTTTTTTTTAGGTCTTCGCTCTAAGAGAGTTCTCGCCGTCGCCCACCGAAACCTCTTAAGAGTGTTCTTGCCGTTCCCGGGTTAATGCTTCAAGTCCTTGGGATTCATCCTAAATTGAGCAAAATCCTCTGGTTGTAGCGTTAATAACAAACAAATAATGACCTGATTGCAAGGATTAACACTTACTTTACCTCAAAGTCAAGAGAAGTTTGTAGTTACTAATTATGCTCCTAAGTATGAATTGCTTTGATATACAGAATAGTAATTATATTTTGCTTATCTTCAGTAAAGGCGAGTGTATCTTGCAGGTCCTTTCTTTTATCCTGTAACCCTGATAGATGAAGATTATATACAGTATATTAATGTATAACAAATAGGCAAATATACTTAGTGTGTCCCAAATATTGTTTACTTTTCCTAAATTCAAAGGGTTTTACGGATGTATTCTTAACCTCTCCGCTGCGTAGGTTGGGTATTGGCCACCCCTCCCTGTGCGGAGGTATTTCGACTTTCCTAAACTCAAATCGTCATCGTACCATAAATATCATTAATACTTAAAATGTAAAACTTGCAAACTAAACAAACCAAAATTGGGACAAGGACAATATAAAGTCAAATTAAATTATCAAAATCGCTATGTGGAAACAACGCTTACTAAAATGAAAATTATTAAATAAAAGAACACAATCCACCACATAGGGTGTACATTACTACATGAGCAAGTTAATCTGTTTCCCAAGCAAACTAAACATATGCGCCTATTTTACGTTGATTATAAAGGTATTAACCTGATACAACAATAAAACAAGTGGAAACAGCGTTTGGATGGTCAAAATCGGCGATAGAGGCTGGGAGTTACATAACTTATGGCTGAGGCAGCCTGCCAGCCAGCCACGACGGCTGGAGAGACACTGTTGCGTGGTAGTCTCTCTCTCGCTCTTTCCCACGCTTGGTAACACAGATGACCACGGCCTTCTAGCAACTCGCTAATGTTAGCATGAAAATATACCTAAGAATAAGGGAATAACAGGGAGAATAGGTGATAATTGAAGGGGGTGGGGGGTGGAGGAGTGATATTTGGCATGGCCAAGGGGCAAACAAAAAAATTATACGGGGCTGATTTAAAAAAAAAAAATTTAGGCCTTGGATTATACGAGTTCCGCAGCGCACCGGTAAAACTCTTATGAGATCCGCACTTTCTGGGTTAAGCTTGTGGGAATGCTTTTGCCTACGCCAAATCACCATGCTCAATAGAGCTAAGACACAGAGATTATTTTTTTTTTAAAGTACAGCATAGTGCAAGATCCTTAAATTTACCCCTTATCAAATGAAGATTAGGGAGTATCTTTTACTTCAACTGCCCACCTTACTTGAGTCACATGGACAGATAGACAGATGAATCAGGAAGAACGAGTGTTGTAGTGTTTATAGGCTGGAGTCTGAATATGAACACCTATTAACACCTATTAACAATAACGACATAAATACATCTTGGAAGTTATTCGAAACCACTTACCTAAAAGCAGTGCAAGACTGCATACCATCGAAAATACGGCGTCCAGGCCATAATAATAAGCCCAAATGGTGGAATAAAGATATTTCAAACTGCCTGCTTGCTAAAAAATGTGCTAATGATAGATTAAAATCCTCACAAAATGACGAAGAACGGGTGAAATTTGTAGAGCTACGACGCAAAGCCAAAAAGTTAATTAAGCAAAGTAAAAAGACCTTAGAGTTACATATTGCGAATCAAAGTAAAACAAACCCGAAAGAATTCTATAGTTATATCAGAAAGAAAAAAGTAGTTACTTCAACTGTTGGACCGTTAGTCGATGAAAAAGGTGAATACACCAAAGACGAAGTACAAATGAGTAATGCCCTCAATACCTTCTTTGCATCAGTTTTTACAACAGAAGACCTCAGTGATATCCCTACACCATCGCCGATTCAGATTGATAATTCAGATGTTCTAAGCAATATCACCGTTACAGAGAGAGAAGTATTGAATTGTTTAGATAAACTCAAGGTAAATAAAACGCCAGGACCTGATACAATCTCGCCTAGAGTTCTAAAGGAAGCTAAGAATGAGCTCTCCAAACCACTGACATTACTATTCAATAAATCCTTGCAGTCTGGAACTATGCCTGAGCAGTGGAAGCTAGCCAACGTAACACCGATATTCAAAAAAGGCAGCAAATCCCTACCCAGTAACTATCGTCCAATTAGCTTAACCTCAGTTGTATGTAAAATGCTAGAAACGGTCATACGAGACAGACTCGTAAATCACTTGGAGGAAAATAACATACTTAAAGATACTCAACACGGCTTTCGTAAAAAACGTTCCTGTTTAACAAACCTCTTAGACTTCTTCCACGATATCCTCAACCTCTACGATGAGAGTAAAGCTGTAAATATTATATACCTTGATTTTCAAAAGGCCTTTGACAAAGTTCCCCACAAACGTTTACTGCTAAAACTAAAAGCGCATGGAATACAAGACGGTGTGTTGAAATGGATAGAAAATTGGCTCAGCAACAGAAAGCAAAGGGTAGTCATAAACGGTAAGGCATCTAAATGGACCAATGTAAGTAGCGGGGTACCCCAGGGATCGGTACTAGGACCAATTCTCTTTCTAATTTACATCAACGACATAGATGAGGGTCTCACCTGCACAATCTCAAAATTTGCTGACGATACAAAAATTGCAAATAGCGTACTCTCAAAAGAACAAGTTGACGATATGCAACACAATCTAGATAAATTGTCATGTTGGGCCCAAATTTGGCAAATGAGTTTCAATGCGGATAAATGTAAAGTACTACATGTCGGATACCTAAATGAGAAAGCAAACTATTCGATGAATGGCACTCGCTTAAGAATGTAAACAGAGAAACTGATCTGGGAGTAACAATATCGAGTAACCTAAAACCGAGTCAACAATGTTCAGAAGTTGTTAAGAAGGCAAACAAAATAATTGGCTTTATAGGCAGGTCATTTGAGCATAAATCCAAAGAAGTTATCCTAACCCTTTACAATTCCTTAGTCCGCCCTCTTCTGGAATACTGCGTTCAATCCTGGTGCCCTTATTACCAAAAAGATATAAACAAGCTAGAACGAGTTCAACGTAGAGTTACCAAAATGATACCTAGCCTAAAGAACAAACCATACGAAGAGCGTCTTAGAGAATTAAATCTATTTCCTTTAACCCAGCGCAGATTAAGAGGCGACTTAATTCAAGTGTTCAAAATCATCAAAGGCATCGACAATATGAACTGTAGTAAGTACTTCACTATCGACCAATCTAATTACACGCGGGGAAACGGTTGCAAAATTATTGGTAAATCTTTTAACTCGCACGAATCTAAGAATTTCTTCTTCAATCGAGTTGTCAACTTGTGGAATGGGCTTCCCCGAGACGTTATAGACTGCAGCACCGTTGATTCATTTAAATTCCGCCTAGACAAATATCTCGCATCAAACCCGCGACTGACTGCGTTTGTAAATGAATAACTTTATCCTCCCCTCAGTTACTAACCCATCTGTCCCCTACTAACTTCCTAGTCCTGCCACGTTAGTGGCAGGGCAGTAGTTCCCTTTCCAATGTTCCCTTACCCACTCTAAACCACTGTTTGGACACTTGATCCTCAGTGTTTTGGAGGACAAGCAACCTAGAAGGGTCACTAGATCTGTTGTTGCTTGATTTCCTTTGTACTCCTTTGTACCCTTTGTACCTTTAAGTGGTTGTCTCATGTGGAGCATATGGTAAGTAAGATGATGACAGTGAGGGCTGGAAGGGCAGAGGGAGAGGCAGACCAAGAGTGAGGTGGAGGGATTGAGCTTAAAGGTGTAGGAGTGAAAGTGGTGTTAGGTTGGAGGGACACCGGATGATGGAGGCGATTCATTCATGGCCATCCGTTTGGGGATCAAGGCAAGTTTTACATTACAGTATAATATATAGGGGTCACTTGAGGCATGCTATGCTTACAGGTACCTACCCGATAGCACTATCGTTAGTGAGTGCTGTACTGTATTTTATATATTATTTTGTAATAGTATAGATATCTTATCAATATTTTGTACTATTGTTAATGTCTTGTCATGTTGCAAATTTGATTTTAAATAATATTTTGACATTTAACATGTAGTTTCTTTATTCATGCAGAGTTTAGTAAAAATTTGCCAGAACGTCCCGGACTTCCCAAACTTGACTACTTCCTTTAACGTGACGATAGTGCGTTGTTATATGTGCGATTAGTTTGCTTGGGAAACAGATTAACTTGCTCATGTAGTAATGTACACCCTATGTGGTGGATTGTGTTCTTTTATTTAATAATTTAAAATGTAAAACTTGCAAACTAAACAAACCAAAATTGGGACAAGGACAATATAAAGTAAAATTAAATTATCAAAATCGCTATGTGGAAACGAGTAATAATTTTCATTTTAGTAAACGTTGTTTCCACATAGCGATTTTGATAATTTAATTTGACTTTATATTGTCCTTGTCCCAATTTTGGTTTGTTTAGTTTGCAAGTTTTACATTTTAATTAATATAGAATTTCTACCCCAGGCTCAGCTTGGCAGTTAAAACATGCAAACAGGTTAAAATCAGCCATATCACACAGTCTGCTTCTGACTACACTACATGGCAGCACACCCACAGACACCAAGGAACATCAAAACAACACCCAGCACACGATATCACACACAAATACTGTCTTCTCTCCCTCCCTGCCCACCCCAAACCAGCTTCCAGAAGCACATCCATACTCCTATCACTCGCCGTTCCATCCAGTCACTCAAAGACAACAAACAGCTGCATGCACGACCTCCCGAAATCCATCCTTCTGAGCCCTCCCTTCCTCGCGAGGACAAAGTCCACCTGGCCAGGCCAAACTGAGATGTGGGCACCATCCAGCTCTTCTGAGCTATCAGAAGAGGCTGGATGACGCCTGCCCAGGATGTAACACAGCACCCCATACTATTAAACACATCATAGAAGACTGCATTCCACACAATCACTTAGGCCAACAACATAATTACCTGGGCTTTATTAGTGGTAAGCAGGGAGGGTTCTGTGGGTGCGGTCGGTTATGGCCTTGCTCGGGACCTTAGGGCTGCTCGGCCAGACAGCCTGGGGAACAGCAACAACAACAACAACATAATTACATTCCTTAGCCCTGTGGAAAGCCCAATCTTGGCCATGGCCTTCCTTAGGAACTCGGGGGGGGGGCCTGTTCGGCCAGGCAGCCTAGGGAACGACAACAACAGCCACAGACAAATTTGTCCTCATCTCCCTCTGATCATCATACTGCATCCTTAATGTTGATATTGAAAATCAAGTACCATCATTACTAAAAATACAAGTCATACCTGGGTATGGTTAGTGGATGGACTATCCGCACACCACTGTAGAAAAATAGTGCTAAACATATACAGTACATAGAAGGCCTCGGAGTAGGACAGACCCTAAAGCCCAGTCTACACGATCGAGCAGTGTCCGGCGGGCTGTGCCCCTTCACCGGGCAAAGTCTGTTAAACACGTTTGCGGTGTTGTCCACACGGCAGCCGGGCAGCGATTGGCCAGTCAAAGTGGTCAGAGTAGGAGCTCGGCAGGGCTGGGTCAGTGGGTCCGGTATGATCACCATGGTCCCCAACAACAATAATCACAGGACAGTTATATAACCTATATATCCAAGCAGATGCCAATAGGAGGGAGGGAGTGTATATCGGCAGAAGCTCGACTGGAGGCAACACCTCATGTTTGTTTCAAATGGATGCAGCTACACTTATTTGCAGTAGACCTATACTAAAAGATTATCCAAGCATAGTTTGTCTCTCATTATTCCTGAAACTTGTCGAGCAATATACGAAGTACTGTACTCAATCAAGAGTGCTTGAAGGTGAGATTTATAGTGAGACGATCCAACCTAAGTTTACATAAAATTAATTAAATATTGCAATTGCGGATGGTATATTTGAAATCGTCTCGTCGTTGCGATTCCAACGGTATATACATATTTTAATTTTGACCAATTTTTAGGCCCAATAGGCCTATTTTAAATAAAGTTTAAAAACTCCATAGAAGAGTTATCTATATATGGATTTTGTTCAAATTTTAACCATAAGTTCACTTTGACACGCTGAATCGAATGGCGTAAACAGAATTGAAATCGGACCATTAGTTTAGAATTTTGAATTTGACTTGGCCTCCCAGAACGGCCCAAATGACCAGTTTTTGGACTTTAAAAAGTCCTCTGTAGCCCAAACTATAAATCCTAGGGAATTCTACCTGGTGTCATTCAATTTCTCTCGACCGACAGCTTCCATACATGGTCGTAGATTTCATTTTCGACCAGTCATTCTCCCATAATCGAAAAAATTTGTTCAAAAATGCCTGAGTTTAATTAAGCCCAGGCAAATCGATGATTTTGGTCTGATTTTGACTATTCAAGATTATGGTATATTTTGAATTGTCTATTCCAACGTTATTTTTAAGATAAATATATTTCATCATACTTATAGGAATAATCTTAATCAAATATTCATAATATCGGTAATAATAACTTATCAATATAAATGGGGACGCTCCCCATACTTTATTCTGAAGCTAACATTAAAGTCATACCATCAGTGACATTTAATAAGTGATTGCACACATTACATCCTGTTTACCTTCCACCAAATTTTCCTGATTGATGCCCGTATAATAGAAGGATAAAATATATATATATATTTATTAACCCCTTCTGTACCGGCGAAGTATTTTTGTATTTGTTTTGAGCTACATTTAGACGATTGCATTAAGATTAAAAGGATATATGATAGCTAAAGGGATTAATTGAGATCGTCTGTAGCCTTTTAATGGGTAGACGTCCTTCCTAAGCCGTGTAAAGACCTATTATAATTGCCAGAATATAATAAAATGGATGTTACCGGTATTGAATGGGTTAAAGATCAAGCTACACATTTATTTCCCTCCTTCCACGGGCCCCTTTATCCCCATGCCACCCGGCAAACTGCCGGGCAGTTCGACTTGGCCTTCCTGGAGGGTCCAAATGACCGCCGGCAAACTGCCGGACAGTGCCTGGTGATTTCGCTCAACGGCGTGTACGGGCATATCCCTGGTTTGCCCGCTGAATTTGCCCCATATAGAACATTTCCCTTGTGTCCGACGGGCAGTGCTCGATCGTGTGGACGGGGCTTAAGTTGACTGGGCAATCCTGCAAGTCCTTCAGTAAACTAGCATGGGTTGTCCTCCCAGGGGATAAGTCCGCTTGGGGGAATTTTGTGTAGGCCACCCTCATAAAGGGGAGTAAGGTGTCTGGCAATAGACAGATAGTTTAGTTTTCCTGAATATTATGAAGTCGTGGGCAAGGAATACAATTTATTTATATGGTTTGTTATGCCCCTTACCTTGCTGTAATTTAAGGCGTTATTGATCATACATTATAAAACTGTTACTCATATAAATAGGTTTGAAAGAACATAAATACAGTGTAATGTATTTTTATTTTCCTTAATATTACGTATTCCTTACAGTCACTCCTGGAAGGGACTTTATTACATAAATATTTACAAAGTACTTAAACATTTTCAACTCATTCTTAAACATTTACATACCCTTGGAAGAAACTTTTACATTACTAGTAAAGTACAGTACAGTACCAAGTAAAATTCAACACTTAGATACTTGGAGGAATGGATGCATGAAAGTTATTTGGTCTTGAAATTAATGGACCGATAGAATAAGTAAGTTGGGGTTGTTCATTTCAAGCTTGGTCTTTAACAAAACATTATTAGGTATTATATATTAATAGACTGGTAGAATATGAATTTGGGTTGACTAGCCATAATTTTGGTTTATAAATAGTGCCATCTCTCAAAATGCCAATTGTAAAAGAAAAATAAATTGTTTGGTACTGTATTATAAATGGTGCCATTCCTCAAAGTACCGATTGTACAGTATAGGAAAATGCAAAAATTCCTTAGAAGTGTCCATTATTGGCTCCGGGTTGTGCGATGCGGTCAGCCTTCATCTCAGACTCCAGGTCATAGTAGCTTAGTTTATTATAACAGAAGTACTCTGTGTTGGGGTACGGTCCTCCTTTGTCCGCTCCAGGACCAACCGCTGGAAAATAAAGGTAACTATAGTAGGGTATGTGCCAGAGTAGATAGATAGTAGGTTTTATATCAGCCCAAGGTAAATTGATTATTTTAGCAACTGATATCTCGATGTAATTCGCTAGAAAATATTTAAAATAACTGAATAATCAAGATGGTGACATAGCAATTTATCATCAGCTGCAAAAAACAGTATTATTTAGTACTGTACATTCAGCTATTTGGTGTAAAGTCACTCGGGCCGTGCTCCAGTCTGACCGTGGCATGCTTGAGCTGCGGTATGATTGGGCCACGCTTACTTGTTATTTGCCCCCTGCTGGCAATATATATGATGATGACAATAAGTCATGGGGGGTCCCTCAACCCATTATTGTATCCCACGGCAGTCAAAATAGACGAGAACGTGATTGCGAGCATACGAGCACTGTAAACAAAGTGGGCGATACGCCTGAATACTACATGGGCGGCGGCCCGATCGTCAGGCAGCCCAACCGCCATGGAACCAGTTATTTTTATGACGAACATGGGATTAAGAGTTAATATAAATAAAACAAAGGTCATGATCAGTGGAGTAGGGTGCAGAACTATGAAAATAAGTGGGGACTTTCCATGTGAAGTTTGTGGGAAGAAATTAGGAAGTAACTCAATTTAATGTTGTGTCTGTAGTGACTGGGTACACAAGTGTAGTGGGGTGAGTGGACCTTTGACAAAAATCATAGACTTTGAATGTGCAGTGTGAACTTGTGTTGAATGTTTCGCCTGATAAAATCGATTTCGGCAATGTAACGCTGGAGTGTGTGAATATATTTTGCTACTTGGGCGATACGGTTTCCGTCGGAGGTGGTGCTGAAGCTGGCTCCATTGCTAGATTCAGAAGTAGCTGGGGGAATTTCAAAGAGCTGTTGCCTCTCTTGACGATGAGAGGATTCCTAATTCCCCTTAACCCTTCCTGCCCGGGCAGCCTTTCTAAATGACAGCACTGAGAGCCCGGGGGATATGGCCGAAAAACTTAATAGGCTAGCCCTATCTTTGTTATTTTAACTGTTAGATAATTCGCACTCATCTCAAAACGTAGTCCTGTTTCATATCTGTAAACTGGCGTTGAGTAGAGCTCTCTAGGTCAACTGGTTCAGTTGTGATGACAATTTCCGTGGAGAGAGATTCGATGCGATGTTAGCAATTAAAATGTAAAACTTGCAAACTAAACAAACCAAAATTGGGACAAGGACAATATAAAGTCAAATTAAATTATCAAAATCGCTATGTGGAAACAACGTTTACTAAAATGAAAATTATTAAATAAAAGAACACAATCCACCACATAGGGTGTACATTACTACATGAGCAAGTTAATCTGTTTCCCAAGCAAACTAATCGCACATATAACAACGCACTATCGTCACGTTAAAGGAAGTAGTCAAGTTTGGGAAGTCCGGGACGTTCTGGCAAATTTTACTAAACTCTGCATGAATAAAGAAACTATATGTTAAATGTCAAAATATTATTTAAAATCAAATTTGCAACATGACAAGACATTAAAATAGTACAAAATACAAATATTGATAAGATATCTATACTATTACAAAATAATATATAAAATACAGTACAGCACTCACTAACGATAGTGCTATCGGGTAGGTACCTGTAAGCATAGCATGCCTCAAGTGACCCCTATCAATAACTACCCTACAAATAACCTACATTTATAGCACAAATAAACTAAGGAAATCGCAAAAGTAAGCAATTGATACTATCGACAATGAATACATATAATATAAAGACAAATAATTACAAAATATGAAGTAACAACAGATTTAAACAAAGAGTACTCTTTTAACAAGAACAATAAATTTAAAAAATCATCAATATTAATATTAATAATAATAATAATAGAAAAAGAAAAAGATAAACAATAAATACAGACAAAAAGTAAGCAGAGGTTATACAAGAAACTTCAAGTTAAAAATGCTTGATTAAAATTATTGATGTCAAATTTTAGAATACAGTCACAATAATTGACCCTAAAAAGATTAAATTTATGGAACAATTTACTTGCCTCAAAACCTCTGTCCACTAAGAGACAATAACAAAGACTTGTTCTTGTTCTCCAAAACAATAACAACAAAAGTCGGACTTCTTCTTGTTTTGGAAGGTGCGCGTCGCTCTGACCGGATTGTTTACATACGATTCGACGCACGGCTTTCAAACCACGCTTAATAGGCTTTCAAGCTTACGGATTTTAAAATGACACCCGGGCTCCTGCCCATCTGCCGCGGTGTCATTTTAAAATTACAACTGGGCAGGAGGGGTTACTGGGGAAGGTATATGCCTCATCTGTTGGGAGTGCAATGACCTATGTCTCGGAGATGTGGAACGGAATAAGAACTGAGAATAGATTATTAGATGGATATGTGAGGTTAACCTCAGGGATATGATATCGAGTGAGAAACAAAGAAGGCGTCTGGGCATTAGGAGTACAGTTACAGTAAACCCTCGCTCTTTCGGACTAATTGGGGGAGACCCCTGTCCGAAAGAGTCAAAAGTCCGAAAGGGCCGAGTCCGAACTCACACTTCAGCCATTCGGACTTGTCCGAATGTCTGAAATAATGTCCGAAGTTTATAAGGCCGAAACTCGGCTCTTCGGTCCGAATGCGAAATAATTTTTCTCAGCCTTTCACACAAATCCGAAAGGCTGAAATAATGTCCGAAGTTTATAAGTCCGAATACACATTCACCTAACCAGACAAGTCCGAAACTCGGCTCTTTGGTCCGAATGCGATTTAATTTTTCTCAGCCTTTCGGACAAATCCGAAAGGCTGAAGCATGAGTCCGAAGTTAAATGTAGTCCGAAAGTGTAGTCCGAAAAGGACGGAGATATTTTCTCAGCCTTTCGGACAAATCCGAAAGGCTGAACCATGAGTCCGAATTGAAATGCTAGTCCGAAAGTCTGAGAATTCCGAAAGAGCGGGGGTTTACTGTACTGTATATGTGAAGTGAAGTGCACGAGCAAAATTGGTTGGTTTCGACACGTGGAGAGATTGCATGATTAGAAATGGGTGAAGAAATGCCGGACTATGAACGTGGGGGGAGCTGTGCATGGGGGTAGACCTACAAAGACGTGGGATCAGGTACTTCGGTCCAATCTCAACATAAAGAACTTGACAACAGACGCAGCCCTAAACAGGTCGCCTGTAATGCCACTACTGTATTTAGTATGTATGACTGAAACCACACTCTCTGTGGATGAAGTGGTCTTAAACTTGGATGGATGCATGTATGTATGTACTGTATATCAATTACTGCTTAGATTAAGCAGTAATTATCCGAACACCACTGTAGAAAAATAGTGCTAACAAGATACACAGAGGGCCTCGGAGTCGGACGGATCCTAAATTGAGTGGTCAATCCTGTAAGTCCTTTACGAAACTGGCTCGGGTTGTCCCTCTCACAGGGAATAGGTCCGCTTGGGGGCATTCTGTGTATGGCCACCCTCGTAAGGGGAGTAAGGCGTCCGGCAATAGATAGATAGATAGATAGATAGATAGATAGATAGATTAATTTAATCTTGTCTTGGATTTGAGACAACGTCAACTCCTATGTCAATCCCAGATTTCATTACAGCATCTATTAGAACAAGGATGCCTAGAACGTTACCATTAGCATGTGAGACTGAAACCGCTCTTTATGAAGAAAATACAAATATATATATGGTCAAATTAGAAGAAAAGGTAGAAGGGGAGATTAGGTCCAGTAATTTCTTTCGTAATGTCACCGTGGCTGTTTAATGCATATATGGATTGTATGGTGAGGAAAATTAAAAAGAGAATTATGGGTAGAGGATTGGGTTTAGTAGGAAAGAATGGTAGAAATTGGGAGTTGAATCAGTCGCTGTTCGCTGATGACACAGCGTTGGTGGCAGATTCTGAGGAGAAACTGCAGCAAGTAGTTAAAGAGTTTTGTGTGGTTTGTTGGAGGAGGAAACTGAGGGTGAATGTCAATATAAGTAAAGTAATGGTGTGTAATAGAGGTGCTCGTAGGGTGAAAAGAAAGAATGAAAAGAATGCATTAACTTACGAGCTGAGGGTGACGCAGGAGTGGCGGCCGACTGGTAGACCGGGGCAGCAGGAGGAGGAGGGGCAGCTGCCTTAGGGGGTGGGGGAGGGGGTGCAGCTTTGGGAGGGGCAGGTGCAGCAGGTTCCCCAGACTTGCCCTTCCCCGGTCCCTCGGAGCTAAATACACGAAGGGCACTCCTCAACACGGGCACTTCACTCTGAAATACAGTACAGTAAATAATGTAAACATAAGAACATAAGAAAATGGGAGTCTGCAGAAAGCCGATTGGCCTACAGCTACAGAAGGCAGATCCCTGTCACACCCAATCCTAATTATAAGGCCTAATTATAAGCCCAGCTTAAAAACACCATTAGGACTGACCTCACCAAAATGGTCAGAGGTCAGAAAAACGGGGGTCTGCAGACTGCAGAGCCCCACACCTGACAGATCCCCCTCACACCCAACCCATCTCGTCCATATGCCTATCTAATTTTATCTTAAAGCTCCATATCGTTCTTGATCCCACTATAGCACTTGGCAGCCTATTCCACCTATCCACAACTCTGTTACCAAACCAATAATATATTTTTGTTCTTTCTATGTCAGTAAGGGAGGCAAAAGGCATAACTGCCTGTAGCGAGTGCCTCCCCCAGAGTGACAGGGTCAAAATCAAGGGACTTTCGAGCCAAAATGCCTGGACACACGGAGTTTGAAGCAATTTAAGTCATAGGAAGAGGGAAATACTGATTTTGGGAGAGAGTTCCAGAGCTCAGCTGTTGAATAGAAGTCTGAGAGTAACGTTTCACTCTTGAGTTAGAGTTGCACAGAGTAGGGGTGGGATTGTGTTGCAAGATGGGTACCACGTGCCCTATGTAGAGGTGGTGGTATACACTGGGAGAGCTCTGAGGAACACTGATTATTATAGTAGCGATAGAATAGTGAGAGAGATGCAACATTGCGGCGGAGAGAGAGATTGCAGAAAGTTGGTAAGTGGACAGGAGTTAATGATACGAAAGGCCTTCCTTTCTACTTTGTCTAGGAATGCGGTGTGAAAGGATCCTCCCCACACATTGTGAACAATACTCAATACAAGGACGCACCGTGCCCCTGTACAGAGCAAGAAGCGGTCATGCCTTCTTTTGTGGAGTTATTAACTCAATTTTATATCCAAAGCTACAGAATACATACCCGGTACATACTGTGGGGTAAGGTAACCAATAGGTACGCACCGGTCCAATAGGTACGCACTTGGCATTTAAAAACCTCTCCACAGGATATGACAACACTTGGGCATTTAAATTTGGTCTTATCTTAAAGCTTAACCATTATGCCTTCATGTCATAAGGTATCAATAGTTTAGTTTGGTATGATTGAAGAGGTGCAGCAACAAAAACAAGTGAGAGTGTATAAAACACGGGTTGAATGTAGAGTTCGGGCGTACCGCCAGCCTTGTGTACATTACGTGGACCGGCGTCGGGACGCTTGCCACCATGTTCCCGTCTATTTTGACTGCCTTTGGATACAATAATATGTTGAGGGGGGGCTTTGCCCCCCCTCACACCCCTCATGACATATTGTCATCATATATATTGCCAGCAGGGGGCAATAGCCGTCAAAATAGACGCGAACTTATCCACGGCGATCGACAAATGTAAACATGGCGGGGAGGAGAGGGGGGGGGGGTCGGATGTTTCCAATCATGTTCCCGTCTAACTTGAATGCCATTGGATACAATAATACGTTGAGGGGGGCTTTGCCCCCCCCCCCCCCCCCCCAATGACATATTGTCTTCATCATATATATTGCCAGCAGGGGGCAAATAACCGAAAATAAATCGCCGTAAAAAAAACCGCGAAGTTAATTGTGGCGATCGCCCCATGTGACGACCGTACGCCCGGAATCTACATCCATCCCTCTAAATGCATCCCAAAAATTGCCGTCAAAATAGACGCGAACTTAACCACGGCGATCGAACTATGTAAACATGACGACCGTGTGCCCAGACACTACATCCTTGACCTTCCCTGGGTAACTACTATTGGGCCTGGCAATGGCAAGGATGTATTATTCGGGCGTACCGCCCACCATGTACTTACTCTACGCACATGATCGCTCGCGAAGTTGCGATCATGTTCCCGTCTATTTTGACTGCAATGGGATACAATTATAGGTTGAGGGGGGATTTGCCCCCCTCACCCATGACTTATTGTCATAATCATATAAAGCCTATTGCCATTTGCCAGCAAGGAGCAAATGACAGAAAATGTAGCTGTCAAAATAGACTGGAACTTAACTGTGAGCATCGACCTAGCCTATGTAAACATGACGACTGTATGCCCGGATACTACATCCTTCCCATACTAATTTCCACCGGTCCTTGCTAGGCTAGGCTATAGCCTATAGCCTAGGCTAACAACACTGTAAGCTAGTATAGGGCCTAGGCTATCGAGAGATAAAATATGCTAAAAATGCTGTACGGGGTCTCTTCAATTTTTACCAGCAGGCTCACTAAATTACCAAGTAGCCTACAAACATACTAGGCCTATACAGTACATCAAGATAATTAGGCCCATAGGGAATAGGCTCGCAGCCTTATTATAGGCCTACATAATTTATTAGGGGCAATGTAGGTTTATGGAATCCTTATACTGTATTTACCCCCTGCTGGCAACATAGATGATGATTTCAATAATTCATGGGGGGGGGGGAAAGCCCCCCTCAACCCATCGTGTATCCCACATTGGAATTATTCAATTATAACTAGGCCCTAGCCTAGCCTAAAACCATGAAAACACTAGCCTAATTTCTCAAAATCTGGAGGAAAAAACATGAAAAATAAGGGTGCGAGCCTATTCCCTATAATTACCTACATCAATAATCATACTGTAACAATAAATGGGTGATCTTATAATTTGTAAAAAATATCCTTAGGAAAGGGAAGGGAAAATTAAATAGCCTAGGCTATCAGTCACTGATCAGTTTTCCGATAATTCTTCCTCTAAAGTTCAATAGTCTATATTACAAAAAATACTCAACACTTTATAATTAGGCCTACCTTCCCCACTTGAAAAATTCTCTGCAAGGCTGCCATTGTCGTGAAATAAAGAAATTGTTCTCCGGCTGCCGAACAGCTGATGGGATATTGCCAACTTTTTCGGTACTTTTCACTTTTCGAAATTAATATGATATGTCTTATTTCATCTTGGTTAATATATTTTTGTTTTACTAAAGATTCAAATTTTGAGAATTTCAAATATCCCAGAAACTTATTTATTGCTGGAATGTCTGGAATGTTTACCGTAGGTGTTGGCGACCTTGGCGGGAAATTTGATAATCTATCTATACGCCAGACGTCGGAATCCCTGAGGAGGTGACCACGAATGAATGTCCTCCATGGACCTCTGTCCTCTTTCAATCTATTAACTCCTCCCACCAAACACGCCTTTCACTCATGGGCCTATACCTCTCAACTCCATCCTTTCACCTCACTGAGCTCGATCTATCGATCTCTTATCCTCTTTTCCCTTTCACTTTACTTTATACACGCTTTTAGTTATTCTAGTATTTGCCATACAATCACATGACCGAACCACCTCAAGGTGTTCTTCACACTCTCTAGCAGATCCACATCACATTAATTAATGCTCTATCTCTCCACATTACTATATACCCACACACCGCTTCTCATTTTCACCTCTCACTCTCTTTTATGTCTCCCCAACAACGACCATGCTTCACTCTCGTATGTCATGTCCGAATTAGTATGTCTGTTATGCAGTAACTTCGATCTTTATTTCCATGCTCACCAACCATATATACCTTAATTAATTGTCACTGCTTACAGGATCGAGTTACAGCATTCTTACAACCGCCTTCCCCTGTTGTGTTTTCTCTCGCACTTCATCATCTATACTTCCATCTTCTCTCATCACACTTTAAATTGGAATGAAACCCGCTTGTTACACACAAATATTTTTACTTTACTTTGACAAATAATGTTAAACGGTAGCCTACTATAATGCATTACATGAAACCAAAGGAAACAGCCAGAATATAGCGGCCATGACCATGACCATGACAGAAGGACATAGGCCTAAGTACTAGCCCTCGCCCAACCACACAGGCCCTTAATTCTAGCCTGCACCAGGCCCCACCCCGCAACTACCACCACCAGAGCAGCTACCACCAGGCCCACCACACTGGGTTAACCACACCATGCAGGCCCTTATTACTTGCTGGGAACAACGTTCTCGATAGGGTCGTCATCCCCAGAACCAAGGCCAATGCCGGCAACAAGATACAAGTCAATACGTACTCTGCCATTGTTCGGGGCTTGGCAAAAGTTGATCGTGTTCGAGGCCGATCAAGGGAATTGTGAGATGGGGGATAAAAGCACCAGGACAAAAACAACTCCTGTCACCGCGCCGCCAAGGCAAGAGGACACAAGAGCCTCCTCACCACGTCAGGCCCGGGTCGCCAGCATCACCTCGCCACTTCCCCTGACCCCAGGAAAGGACCTAACAGTGAGGTTATCCACTAACACCAGCAGGGAAATAAGAGAGGTTCAATACCAATATCAGGGAAAAGAAATCATCCATAAAACCCAAACCACCACGCGCCCATCTTGTCCGGAGACGCACCACCGCAGTGGAGCGAATCATGAGAATTAAGGGCTACCGCCGTCAACATAGACCTTCCTCCAAGCACAACCTGCAAAGTCAGTGAAAATAGGTTAGCATAAACAGACTCAGATGCGGAAATAACTTGAGCCGACCATACCAAGTGAGATATACATCTTTCTTGGTGTCACTGGTAGAGTGTTCGCCTCATAGCCCAAGGGTCCCGGATTCAATCCCAGGCCCTGGCATATTTTCGTGAGGCTATTTCAGCATTTAACGAATTTTAGGTGTGTTGGTAAAATTGTCAAGATGGTTGAGAGTAAGATCGGAGCTCCATAAATCCTCTTTCGGGTATGGTGTAAAAACCTATTCCTACAAACTGCCCTTCTAACACCAAGATGCTCAACCAGAAGGAACGGCGAAACTGGTAAGACCTCTCCAGCCAAAACCATCATCAGTACAGTTGGAACGATACTCTAGACAAGCTAGATATCTGGAAGACTTGGGATTATATCCGAGAAAGGTGCCTTGAGGGAGTAAGAAACTGGTGTAACCTTTCCCAAAATCCGCTGGATTACTCTTGTATCACGCGGAGCTGCTTCCGGCAACACTTCCGGGAGCAAGAAGGGCGCGAGGGAATAGGGTACCTATTTAGGTAGGCTACCTGGAGTCGACCCCATCGGCGAGCGCACAGCCCCGTTGAGATAGCTTCAGGTAAGAAGGGCCCTTGTGGACTTTGAATCTTGGCAGCGGCTGCGTTATTGTGGTCGCTCTGTCTCTGTTGTTGATGGCGTGCGGAAGTTCAAAATGTAGCTTTCTCGCGGCCTTCCTCTTGGGTGACTTGTCTGTAGTTGGGTTAGGGCTCTCTCGAATATGGGCTAGTCAAAGCAGGTTCTGTATTGTTGGTGGTGGTGGTTTCCATGTCGGTGGTGGGGCTTAATTTTTGGTTTAGTTTTAGTCGTCCTTGCATCCTGGTCTTCTTTTGTGGCTGTGTTACTCCACTTGGCGTGTTTGGCATAGATATACTATGATAGGAGAATCGGAAATTACTCCTATCATAGTGATAGTTCTTTTTTCCTCTCCACTTGTGGATATGCATCCATAGTGTATTTCCTCACTAAGGCCATTGCCTCGTCTAGATTTCCCTCGTACTTTACATCATTCAAATTAGTTGTAACGACAACCGCTCCGAAAGAAGGTTGCACAGCATCAATAACAATTTGATTGAATTGATCTCAGGTCGAGAGATCAAATTGTGAACCTTGCCCGCGACTAATGCAACTGCACTTCCCATACAAGTATACCAAGTAACACAGCAATCTATCTTTTCTCTGTCTGTAGCATATAGACTGCAGGTCTAATACTGCATATCAATTTTTAAGTAAGCTGTGATTTCATACAACTCAGGGTCATATTTAAGGATGGTAATATATTTAGTATTTAGCCACAGGCCATAGCACGGTTGGTAGAGCACTCGCCTTCAAACCAAGAGGTTGAGGGTTCGAGGCTTGAACCAGCCAGTGTGCATTATTGCCAGACGTCGATGCTGTGGTGGACGATGGCGAAATCTAGCAATCTGTGGCAGGGCACCCACCCTAGCCCCCACTCTTGAGCACCATCGCACCAGCACCGGCGCTCCGTAGCCTACTTGGCCTCCCTAAAAACATCCTCATCATCAAGTTCATGGAGATATGAATTCATTGGGTCAAAAGGTCACAATAGAATTGAACTGAACCTCGAGTGATGAAGTTTGGTCAAATTGGACCAAGCTGTCAAATAAGCCGAGAGGTCAAATTGAGCTGCGACAGTCATAGAATTAGGCTGATTGAGGTGGTCGAATTGGGCTGAGTGATGGATTAGGTTGAGCGATGAAATTGAGCATTGGGCAGAGTAGCCTACATGAACGAAGGCGGTGCTGGTTGGGGGTCGGGGCGTCGACTGACTGGGGACAGAGGTGTATGGGGGCGTTTCGTTCGTGGCCACCCCTTCGGTGATCACGGCGTCAGGCAATAGATAGATAGATAGACAGAGTATATATATATATATATATATATATAATTATATGGTCATACTGGCCAACAAGTAATTGAAATGTGCTGAATGCTGTCACCAAATTATGCTTTAATCTGGTCATACATTTTCGATAATTGGGTGCAGTTTTAGGAGGGAAAGAGGGTGTGTGGATCAGATTTTTGCAGTAACACAGCTATGCGAGAAGTATTTAGAGAAGCATAAGGAGATATTTTGGTCTTTTATGGATTTGGAAAAAGCGTATGATCGTGTGGATCGAGAAGCAATGTGGAAGGTGCTAAGAATTTATGAGATTGGAGGAAATTTGTTAAGACCAGTCAAGAGTTTTTATGAAGAGAGCAGAGCGTGTGTTAGAGTAGGAAATAATGAGTTGAGTGAATGGTCGGAGGTAAATGTAGGTTTGCGACAGGGTTGTGTAATGTCACCGTGGCTGTTTAATGTATATATGGATGGTGTGGTGAGGGAGGTGAAAATGAGAACTAACGGTAGAGGACTGGGTTTAGTTGTTGTTGTTGTTGTTCCCCAAGCTGCCTGGCCGAACAGCCCCAAGGCCCCGAGTAAGGCCAAGGCCATAAACGAGCGCCCCCACAGAACCCTCCCTGCCGACCACAATAAAGCCTGGGTGATCGAAGCCACTCCATGGCGGGGAGCTGAGAGGGTGCGTAAACGCCCGGGAAACCAAAGCCCCACCCAGGGCCCTGTGCCCCTCACCAATTATGAAGAGAAAGTTGAGGGGCAAAGGAATAATGTGACGCTTTAGCTTCCAATCTTGGTAGATTGGGAGGTCAATCCACGGAAGAGACGCCGTCACTTGAGATCTAGAAAATATATAAGTAAATGGAACAGTCAGAGTAAGCTATGGGTATGGCAGAGATCGCTCAGGTCTCACTCTGATAGACCAGCCCATCGCCACTGGGTTTAGTAGGAAAGAATGGTATATAGAGATTGGGAGTTGAATCAGTTGCTGTTAGCTGGTGACACAGCATTGGTGGTGGATTCTGAGGAGAAACTGCAGCGAGTAGTCAAAGAGTTTGGTGTGGTTTGTGGGAGGAGGAAGCTGAAGGTGAACATCAATAAAAGTAAAGCAATGGTGTGTAATAGGGGTGATCGTAGGGTGAATCTAGATGTGAGGCTGGATGGGGAAATATTGGAACAATTGGAGTGTTTTAAGTATCTAGGAGGAACGATAAAAAGAGAGAATGTGAAGGAAGGAATTTTTTTGGAGCAATAAGAAGTATGTGGAAGGCGAGAAATCTCGGAATGAAAGTGAAAAGTGCAATGTATCAAGGGATTGTTGTACCAACAGTGATGTATGGGGCTGAGACATGGGCTCTGAAAGTCTGAAGGCAAAGGAGAGAAGAAAGATGGATGTGATGGAGATGAGCTGCTTGAGGAGTATGTGTGGAGTGACTCGTAGAGACAGATTGAGGAATGAAGAGATACATAGGAGAGTGGGGCAGCAGGAATATTTGTCGCCCGTTAAATTGTCGGCCAGAGTGGACAGAAGGGTGCTGAGCTGGAATGGTCATGTTGAATGAATGGAAGATGAAAAGCTTACAAAGAGATTATGTGTCAGATACAAGGGGAGGTAGAGGGGTAGGAAGACGTCCATTGAGATGGAGAGACTAGCTGTGTACGACAAGTGTTGGAAGATAGAGGAATGACTATTATAGATCAGGCAAGAGAAGTGCTAATAAATATATAGGAATGAATGGAGAATGCTAGTGAATAGATGAGTTTAAATGCAGTCGTTTGGGAGAGAGGGTCATGTGCCAGTTGGACTAGATAGTCCGTCAGGCGCCTGGCCCGGGGAGCCAGTAGTAAGGGTATGCCTGGAAGCATGGTGGGCGGGCATGTGGTGGCTGCTTTGCTGCGGGTCTATATACCTGTGGAAATTGAAGCCTCTCCGGGATATCTGACCTAGCTGGGAATCTAGGGAATGGGCCTGGGTCTCTGGGTATTTCCCCTGGACGATCTAGATGTGTGTGATTTCGTGTTTTGTTTTTCTGTTGTGTTGTGATGTCCCTGTTTGGGCTCTGTCTCGAGTCCCCCCCCCCCCAAAAAAAAAGGAAAACAGGAAAAATGGGGGTACAAAAAAGGAAAACAGGGGTAAGTGCCAGAATATAGGCTATAGTCTATGCCTACATCCATTATTTCATTTAGAAATAGGCCTACTGCCGACACACACTGATTCTGTGATTGTGACGTATCAACATGAGAAGTTGTGGCATAAATATGTTAACGATCAACTTGAGGTACCATTACACTTCATGGCACCTAGCAGGGAGCAAACCCTGGCCCCCCAGTGTTTGAGCGTTACTCGCTGCCACCTGCACCACGCAGGCTCCCACCCTTTAATAACACCGCGCCCTGTGTCACGGCCTACACTCACCCCAGTCTCAAGTTACTCTTTCAAAGCTGCGCATGCGTTGTTAATGGCATATCAGGGAAATAACTATACTTTGGCCGTTATCATATGCCAGTCACAAATATTAATGGCATATGAATTGATATATGACGCCAGTAATGTAGTTGATTTAGATAATATAAGGGCAGTATTAATATGGAGTAAACTGGGCCCGAGGGGTATAAATGGCCTGCGAGTGTCAGCTTATCCAGAGAGTGCCAGGGGTTACTTCTTCTATGTCGGGGAGGGCGGCGCAGTTTTTCTCCATTTTACCATGGCGGAGATGGACGAACAAGAACGAAAGATCGTCAGCGAGTTCTGCCACCTGCTAGAAAAGTCCAAGCAGCTGTTCAACGGCCTGCGGTGAGTCAAATAAGAGGAATGGAGGAGGTAAAGGCGTTTTCGTCTGCAATGTTTACAATGGGGGACTCAGCGCGGGAAGCAGACGATAGCCTCGATGACGTGGAGTAGCCTGTTTTCATGGCTAGTTTATCATATTATGGATGAGTTTTACATATGTATGGGCTCAATAAATGGATGTGTTGTTTGTAATGTGTGTGTGTTATTGAAGGGAGGGCTGTGAGGGTGGATATAAGGGTAGCATGTGCGTTTTGGTTGTGGTGATTCATGCTTGGCATGGGAGGAACTGATTTTGACAGTTCATGGGCAACGTCATGTGCGGGGTTAATTATGACTCTTCATTCCCTTTTCAGCATTTAGCATTGAATTAACTCAACCTAACCTGATGTACTGTCTGTAACCTAACCTAAAATTGGTAAATTGATACGGTGTGACAGTCACGAGTTTTAGAATGTGTGTTTTTTTTGTTTTGCCTTTTTTCTTTGATATACTGTACAGGGTTGTTTTACCTAACTAAGAAACTTAACCTAACCTAACCTAAAAGTAATACGTGGATAGAAACTAACCTAAAATGTACGCAATTACCAAAGCAGCACTGGATCGCGCAACTGTAAGGTCCCCCGAGTAAGGTAGGAGGGAAAACAAAATCTATAAAGCAGAAATCCCGTAAAACAGGACTTGTCATTATGCAGACAAGACTCTGTGTTTTACCCTATATCTCCCTTATAATACATTTGCGACGGGAAGGACATATATAGGACTGAAGCCTATTATATAACATACCTATAGGCTACACAAACATCGATGGGGCTTGTAACTGTCAAACCGTAAAATCTTACCCTAAAATTCACCTCTTCGGTTAGTTTTAGCCTGAAACTAACCGAAGAGGTGAATTTTTACTGCTAGGCTAGGCCAACCTGGCCAAGGCCTATGCCTGTTTAAAGCTAAAAGTTACCTTTGGTTCAATAATCCTGTTGGCATTGAAGTAGGCTAGGTGGTAAGGTAAATTTATACTGTGACATCCAAGAATTTGATTTTTTAATTTTTTAATTTTTGTTAGGCCTAGGCTAGAATTTTACTATAGGGGCACGCATTTGACAGGTACCACCACGTAGGCCTACTTATTAAAGATTTAATTTAGGTTTCCACACTTCCATCAACAACCTACACCCTTTTCTGATCTGATACTAGCCTAGTAATAGAAACTAGGCTATTTAATAACGTTTTTAATGTGGTTTTCGATGAGAATAAAGAAATGCGTTTGGGCCGAAAATCGGGAGTTCGAATCGGGAAATTCTTCCGATCGTCAGTTTGTGCCACTTTGTTGACACGACGCTCGACGTTAATTACGTTTGCGATTGTTTTGGGATGGATGTAGATTCCGGGCGTAGGCTACGGTCGTCATGTTTACATAGGGCGATCGCTGCGGTTAACTTCGCGTCTATTTTGACGACGATTTTTTCGGTAATTTGCCCCCTGCTGGCAATATATATGATAATGACAATATATCATGGAGGGTGAGTGGGGGCAAAGCCCCTCTCAACATATTATTGTATCTAATGGCATTCAAAATAGACGGGAACATGATGGCAAAGGTCCGACGTCACTACTCGTATTGTAAACAAGGCTGGCGGTACGCCCGCACATAACATTCTTGCCAAATGTTGTTTTTGGCCCCCTGCTGACAATATATATGATGACGACAATAAGTCTAGGGTGGGTGAGGGCCTACAGACTCAAGAGTCACCTGTTCCTCAGCATAAACACACAATCCAAAACTACCCAAACATGACATAGGCAAATTGATCGATCAGTTAGACCCAAAAGTAAGCAAAAACACTAAATTGAGGCAAAACTTGGCTCAGGTTTTGTATGTTACAAGGCCTAATTAGGGATCCTGATCGATACATGATGGGCTGAGGGACCCCCCAGGACTTACTGTATTAAAATTGTGGTATATGTTGCCAGTAGGGGGTATTACCAAGAGCGAGATATGATAATCAAGTAGGCTATACATCTCGCGCGACCGGGCGCGAGTTGATATAAACGGAACGGCCAGTTAGTCAACAAACCTGTTACATATTTACAGTATTTCTCCCAAGCTCATGTCTTGTCAACTGTACACTGAAATGCACTCAAACGTTGTGTACTGTACCAATACTGTACTATCTCTGGAATATAAATGTTGAAATTCCTTAGTACGAAGTCTATTTATACACCAGCATACTATCTATAACACAGCAAATATTTCCTTTAGCTTTACATACCTTACTATAGCTATAATTTTCTTTCTTCCCCAAGCAGCGACCTTCCCCAGTATGGTCACAAACAATGGCAGACGTACTTTGGCCGCACCTTCGACATCTACACCAAGCTGTGGAAGTTTCAGCAGCAGCACCGACAAATTCTCGACTCAAAATTTGGACTCAAGCGCTGGCAGATCGGGGAAATTGCCTCCAAGATTGGCCAGCTTTATTATCATTATTAGTAAGTTGGAACCTGGGTTTTGAATTTCTAATAATTTTGGAAACATAGTATGTTGTAAGCTATTGTAATATTTTTGATTGTTTATGGTATCATTGACTACAGTAGGCACCTGTATTGCAAATTCACATAGCTATTGATAACAAACAGATCAGTTAAATAATTACAGTATAATGAATACCTATAGTATAATACTGATTTAATTTACCCGTACAGTAATCTGAATTGTTGGAAAATCTAATAATGGAATGATTCCGTAAAGCTGATTGCTACATATTGAATTCTTGGTTTTCTCCTTTTTTTTTTTTTTTTCATTGTACATTTTCACTGACAGTTTGAGAACGAGCGAGACCAACTATCTGAATGAGGCGTTCTCGTTCTACGCGGCCATCAGAGGTCGAGCCTACTACAGCCGCACTAGCAAGGACGACCGCTCTGTACAGATGTAAGTGTTTGCAGATGCAACTTTGATACATTTCTCATTAAGGTGTAATTTTGAGATGTGAGTCTTAACTGAGGTGTGAGTATATAATGTTAAGTCAATGGGATATGAAATGTTAGTCAGATTTTGATGTGAATTAAAATGAGATATGAAAGAGTTTGAGAATAAGTGAGACAAACTATCTTGACCCAGTTTGTTTCAATGGAGGTACAGTAGGGTCCCGCATAAAACGTGTTCGCATAAAACGAGTCTCGATTAAAACGACCGACCTAAAATATTAATATTTAATTTTCGATCAGAACGAATGTGATCACATAAAACGAGTCCGCCGCCAAAGTGGGGCAAATACAAGGAGTTTTCATATAGAGCGCCGAAATATCGTACAAAATATCGTACGCTTTCATATAAAACGCCGAAATATCGTACAAAACGTACGAAATATCGTTCGCTTTGTACGAAAATTTTCGCTTACAGTGAACATTGACGATATTGCGCCACCAAAATGCTGTGTTCACATAAAACGAATTCACATAAAACGCCCTCGTTTATCGACCATAAACTCGTTTTATGTGAGACCCTACTGTATTAATGTCGCAAAACCAATTTAGGCTTATCAATTGTGGGGGGGGGTATGACAAAATTACTAATTGCTGGCTGGAATTGTTTTCTTCACGTTCATACCAATGCTGGGAGTTGGGTTTAATGACCTTAAGCCCTTAGCACAGTGAGGGATACCTAAGTTTGAATATGACGCTGTCGTTTCTGTATTTTGATAGCTTCTTATCATTACCCCCGCATAACGTATAGGCCAGAAAGAAGTTTTTAAACGGGGCCCTGTTTGAGGTGTTCTAATTCTAGTATTACCACTCTTGCTAAAACAGCTTCCCAGAAGTTAGGTGTGCTCAACTGCAGTGTCATTGACTGTGAATCTCCCTCAGGTTCTTAGGTAGCTATAAGATAGATGTGTAGGGGATATGGGTTGTAGTGAGAGATGTTCTTAGGTAGCTATAAGATAGATATAGTGTAAGGGTTATACGTAGTGCAGGGTGTATAGGTTACAGTGAGAGATGTAGTGTAGGTCATAACGGTGTAAAAGAACAAATAGGGATGTAGGGAAGAAGGGGTCTGCCTCGTATGGGCCAATAGTCCTTCTGCAGATTTCCATTTATCTTAGGTTCTTATGTTCTTATATCCTCCACAGGTCGGACCTCATGGTGAAGAAGCTGAGGTACTACGCTCGCTTCATTGTGGTCTGTCTCCTCCTCAAACGTATGAAGCTGGTCCGGGACCTAGTCAGGGTGAGTGTACAGCAACCCCCATGGTCAAATTATATCTTATTGTCATGTTACTGCTAAGGGATTATATTAATCTGAGGAAGGGGCTCAGGAGTTTTGTTTTTCTTCCTAATATAGTAATAACTTATAGCACCCCAGTAAAGTTTAATAATAACAAAATGCATGTACAGTATTATCATTGCTGTTACTCATAATTTACCTTGTATCCCCATGTGTAATTTTGTGCGAGTACATTATTATTGTTCATATTATATATTATGGACAGTTAGGCTAGTGATTCTTCTCTGTGAACAGGAACAAGCTAGAAGTATGTATGTATGTATGTATATACTCAGGCACATACCCCATAGCTGGGGTTGGCCGACTCGAGACAGAGCCCGAATAGGGACAACACAACATAAAAAAAAAAGATAAATTCACACACATCTAGGTTGCCCAGGAGAAGACCCAGAGACCAAGGATCACTAAGAGCCTCCAGCACTGCCCCGGCCCCAGACCTCCTGGAGAGGTTCCGATCTCAGCAGGCAGACATGCAGCTGAGCACACCACAATGCCTGCCCACCTCACATCCAGGCATGACCCTCGATTAACACCGGCTTCCTGGGCCAGGCGCCTGCCGGACTATTATCTAGTCCAACTGGCACCCAATCCCCTCTCCCAACGACCACGTTATCACAATTATACTAATTGCCTCAAAATGTGGGGGCGATTCATTTGTGGCTATCCCCTTGGGGATAAAGGCATCTGGCAATAGATGGATATTATTAACTTACTTTTGTTTTGTTGATTACAGGAGCTGAGTAAACAAATAGATGAGTACACTGCCACTTATGAACCAGAAGATCAACTGGAGTGGTCTTTGGTGTTGGCAGAGATCAAGTCTTTCATCGACGCTGACAACACCATCAATGTGCTCGACATGGACTCAAACACCATCGTTCTTTCTCACAGGTATCGTGCAGATTGATTGTGTTATGTATTACTATGTACTAATCTTCTCTCTATCTCTCTTTCAATTTCTCTCTCTCAGCTATTGTATACATATACAAATACATTATTTTGTGGGTTAAGTGCCCCATTATTATTATTACTTTTTTTTTTTTTTTTTTTTTTTTTTTTTTTTCTATATTCCAACTTACTTCCTCTCGGGCATAGGCTGAGAGCCTTAACATTCACCGCTTTACAATGAACAGTGAAGCCCGTGAGGTCTTGTTCCAGTCTAGGGAGTGAGACATGTGAAGCACGTAGAGTACAACGAGCACCTGCCATCTTGCCTTCACATGAGGCACGGTGCTCACTCATGGCCCGAAACGACCCCATCTCTGAAGTCACCTCGTTCCCGTGCTTCACTGTCTCACCCTCTACACTCGGACTATCACACTTACACACACACAACGCCACCTGTTGAGCAGATAACTCACCAGGCATTGCACCCCTATAGCATAGTCCTTCCATTCGTCTATACATTAGGATACCAAGCGCAGTTGGAATATATGTACATGCTCAGATTAATATACAGGATTCGAAACTGCATAATAAATCGTAGGCTTGTGCATATTTCTTTAACTGTCTTGATAGCGTAATACATAAGTGCGCAGAATTTCGATGTGAGTGTCCTAGGTTCGAGTCCTTGGAGTGCCACATGTATTTGTTAATTTCATAAATTGAGTTTAGAAGTGAAGTTGGTTTATGACAAAAATATAATTCAGTATTTCCTAAGGCACCAGAGTGATATTTTAGTCTTAATACAAAGGATTAGGACTAGAGCTTTTCTTTGTTCATCTAGATAATTATTCCTTGCACCTAATGGCACTTAGTAGTTAATAGGAACCTGGATGTCATATCTGGGGAGGTAAACTGTGGTAGCCTGGATAATATACAGTAGCCCCTGTGTACCAGGCTGGATAAGTCACCCACCACAGGCTCCAAAGGGTAAAGACATGGCGATGAGGGTTAGACCAATACATATCCAATAGTCCATTCATTATAAGTACTGTACTGTACATTATAAGTAACGGGGTGTTCCTTAAGGGCAGATTTCCACTTGAGGGATTTTTTTTCTTAACTCCTTTCTCTCTCATGGTTAGCCCCATTGTTTTTATATTTTAAGACGTTCGCCCCATTAGTTTGGCGATTTTAAGAACTTTCGCCCCATTTCTGTCAATATTAAGACTTTTCGTGCCATTTAGGAGTCTATTTTTTTCTGGCGAGCGATAGCGAGCCTGTAATTTAAGAGGAACCGGCCTTCGGCCGGGACATTTTTCTACCGAAAAATGTACAAATTTATCTTGAAAGGGGGTCTAGGGGATGTAATGTTAAGCTTGATGGAAGTCTAGCGAACTAACTAAAAACCTCCCCTTAATAAGTAGGTCAGAAATCTTTACCTCTAACCTCTATAACTCACAAACCACTAGAGGAAACGAGCTCATATTAAATCTTTACCTCTAACCTCTATAACTCACAAACCACTAGAGGAAACGAGCTCATATTAAATCTTTACCTCTAACCTCTATAACTCACAAACCACTAGAGGAAACGAGCTGATATTTGTACCATTTAGGAAGAGTCAGTCAAGGAATAGGCGTGGATATTTACAGCCCATTTGCTCTTACCTTTTTTGAATTAGAGAGGTTAGAGCATAGGTGGGCACTAACGCGATAAAGTAACGCGTTAACGATTTCGGGTTAACGTTTATCGGATCATTTTTTTTCAGGCTTTTACGAATTAACGGTAACGTCGATACTTTTTGTTCCAAAATAGCGATAATCGTTAATTAATTGCCAAACAGGCAGAAATCCGCAGAATAGTCAATAAATAGGTAAACTAAAAACCGAACCCTCGTAATGTCAGGTGTTTTATTTTCTAATAAAATAATGATAGCATTGCTGCATTTAAGATTTTTTATTTAAAATATGATAAATATCCATAGCTTCGATAAATAACGATACTAACGAAGTAACGACATCGTTATCGAAAGGGTCGGATTTAGTGATTTAACGGTAACGAGCGATAAATGTATCAACGGTTACCGGTTAACGAAGTTAAGGTTTTCGTTAACGAAATTAAGGTTTTTGGTTATCGTGCCCACCTATGGGTTAGAGGTTACGATTTCCTTACTATTTCTAGTTTTATTACAGCACTATAGGTAGCGCCAGCGAACTTGACAATAATCTTGACCCCTTAACTTCTTATAACTCGGAATCAGTGAAAGTAATCTGGCAGACGTTTCTATAATTTGGGAAGAGTTGGCCAGGAAATAGGTTTGGATATTTACAGTCACTTTGCTCTAGGCCCTTTTAAGTTACAGATAGGTCAGGGATCAAGATTATCGTCAAGTTCGTTGGCGCTACCTATAATGATGCTCTCTCTCCTCCACCCCCAGACTAAGTGGTCACAACACCCCCCCAGTAGAGAAGACTCCAATGATGAACCTCAGCCTTCAAGAAATTCTCATTGTTGGTAATTGTAATGACCAGGTATGTTGTGTCATCCCTATTCTGGCTCTGTCTTGAGTTGACCCTCCCAATAAAAAATAAAAAAATAAATACAAAAGGACAAGACTAGTGGGGATTAAACCTGAGTATATAGTTAAATAGATAGAATAGGTATGCTAACTGCAATATATCCAAATGTTTGTATATTTTATTAAACCTGAGTATATAGTTAAATAGATAGAATAGGTATGCTAACTGCAATATATCCAAATGTTTGTATATTTTATTAAACCTGAGTATATAGTTAAATAGATAGAATAGGTATGCTAACTGCAATATATCCAAATGTTTGTATATTTTATTAAACCTGAGTATATAGTTAGATAGATAGAATAGGTATGCTAACTGCAATATATCCAAATGTTTGTATATTTTATTCATTTGCTTATTTTTATTTTATTATTTAAAGGTGGGGGTGCATGGGTTGAGATAAACATGGAATAATAATCACCAGCCTACACATAATTATCTTGCAAAATGCAATGGCACCGAAATAATTATTAACAATGGTATTAAGGATTTTGTGGATTGTCTAAACTGGACCTGTGACATCATAGGAGTGTAAGTCCACCATCCAGTCCACGATGAGGATACTGGTGTGACGTCACAGGTCTGGTGTAGACGATCCACAAACTCCTTTATACCATTGTAAATAATTATTTTAGTTCCATTGCATTTTCAAGATAATTATGTGTAGGTTGGCGATTATTATTCCATGTTTATCTCAACCCATGCACCACCACCTTTAACCTAACAAGTGCGCATGGGGGTAATTGGAAACGTCCCCCTGTGCTTACGTATTTGAGGTGTTTCCGTCACTAAAATATTCATTGTGCCATTAATAGCATTAATACTTATCCACATGCGCCTATTATGGGTTGATTATAAAGGTATTAACCTGAAACAACAATAAAACGAGTGAAAACAGCGTTTGGATGGTCAAAATCGGAGATATAGCCCGCGAGTTGTATAATGTATGGGTGAGGCAAGCTGCTTTCCCGCCAATTTCCCCCAAGGCCACTGAGACACAGTCGATCGATACTCTCTCTCTCTCTCTTGCACTCGCTTGCCATCAGTGATGACAACACCCTGCTTGCAACTCGCTAATGTTAGCACGAAAATATACCTCAGAATAAGGGAATAACAGGGAAAATAGGTGATAACTGAAGGAGAGGAGGAAAGTGGGGAAGGAGGGGAGGTAGAGGACTGAGATTTTTTTTTTTTTTTTCGATGTCAAAAGTTGATTTTTTTTTTCACTCACTCTTAAGAGTCTCCCCGCAGTCCGCCGGGGGAAGGTTCACTTTTTTGTTGATATATAAATTTATTCATTATTTTTCTAGTTTCCTCCCAAGACCTCCATTAAACTTGAAAAAAACATCCATTAGATCCCCCTTGTAGATTAATTTGTAAATTTTTCGGTAGAAAAATTTCCCGGCCTAAGGCCGGTTCTTCCATAATTACAGGCTCACTATAGTTTGCCAGGGAAAAAAACACTAAAATAGCACAAAAGTTCTTAATATTGACACAAAAATGGGGCGAAAGGTCTTAAAATCGACAAACTAATGGGGCAAACATCTTAAAATAGATAGATAGATAGATAGACATCTTAAAATATAATTATTAAAATATTGATTTCTAATTTTTTGTTGTAATAACCATAACATACAACTGTGGGCACATGTACAGTAGCTGTTACACTGCTTACTGATAAACCTGATACAGAGAATATTTGATTATAAAACTACTGGTGATGGAAAGTGTGAAAAGGATCAACTTGAGATGGTTCGGCCATATGGAACGTATGGAAAGCGAGAGAATGACTAAGAGGGTGTACGAGAGCGAGGTGGAGGGACAGAGAGGGAGAGGTGGAAGGATGGGGTGAGGAAGTATATGAACGAAGGCGGTGCTGGTTTGGTGGAGGGGCGTCGACTGACTGGGGACAGGTGCATGGAGGCGGTTCGTTCGTGGCCACCCCTTCGGGGATCACGGCGTCGGGCAATAGATAGATAGAAAACTACTATCATTGCGATCTATTTATCTATCTATTTACTCAGGCCCAATCCCCACTTTTCCTATTTTTGTTCTTCTTTTTCTTTGTGATACTGTGCAATATTTCCTGTAGTTGTGTAGTTGAAATAGAAGTCGGTGTTTAATTTCTGTTTGTTATAAGCATTAGTCTATTCAGTGTGCAGTTGGGTTTGAGTACATGATTAAAATGTAAAACTTGCAAACTAAACAAACCAAAATTGGGACGAGGACAATATAAAGTCAAATTAAATTATCAAAATCGCTATGTGGAAACAACACTTACTAAAATGAAAATTATTAAATAAAAGAACAATCCACCACATAGGGTGTACATTACTACATGAGCAAGTTAATCTGTTTCCCAAGCAAACTAATCGCACATATAACAACGCACTATCGTCACGTTAAAGGAAGTAGTCAAGTTTGGGAT
Organism: Paralithodes platypus; assembly: GCA_032716605.1. Taxonomy (NCBI): domain Eukaryota; kingdom Metazoa; phylum Arthropoda; class Malacostraca; order Decapoda; family Lithodidae; genus Paralithodes; species Paralithodes platypus. Next base: position 47,241,590 of record CM064528.1, read on the forward strand.
ATCCAGTATTCGATAAATGGATATACAATCGTAGTCATGTACTTAACCTTTAACTGTCTTGATGGTGTAATGTTTAGTGTTTGAAGATCTGTATGTGGTAACCCAGGTTCGAATCCCGGTAGGATCACATGCTTTCATAAATTTCATTGGGAGGTGTTTGGTGTTGGTAGTGAAATTAATAAATTAGATTATTTGTATGGCTCTCTGTGGGTTCCAAAATGATAACTATAAGCTTCAAATAACCCTTTGTTTCCCCGGCAGGTAAAGTTCAGCGAGTTAACAATTGACATGTTCCGTATGCTACAAACCCTGGAGAGAGAACCACAGGAGGACCCCACACAACTCTATGACACCTCTCCAGCGCCCACCAAACTGCCTTTTGTTAGTAGTGTGCAGTGCTCTTGTTATTTAATTTTGTATCATTCATTTGTTTGTGATATGTAATACAGTACTTCTGTTATTTGTGATGATGGGCTGGTCTATCAGAGTGAAAGTTGAGCATTCTCTGCCATACCCATAGTTTACTCGGACTGTTCCTTTCACATATACAGTATATTTTCTAGATCTCAAATGGTGGCGTCTCTTCCATGGATTGACCTCTCTACTGGCAGACTGGGAGCCAAAGCACCACATTTTTCCTTTGCCACCCAACTTTCCCTTCATAATTGTTAAGGGGCACAGGGCCTTGGTTGGGGCTTCGGTGTCCCGGGCATTTCCGCACCCTCCTCAGCTCCTCGCCTGGGATCGGCTTCGGTCACCTGGGCATTCTTAGTGGTAAAGCAGGGAGGGTTCTGTTGGGGCGCTCGGTTATGGCCTTGCTGGGAACCTTGAGGCTGTTGGGTCAGACAGCCTGGGGAACAACAACAACTTCTGTTATTTTTTTTCAGTAGAGGTTAAGTTTTAAAAAAGACGTGAAGTATGCAGTTGTTGTTGTTCCCCATGCTACCTGGCCGAACAGCCCCAAGGCCCCGAGCAAGGCCAAGGCCATAACTGAGCGCCCCCACAGAACCCTCCTTGCCGACCACAATAAAGCCTGGGTGACCGAAGCCACACCATGGCGGGGAGCTGAGGAGGGTGTGGAAACGCCCGGGAAACAAAAGCCCCACCCAGGGCCCTGTGCCCCTCAGCAATTATGAAGAGAAAGTTGAGGGGTAAAGGAAAAATGTGACGCTTTGGCTTCCAATCTTGGTAGATTGGGAGGTCAATCCACGGAAGAGATGCCGTCACTTGAGATCCAGAAAATATATAAGTAAAAGGAATAGTCAGAGTAAGCTATGGGTAAGGCAGAGATCGCTCAGTTCTCACTCTAATAGACCAGCCCATCACCACATGAAGTATGCAGTTATAGAACATAGTCTTTCAGTGCATGTCTGACTAACTATCGGTAATCCAAAGTTCTGCTCCGAGTCGAGGAAAAACCTAGATTACTGGTATTGAAAGCAGCTTGAATGTCTAAACAATAGCATCACAATAGTGGGGGTGGAATGGAGGCTAAACATTATTCAAATGTTCAAGATTCATGTGTCCAGGCGTTTTGTCTCTCATGTATCTTGTATTTGGCTCTTTCAATTTGGAGGGGGGCTTCTTATGTATAGGAAACAAAATAAATCCCTGGTTTTGATTTCACTCGGAGCAAAGGTAGGAAAGAAATTTGTATATTGATAATACCTTGCTGTAACTAATTTGTGTTTCCTCCCCAAGGAGAACGGTGACAGCGGTGGGGGCCCAGGTGGAGGAGGTGGTTCAGGAGCGGTTAGTGGACCCGGTGGTGTGGGTAGTGTAGGTATCAGTGTACCAGGCAGCAGTGGGGCCCGGGCTGGTGGTAGCGGTGGTAGTGGTGGTAGTAGTGGTAGTGGTAGTGGTGTTAAGAGAGACAACCCACACAAGTACCTGCTGTACAAACCCACCTTCTCCCAGCTCATGGTCTTCCTGGCGTCCGGCTTCAAGGAACTGCCGGCCAACGGAGCCATGTTGTTGTATATCTCCGCTGACGGCACCTTCCCGCCGTCGCCCAAACACTCACAGGACCGTAAGTTTAGATATATATAAAGAATTATTATTTTGCTTAAGCGTTGTTTCCCACATAGCGATTTTGATAAGTTGTTTTGTCTTTTTACTGTGTTCGTCTAAGTTTTGGTTTGTTTATTTTGCAAGTTTTACATTATTATTTGTGCATTGCTGGAGAGTGTGAGGTTGTTCGGTCATGTGGAGAGTGAGAGGATGACTAAATATGTGTATGAAAGTGAGGTGGACGGTGGCAGAGAGGGAGAGGCAGAACGAGATACAGGGATGGAGTTACTAGGTTTATGAGTGAAAGTGGAGTTCAGTAAGAGGAGGGGTACTGACTGGCGAATGAAAGAAGACCATGGAGGCGATTCATTCAGGGCCACCCCTTCTGGTATCAAGGCATCTGGCAATTCGAAAGATCTTTATATTCATATATGCTCATGTACACCTTATGTGGTGGATTGTATTCTTTTATTTATAAATTATCGTTTTACTTGAGCGTTGTTTCCACATAGCGATTTTGATTAGTTATTTTGTCTTTTTACTGTGTTCGTATAAGTTTTGGTTTGTTTATTTTGCAAGTTTTACATTATAATTCTTAATATTAATTATCTAATGCGGATTTGTTCAATTGTATGATGGGTTGAATGTCTCCTGCCTCACTGTTCTTTCTCCATTTTCTGAGTTTCTCTCCTCTATGTGGTGACAAAAACCATCTGTTTATTGGTCCCACTATTCCAAAGGGAATCATCTCATGGAAAGCCAGCTCACAATAATAGCTATCATGGGCATTAGGATTATAATGTAAAACTTGCAAAATAAACAACCCAAAACTTGGACGAATACAGTAAAAAGACAAAACAACTAACCAAAATCGCTATGTGGAAACAACGTTTAAGTAAAATAATAATTCTTTATAAATAAAAGAACACAATCCACCACATAGGGTGTACATTACATTACTACATGAGCAAGTTAATCTGTTTCTAATATTAGACTTAAACTGTACCTCTTACCTCTCACTCATAATGTATGAGTGAGAACTATTACGTTATTTATTTTTTATATACTGTACTGCGATTCTGTTTTGCTATTTTTTGTGTTGAGGCTTTAGTTAAGGTTTTGTTTGCTGTGTTCATCATGCAATTCAGTTATGTTGTCGAGTTTCATATATTCATTACAGGTCGCCCTCGATTTACGATTTTGTTACGTTCCTGAAAACCCGATCTTAAACAGACAAATTGTATAGCAAACCCTAATATTTGTTGATTTCATTAATTGAGTTTAGATGTGAAGTTTGTTGGTGTAAAAAAACATAATAATTAATAGGGTAAATGGGGAAGCGTTCTCGGACCAGCCAAAACCCAAACCCAAACACCTAAAAACCTATTATAATATCGTAAATTGGGGCATCGGAGAGTGAGGGAGACCTGTACCCAGTCAGAGCTATTACACTTTACCTGATCCTTTATGTAACCTACAACAACACCTCGGTTGCAATACACCCAGTCTGACTAATTCCTTGAACGTGACAATCGTGCGTTGTTATGTGTGCGATTAGTTTGCTTGGGAAACAGATTAACTTGCTCATGTAGTAATGTACACCCTATGTGGTGGATTGTGTTCTTTTATTTCATACATTTTATTTTGTAAGCGTTGTTTCCACATAGCGATTTTGATAAGTTATTTTGCCTTTATATTGTCTTTGTCTAAGTTTTGGTTTGTTTAGTTTGCAAGTTTTACATTTTAATTAATACAATAATTTTCCCCCCTCACCAGCGGGCTACGATTACGGAGGCGTGATAACCAACAGCAAACGGGACGGAGACCACGGGGCCAGTAAACGAGCCATGACCCTAAAGGACATGCACTGCTTCTACCCTGGGGACCTCTATGCCTTCACCCGTAAGCCTCTCTTCATTGTGGTCGACTCAGAAAACTCGCCAGTCTTCGCCAATATGCCTAGATACTTCGGACAGCCCCTAGTCGTACTCATGTCTGCTCAGGATGCTCCACCTCAGTTTCAAGGTATGGTAAAGTTTGATTGTTTGATTTGAGGGTGATTAAGGGGAGAGGGGTAATTTTTCTGGTCCCTCTTCTTCCTCATGTTTAGCCCCATTGGTTTTCAGATTTTATGATGTTTGGCCCATTAGTTTGGCGATTTTAAGATTTTTCGCCCCATGTCTTTGTCAATATTAAGACCTTTCGTGCTATTTAGGTGTCAATTTTTCCTGGCAAACGATAGTGAGCCTGTAATTATTATGTTCTCTCCACCAACCAACTTTACTCCTAAACTCGATTAATGAAATTAACAAACACATGTGGCAGTCCGGGGATTCGAACCTAGGATGCTAACACCGAAAATCAACACACTTATGCATTGCACCACGAAGACAGTTTTAGAAGAACCGGGAAATTTACAAATTAATCTAGAAAGGGGATCTAATGGATGTTTTTTTTAAGTTTGATGGAGGTCTAGGGAGGAAACTAAAAAATAAATGAATATCTATATAATATTTTTGATTGTCTGTGTGTGTATTTACCTAATTGTACCTAATTGTAGTTTACAGGAGTTGAGCTAAGCTCGTGTTGTCCCGTCTCTCAGTCTACTTTTTATCCAATTTTTTCTTGAAAATATGGATGTTCCTTGCCCCTACCACCTCCTCCTCCAGCCCATTCCATTTGTCAATACATCTATAGGGGAAGCTAAACTTCCTGATATCGTTCTTGCAGGTAGGTCTTTTTACTTTGTAGCTGTGGCCTCTAGTTATTCCTGTATCCATAATTAATATATCCTCCCTCTCCAGCCCCCGGGTACATTTGTACATCATTATCATGTCTCCCCTCTCTCTCCTCTCTTTTAGACTCGGTAGATTTAATTTGTCTAGCCTCCCTTCATATGGCAGTTCTCTGAGACTTGTAACCAATCTAGTGACTGCTCTCTGGATTCTTTCTAACTTGTGAATATGCTTCTTTAGATGCGGGGACCACACCACTGCTGCATACTCCAATCTTGGTCTAATCATACTCTTCATAATTTTCGCTACCATGGTCTCATCCAAATAGTTCAGAGCAACTTTCATATTCCCGGCCATTGCATACATTCCGCTAAAGAGCTTGTTAATATGTTTCTCTGGCGACAAATTATCTTGTATAATCAACCCTAAATCTTTTTCTTTTTCGGCCTTGCTAATTTTATTATCTCCCATCCTGTACTCCCAATTTGGTCTATTCACACTTCTTCCCATATTTAACACATGACATTTCATTTTCCACTTGGTGCTCCATTCGTATATTTTATCTAAATCCCCTTGCAGCTCCTCACAACTACTTTTATTTGTTATTTGTCTCATAATTTTTACGTCATCTGCAAACATTGACATGTAAGAGTTTATGCCTATCGGCAGGTCATTCACGTACATAAGGAACATGAGAGGTGCCAACACAGATCCCTGCGGCACACCACTCTCAACTTTCCGCCACGATGAGTAAGTTCCTCTAATGTTGGTCCTCATTTCCCTATCTGTTAAATAGCTCTCCATCCATTTCAGCAAACTCCCCCTGACACATCCTAGCGTCTCAAGCTTAGATAACAATCTCTTATGTGGTACCTTATCGAATGCTTTGGAAAGGTCTAAGTAGACGCAGTCCACCCATCCGCCTCTTTCTTGGAGTACATCTATCACCCTACTGTAATAACATAGCAAACTGGTAACACAAGATGTCCCTTCTCTGAATCCAAATTGCTTTGGGGTTATTATTTTCTTTCTCTCCAACATTTTCATCCATCTCTTCCTAATTAGCTTTTCACAAATCTTGCATACAATACTAGTAAGTGAAACTGGTCTATAGTTTAGAGGGTCCTCAGGGTTTCCATTCTTGTATATCGGAATGATATTAGCTCTTTTCCATTCAACAGGAACCTGTCCTTTATCTAAGGAAGCTTGAATTATGTCCCTCACTGGCTCCACTAATTGCTCTGCACACTCCTTTAAAACCCAGGCAGACACTTCATCCGGTCCCATAGCTTTCCTTACTTCAAGTCCTCTCATCGCAGATAACAGCTCATCTCTAGTTATTTCAATCTTACTAAGACCACTCTCCAGTACTCCCGCCTGTGGTTCGTCAAAACCTTCCTCTCTAGTAAAAACTGACCCCAATTTGTTATTCATTACCTCACACATGTCCGATACATTTTCATACGTCCTAGCATCAACTCTTAATTTAGTAATTTGTTTCTTTACCTTCAACTTACTGTTTATATATTTATAAAATAATCTAGGGTCACTTTCACATTTATTTACTATGTTCTTCTCATAGTTCATTTTAACTTGCCTAATTATGTTAACATATCTATTCCTCTCCTGTTTATATTTATTCCGATTACTCTCAGTGTTCCTTCTTCTTAATCTAGCCCAAGCTGCATCACGCCTACCCAAAGCTCTTTTGCATTTCAAATTAAACCAATCTTTCTGCTTAGTAAAATTTCCAGTTTTATATCTTGGGACAAACATATTGGTTCCTACTCTATAAATTTCGAGGAATCTACTATATTTACCTTGTACGTCCCGTTCCTTCAAAATAAGATCCCAATCTACTCCCTCTAAATATCTTTTCAAGGATACATAATCAGCTTTACTATAATTTAATCTGTCATTTATGTAGCTATTGTCTAATCTATTGGCATTACTCGAGGTCAACTTCCATTTTAGTAATAGGTGATCACTTTTACCTACAGGACATAGATAGTTTATATCACTAATTTCGTGAGGATCCTTTGTAAAAATCAGATCGAGTTTAGAAGGTTCGTTATTACCCCTCATTCTTGTATTTTCCTTCACATGTTGTGTAAGTAAGTACATTTTCCGTAACCAACTCCACTAGCCGACTTCCCCAAGATCTCTGATTTGGCCCTGCATCTCCCGATTCCCAATCAACCTCACTACAGTTGAAATCTCCTACCAAGATCAATCGATTCTTCCTTAAAAGCAATCTTCTCAACGACTGAATCATATCCTCTACCATCTCCTCAAACTCCAACTCCCTCCATGCTCTGGTCTTTGGTGGCATGTAAGCTACTGCTATGTCTAGCTTTTTTCCTTCTATATCATTGAGTTCAACTGCCATTATTTCTGCCTTGTCATTATTTAACTCCACGTGCTTTGCTGTCATAGGGTTCTTAACTAATACTGCCACTCCACCTCCCCTTTTACCCTTTCTATCATTTCTCCATATATTATATCCTTCACTAAACACTATGTTGCTGTCAAAGTCCTGGTTCAGCTTTGTCTCTGTCAAACAGACTATCTGTGGTTGATCTTTTCTTAATATATTATCTAACTCTACATTTTTACTGTTTATTCCATCTATATTAGTGTAGTAGCACAGTATATTTGAATCCACCTCCTTGTTTCTCTTCCCTCTCTGCCTCCTACCAGGTTCACCTCCTCCTCCTCCATCCCTTCCCTGACCCAGTTCCACCTCCCCCACTAATTCTATTCTCCTCCCCCCTCTCTCTCCCTCTGTTCCACCCTCTCCACCACATCCTGGCTCTCTCTCCGGTCCCCTGCTCCCTGCATTATCTCTCGCTCCGTCTCCTTGCTTTGACTTCGTACTTGTCTCTCTGTCTCTTTCCCTATCACTCCTCTTACTTTCGGTTCTTGGTGGCTCCTGATGTACCACTTCCTTACTTGCCCTTCCCTTATTCTCCAAAAAAATTTCTTCTTTTGCTCTTCAGACAACTTTCCATTCTCTTCATTAGCCTTAGCTTGGAGTTCCCTTAACTGTTCTCGTTCTCTAAACTTAGGTCCTTTTTTACCCTTATATGATTCAGCTCTGTCGAATTTAATTTCCAGCTCACATTGGCTACTGCTTCTGCTGTTGATCTAAACTTTAGTTCCACTCTTAGTGGTCTCATCTCGCCCTTCTTATATATTCCTAACCTTCTCACCTCCTCCAGTTCTTTTACCCATCCATAACCCTCGTCTAAGTAATCCAGTATCCCCTTGACTTTCACAACATCCCTTTCCTTTCTTACCTTCATATCTGCCAGGTGCTCTTCCACATCTCCAAAGATTACTACACACTTACCTCTATCTATTGTCTCTCTCACTACCTTCTCTTTCTTCTTTAAAACTTGCACTACATTTTTTTCAAACTCTTTCTTTTCCTTTTCTCTCTCTTCCTTCTGCTCCTTCACAATTTCTTCAAGGGCTACCATCGTGGCACTCTCTACCCTTGTCCACTCATTTTTTACCTCACTAATTCCTTTTACTTCCTCACTCAGGTGGCCCTCATATTCCTTAAGCTGAGCCTTGAGTGCCACATTTTCCGACGCTAACTCGTCTACTCTGGCCATCACTGCCTCTAGGCTGTCACTTACTGGCCTAGGCCTATCCACCCCGCTAGTAACGCCACACATATCGGACAAAACTTCTACTTTAGCCCCTAACTCCTTCCTCCAATTTTCCATCACTCCCCTCCATCTCACAAGACCCATTAATTGGTTTTTCATACTTGCCAACTGATCATCCTTGTCCTCGGTGATAAAGCCTTCAAATTCATAATCCTCCTCATCCCCAGCTAGGCTTTCACGCCTTCCCGCCATCGCGAGGTGGTCGTCTGCCAGCCTAAAAACAACAATCGCCCCACTATCCCATCTCACTCCAGGAACTGTTTTACTTAATCCATATTTTCAATTACTTGGAATATCCAATTAAATCTGAATTGCTCATAAAACACCTAATTACTTATTGAAATGCACATATAAATTTCCGGGACAACACTTAGACACTCCTATCAACTTCACACAAGGTAACTCATTATCGGGGAGCAGCTGCGAGGTGTTGACAGCTCGGAGGTCGGCGGATAACTGTGTGTGTGTGTGTGTGTGTTCATAATAGGCGGCCGCAGTTTTGGACCTGGGGAGCTGAAACTTGGCATTTGGGTGTCAATTGACCTGGGTCAGGTCATAGAGGGGGCGAGGCCACGATCGGAGGTCGTTTCGAGGCCGAAATTGAAAAAACATTGAAAACAATTGAAAAAAATGGCCGTTTGGGGCAGAAGGAGGCCTCCGATCGAAAAGGTGTATGGAACTAAAGTTGTTCGCAGCTCCCCAAAATGGGGGTACGGATGAGGTCAGATCCAAAATCGGAGGTCATTTACATTTAGCGGTCGAAATCGAGGTCGCCGTTTAATGAGGCACAGGGAGGTCGAGGCCGGTGATTATGGTAGTAGTAGTATTTTGATGATTGTGGTAGTAGTGATTGATGATGGTGAGTATGGTAGTAGTAGTGGTGGTAGTAGTGATGGTGATTATGGTGATTACCCGGGCAATGCCGGGTACCCCTGCTAGTGTAAATATATAGATAAAAAATATAACCACTGTCCCCGTAAATGACTCAATCACTAAACTTTCTTTTCACATGAAAGGTGACTATAAGCTACTTGTGTGAGAAGTATCTCGGTTTGGCCAAGATTACTCGGTTTATATAAGTTTATTATGAAATATAATTTAGTATTATGGTAAGTAGGCTACCTACTGTTATGTTTATAAGATATATTTTGTAATAAGTATATTATCGTATATCGGCAATTTTGGTCACTCAGAATTTTGGCGCTTCAAATCGAAAGTCATAAACAACAACTTTACTTTATATATTTATATCTCCCATGACCTGTCCGGGAATTGACCACTTGTAAGCTTCAGGCTATAAGGAAGTTGGAGCCATAAACATCGATATTAAACAGAAATACAATAATAATGTAGGTTTATGATAACTAAAGGGTATGTTGATTGTTGAATTGGGTTTTATGTATTTATGAATGTACTACAGTATGACCGGATTTTAGCTGGTAATTCTGCTAAATATCGATGTCTACAGCTCCAACTTCCCTTATAGAACGAAACTCGCAAGTGGGCAATTGGCGAGGTTCGGATAATGGCAGGTGAAGGAGACCTGTATATAATGTTTCTGTTCTTTCCCCTCAGACCAACACCACCGAGGCAACCTGTTCACCTTATTCCTACACTCCCCCCTGATGGGCATGTGTCTAGTCAGTTCTCTGTGTGACGTGCCCATGAACCTGTGGGAGAAGTGTCAGACGCTGGTCGATCGCTTTATTGCCGAAGCCTCAAAACTACTCGCACGCAGTAGGAATATCGGTAAGCTCACCGCCATTTTAACCCCCCCTTCTGTACCGACGACGTCCTTTTAACTTTATTCTGGCTACTATTTGACGATGTTATTTAGTTTAAAAGGGCTTCCAGCAATCAACAGACTTTGAATTATCTCACGTAGCCTATCTTACTGCCACAGATCCTTCTTAACCCTTTTGGCCCGGGGGGTGCTATCCTAAGGACGTTGTTGAGACCTGGGCAATCTGGCCGAAATACGTCTACGCCTAGGCTACCGTATCTTTGTTATTTTAACTGCTAGAAAATTCCCACACATGTTTAAACGTACTGTGGTTTCCAATCTGTAGACTGGCGATGAGTAGAGCTCTCTAAGTCAACTGGTTCAGTTGTGATGACGATTTCCGTGGAGTGCATTTTGCCGCGATTTTAGCAATGTGACACACTTTTCAAGACTGAATCTGTCTTTGCAGACCACACAACAACATAGCTCTGACGTCTGCTTGCTGCCAGAGGTGCGTGCGTCGCCTCCGACAGGCTTTGTTTACATACGTCGGATGCGCGTTTTTCAAAACAAGCTGAATAGGCTTTCAAGCTTACGGACTATAAAAGGACACCCGGGTTCCTGCCCATCTGCTGCGGTGTCCTTTTATAATGACAACCGGGCGGGAAGGGTTAAGCTGCATAAAATTGTCTAAATATAGCAAGAATAAAATGAAATAGACGTCGGTACAGAAGGGGTTAAGGTTGTTTTCATCTGTTGGGTAACTAGGATATACGGTAGTTAACTTCATAATGAGTTGCTGTTGGTTTTACTATATATCAAATTAGCATCAACTCTCTATTATTATTACAGTAAAAATATTTGTCATCAGCCTACTTGGCAAAATATTTTATATTTCAAAATTATATTTATGCTAAATTGTTATTTCCACAATGATTTATAAAAGTTTTGTTGTCTCTATGTTATGTCGTCCCTGTCTTGGTTTGCTTATTTTGCAAGTTTTACATTATAATATATATCTTATTATTAATTTTGATACATCTGCTGCTAAAACTGCACTGACATAGGCCTAAAAGTTGTATGTTACACCCAACCTACCATTGCTTCTCTCCCACAGATCCCTCATTTCTACAATTTTTTGGTGACGACCATCTGAGACTGTTGACGTTGCGGTTTATCTTCTGTTCCACGGTCCTCAGAGCTCACCGCGCCTTTAAGGTCTGTAACTACCCAATTTTGATTTTCTTTTCTTTTGCTCTTCGATAATACAGGTCTCCCTCGATTTGTATGCTATTTCCACCAACCAACTTCACATCTAAACTCAATTAATTAAATCAACAAATACATGTGGCACTCCAAGGAATCGAACCTAGGATACTCACTCGAAATTCCTTGCACTTATGCATTACGCTATCAAGACAGTATACGATTGGGTTACGTTCCTGGAAACCCGATCTTAAATTGAAAAATCATATAGCAAACCCTAAAATTAATGGGGTAAATGGGGATGCATTCTGGGACCAGCCAAAACCCAAACCCAAACATCTAAAATCCTATAATAATATCGTAAATTGGGTCATCGGATAGTGAGGGAGACCTGTACTTTTTTATCTGCTTTGAATGTTTGTAACTACAGTATCTCTCTCAGGGTGTCAACCAGAGACCGTATCTATTCTTTTTAGCCATCATTACTGAATATCTATCTATCTATTTACCGGTATCTATATACTCTGGCACATACCCCATATTTTTTTTATCGAGACAGCAAAGCAAAATTTATGCTTCACAGTTCTCTTATGCCCTATGAGAGTCTCATAATGTGACTCCGTGGTCTGGTTAACCCTTCCTACCCGGGCTACCTTAGGTAAGGACAGCTCTGCAGAAGGGCCGCTACCCGGCCGTCCTTACCTAAGACGGCAGCTTAATAGCCTAATTAAGCTTGGTCTGAACGCCGTGCGTACGACGTATGTCAACAAACCCAAGCGTTGCGTCACCGCACCTCTGAAAACAAGAAGGAGAAGACTCTTCAATGTTATTGTTCTGACGTCAGACGAAATTAGTGTCTGAAAAGCCCCCATATTGGCAACATCTCTGCAATATTTGCTCCACTGAAATCGTCATCTCAACTGAACCAGTTGACTTACAGAGCTCTACTCAACGCCAAAATACAGATTGAAAACCGCACTACGATTATAGATGAGTGGGAAAGTTCTAGCAGTGAAAATAAACATAAATACGGTAGCCTAGGCCTAGACGTTTTTCAACCATTTCGCCCGGGTACGGGCGACCGTCCTTAGGTAAGACAGGCCGGGTAGGAAGGGTTAAACTACTATACGTGCCAATCTCTAATCCAAAAACTTGACAAGTGAAGCAGCCCTTCACAGGGTTGCCTTGAACGCCGCCATTAGGACAAGAGACTGAAACTGCACATATGTGTGGAGCACTCAGTCTTAAAATTGTATGAATGTATGTACAGTGTATACTGTATATATATAAAAAAAAAAAAAAAAATAGTGATAAAATGGCAAAAGCAATGGAAGTTTATGTCCATAGTCTTTCTCATGTTCATTCCAATCTTAAAACAAAATTACGGTATCCCGGTTTGGCATCCTGATCCCTTTACAATTCCCTACAGCTTTCACTTTCCCATTCTTTATTTATCTTTATATTTGTATTATGCCTTTTAATTCTGTGCTCATTCCAATGTTCTGTACCTATTTTATCCTATGTCTTTTTTTAATTTACTGTACTGTATAATTATATTTTTGTCTTCTTTACGTTACTTCTCTTTACTTCATGCATTTCTTCTTGCTTGTTGATTTGTCTTTGGACTATTTATGCCTTAATAGTCTAGGCTCACATAAATTATATTACCTATTGTATTTGATGCCAATGCTTGATTTGTCTTTGTGTAGTATTGTTAAGGGGGGCCCCTTAAGGGGGGGGGGTTATTTTATTTTTATTTTTTATTATACCGATACTAATTATTTTTTTAGTTTGTTCCCTAGTCCTCTATCAAGCTTAAAAGAGCACTCCCGAAACCTTCCTGTGAGATAAATTTGTACATTTTTCAGTAGAAAAATGTCCCAGCCAGAGGCCGGTTCCTACTAAAGTACAGGCTTGCCATCGCTCGCCAGGATTTTTTTTACACCTAAATGGCATGAAAGGTGTTATTATTGGCAAAGAAATGGGGTGAAAACTCTTCAAATTGCCAAACTAATGGGGCGAATATCTTAAAATCTCATAACTAACGGGGCTAAACATGAGAGAGTAGAGGTTGCCATAAAAAACAAATACCGCCCCTTAACACTAGAAGACTGCACCATGCATGTACAGAAGAAAATAGTCTTCAATTAAATGAGGTAAGTACGCAACTATGCACCCATTTGACGTGTTTGCAGATTTGTATATTTTGTAGTTTTTTAATGTTTTTGCTTTGAATGTCTATTGATTTACTGTTCGGCTTATAAATATACTGTACTATAGTTTATTCATTATACGTAGGACAGCAATCGTGATTTTTTTTTTTTCCCTTGAATGTATTGATTTTTTTTTTTTAATGTCTTTATTTTTTTTTATTTATTATTATTATTATTATTATTTTTTTTTCCTTGAACGTCTATTAAATATACTATAGTTAATTCATTATTAGGGTATATAGCATAACTCCTAACCTCTCTAACTAACATAAAGGCTAGAGCAAATGGGCTGATAACTGTCCACACCTGTTCCCTGGCTGTCTTCATTACTCTAGTCGTGTTTTAAGATATGGTGGTTATTAGTTAAGATTTTTAGCCTAATTATATTGAATAGACTTAATGCATCATTATTTATTATTATTATTATTTTTTGTTTACATATGATTTTCGTTATTAAATAGCAGACTCCTTGCTATGCTGATTTGATGCTTTGTTTGTGATCTCTGTGTGTTTTTTACGTTTACGTTGTTGTCGTGCACTTATCTTATCTATGTACATTACTGTATATAACTAGCACTGCCTTGTAAAACTGGGACCAGACTACATATCAGAGGGGGAGGGGGGAGGGGTAATTTTCCTGCATTTTCCCTTCCTTTTCTCTCTAAAGTTGATATAATTATTTTCCCTTTAATTTTTGCTTTAGTTACTTACATACCATTGATGTTTTTTGTATTTATATATATTTGTTTTCCTTATTGCATAGTGTGCAAGGGCGGGCGAGCTTCTGTTAAATGATGATCCTGTGGCTGTGAATTTTGGAAATGAGTCATTGGAGCTGGTGGACAAGTTTTGTTACCTAGGAGATACCATCTCTGCCGGTGGTGGGGGCGAGGCTGCCACTGTCGCTAGAATTAGATGTGGTTGGGGGAAGTTCAGAGAACTGCTGACCATGAAAAGAATGCCTCTCCCCCTGAAGGGAAAGGTGTATGCCTCATAAACATGGGCCGTTAAAGTAGAGTATGTCAACAGAATGGAACGTAATGAGATGAGAATGGTGAGATGGATGTGTGGGGCCAGGCTGCAGGATAAAATAACAAATGATGAGCTGAGGAGACGTTTAGGTATAACGAGCATTAGCGAGGTGATGCGTACAAGTAGACTGGGATGGTATGGACATGTGGAGAGAATGGATGAACAAAATTGGGTGAAAAGATGCAGGTCTGTGATTGTGGAGGAAGCTGCACCAAGGGGTGGACCGAGGAAGACCTGGGATCAGACTATACGTGCCGATCTCAAATTAAAAAACTTGACAAGTGAAGCAACCCTTAACAGGGTTGCCTGGAACGCCGCCATTAGGACAAGAGACTGAAACTGCACGTATGTGTGGAGCACTCGGCCTTAAAATGTTATGTATGTATGTATGTATGTATGTATGTATGTATGTATGTATGTATAAGATACTGGCATGTCTTCCGTACTCTATGAACATTTTTGTTTGCATTTTGTACTTTATAAAGCTGTTGTTTGCTTTTCGTACTTATAAAATGGTTGCTTGTGTGTCGTATTACATAAAAACAAATTACCGTACATGGTATTCGTGTTTTAGTAAAATTGTTGCTTGCATTTGTACTTTTTACAATTGTTGCATGTTATTTGTAAATATGGCACTGTATGTGATAAGTTACGTATAGGGCACTTCTCAGTGCTTTAACTCCCTAAAAGCGGGCATGCTTATTGACATGACCGTATTGCTGGTCGGGTATATTTACCGAAAACGAGCTTCATTCCATGCTCTTTTTCATGCATAAATAAGAGCCAGAGCGTAATACAATTATATATCCGTGAAAGGGCGATAATAGAGCTTTCCAATGACACCTGAATCATCCTTGTACGACCACGGGTTATCTTGCAGCGATCGCGTAACCAGAGGTGAAAATACCCTAAAATAAGGTAATTTTGGCAGTTTTTTTCCTTGTCTCGCGAGGTATGGCGGTGGAGATGAGGCATATTACGTGTCAGTGACAGCCCTGAGCTGGTGGCGAGCGGTCGAAGCTCAGCTATCGTCCTCCCAACGCGCAGACTCTCTCTCAGAGCTCATAACGTCGTCAAAATGGCACCCATCATATGATTGGCACCGCAGGGGTGGCCAATATTCTCTCTCCCGTCATATGATGTTCACCGTCGGTTGAGGGTTAAGGAAATAGTGCAGGAGAGAAAAATTGACAGCGCCATGAGCACAAACCAGGAAATACTAAACCCACATACTGATTATACAGTAAAACCCCTCCCATTCGGAGCCCTCAGATCCGGAAACCCAAGAGATCCAGACAGGCATTTCGATCCAGACTCATGTTTCAGCCAACCATACTTGTCTGGATGGCTTGGGAAAAATATAAGTCAATCCGGAAACGATTGAGACGAATACAAGTTTCCACACATATTATTTACATCCAGTGTTCGATATCCAGACTTGTATGTCAGCCGTCCGGATTTGTCTGGATGGCTGAAACCTAAGTCTGGTTGTTTAAGTTAGATATCTGGACTAATGTTTCAGCCATCCGGATTTGTCTGGATGGCTGAAACCTAAGTCTGGTTGTTTAAGTTAGATATCTGGACTAATGTTTCAGCCATCCGGATTTGTCTGGATGGCTGAATATATGTCCGGACTTTCGGCAGATCCGGACTTTTGGCAGATCCAGACTTTTGGCAGATCCAGACAGGTTTCTCCCCCAATTATGGATGGGCGAGGTTTTACTGTAGTTATTATTTATAGACACAACAGTTTTGGTTTATCTTGATCCCTCATAACCAATCTGTCAAGTACAAGCCAAGTCCATTACCGATATTTTGAGTCTTTATTGTTGTACAGTATATGTCAAGATACAATTATGATTTCTAGTTTAATGGAAGCTGTATTGATGCCTGAGTGGATATTGTTTGATGTGTTGTGTTTGTTGTATTATTTATGTATATACAGTATTATAAAACCCTTCACTGCATGGCTTTTGTAAGACTTGCTAAACATGACCAATGAGTGACCACATTTTTATTTTGTGATTGAGGATTTTTTTGCACATAGGTCTCGGCCTTTTTTTTTTAGATATGTGTTACTTACCCTTGTTGAATGTAGAGTAATGTCATTTACTGGTATTTGAAAAGAAACTCTCACTGAGGATGGGGCTTCATTATGTGAAAGGGTTGCTTTTTGGGGCAAACTGAAGAAAATATGAAGTGAAATATTATCATATATTATGGGTTGTCTCTCTTAAAGGGAATAGGTCCGCTTGGGGGCATTTTGTGTATGGCCACTCATAAAGGGGAGTAAGGCGTCTGGCAATAGATAGATAGATAGAATATATTGTGAACACCTTGACAGACAGACAGACAGAGATACATGCACAGAAGTGATAGCAATTAGGCTGTAAGGAAGTTGGAGCTGTAAACAATATTATTTAGCATAAATATAGACGTTATGCAAGTTTGTGATGGCTAGAAAGATTGCTACAATTGACCACTTGCAAGTTTCAGGTTATAAGGAAGTTTGAGCCGTGAACATCGATATTAAAGAGAAATGCAGTAATAATGTGGGTTTCTGATGGATAAAATGAAAGATTAATTTGGTTTTATGTGTTAATATATGTATTATGACCGTATATTAGCTGATAATTCTGATAAATATTGATAACCACAGCTCCAACTTCCTTATACCTGTAGACCCAAAACTCGCAAGCGATCAATTGGTTTTATGTACTTGTATATGCAATACAACCATATTATTAGCTGGTAATTTTGCTAAACATCAATGTGGCTCTGTCTCGAGTTGGCCACTCCCAGTTAAAAACAGAAAAAACCAAATAGAAAACATTAGGAATGGGCCTGAGCAAATAGATAGATAGATAGATAGATAGATCAATGTAAAAACTCCAACTTCCATATAGCTTGAAACTCACAAGTGGCTAATTGTCCATTTTATGTTCTAGTTATGATAGTGCATTTTGTGTAAGGCCACCCTAGTAAAGAGGAATAAGGCGTCCGGCAATAGATAGATAGATAGATAGATAGATAGATAGATAGATATGATATTGCCTTCTGACATTAAAACATATAAAAAATAAGTTTATATTGATATATTTTTGGGTTTGTATTTTTGCTTTCTGTTTTGTGTGTCCTGTACCGTATATAACGGTGTTTGATTTATTGATTTGATTATTATTTTGAATGTTTAGTGTTTATGTTTACTATTTTGTGTGTACTGTACAGTACTGTGTAAATAATGTTCTAACTGCCACTTACTCTTTTCCCTCGGTGCACCTCATACGCATGGCTTGTTTTATTACTGGTATGTATTGTTTTTATTTGTCCCTATTATTCAGTAATATAATTGATTTCATGATTATCATGTAAAACTTGCAAAATAAACAAACCAAAACGTATACGAACACAGTAAAAAGACAAAATAACTAATCAAAATCGCTATGTGGTCAGAGTCAGATGCCATAAAGTAATAAATCCGTACCACTCGCGGCAACCCCAATTTCTCGCCGCAGCCCCCACAAACCAACACCACCCACTACACTACATGGCAGAACATCTACACCAACAAGAAATATCAAAACAACACCTAGCACTCGTTACCTTTTGATACCTTTTGATACCTTTTGATGTGTTCGCCGCTCTTCTAGCGGCACCAAGGAGCGCGACGCCCCTCGTTACGGGTGGTTAATCGTTATCATACACAAATACTGTCTTCACTCCACACTCCCCCCTTACCCACCCAAAGCCAGCCTCCAGAAGCATATCCATATTCAAATCACCCACCGATCCATCCAGTCACTCAAAGACAACACTCAGCTACATGCATGGCCCCCGGAAGTCAATCCCTCAGAAATCCTCCTCTCCCGTGAGGACAGAGTCCTGGCTAGGCTGTGATGTGGGCACCATCCAGCCCTTCTGATTTTTCAGAAGAGGCTGGATGACTCCGTCCGGGACATCTGTCCGGGTTGTAACACAACAACGCACACTACCAAACACATTATGGAAGACTGCATAACACACAACCACGTACGCCAATAAGACAACACACACTCCTCGGTGCTGTTCGGCCAGTCAGCCTAGGGAACGACTACTACTACTACCAAATGTTTTCTCATAAGCCACAATACTGTATATGGATACGTTTACAAAAATCAATATAATGTAGAAATATTATCGCCACAACAATACGATCAACTCCTTATAGATTAGTTAGTTATGTAAAGCAGATTAACCAGACCACTGAGCTCCATACGGAACTCTCATAGGTCTGGCACTCCTTATAGACAATATTAATACATATAGTACTGTATTGGCTTTCTCAAATGGTACGGAGTTATTATTTGGGCCTCAGGCTTCAGGAAACACAAATCTTTCAGACTATACTATAGTCTGTTTTATTCCAGCTGGCAGTAAATTCACAAATCACTATCTTCATTATTCAGCTAATATAAAGATTTCATAGCCAAATATTATGATGCAGACGCATAACAATTATTATTCTGTTAATTATCTAGAAATCAGTTTGCTAAAGGATTCAATTTAATTAAAGGACATAGCAATTTCTGAAGGACCAAGATAAATATATGAAAGACAGAGGACAAATTCAGAAAGACTGAAACGTTTCATATTACAGTACTGTATAGGACAGGTTGGTGTACTACAGTACAGTCGCGCTAATAAGTGATGTCTCAGCACCAAGTATGTTTTGATAAATAATTGGTACCAAAAATATTTACACATGATTTTTTGGAGTGAGATATACTAATATGTTCCTACACTTGCCCACTCTATTCAACACCATCTGACAGACATTAATACAGCACAGAGCAATCCAAGGCAGTACCAATCCAATCCAATCCAGGCGGCAGTACGTGTGGAGAGTGAGCAGAGCGAGTTCTTTGACCTGAATGTTGGTTTGAAACAGGGGTGTGTGATGTCCCCGTGGTTGTTTACTGTATATATGGATGGAGTTATGAAAGAAATACTATCAAGAGCAGTGGATGTTGGTGTATCGCTGAAAAGGGAGGGAATTGAGTGGAAGCTACCTATACTGCTGTTTGCGGATGATACAGTTCTGATGAGTGATAATGAATGGGAGTTGCAGGGTCTGGTAAATGAGTTTGGAACAGTGTGCGAAAAACGGAATTTGAAGGTAAATACGGGGAAGAGCAAGGTTATGGTCTTCGAAAGGGGTGAAGTCACAGAGTGTGAGGTGAAGCTGAACGGTCAGGATATGGAGATCGTCAACTCTTTTAAGTATCTGGGCAGTGTGTTGAGTAAAGATGGGACTATGGATGAAGAGGTGCGGGAGAGGGTACAACAGGGGAAGAGGGTTGTAGGAACGCTAAAAGCAGTAACAAGAAATAGGGTGGTCAGTATGGAAGTGAAGAAGTCCTTGCATGACAGTGTGATAATCCCGACACTGACTTACGGAAGCGAAGCATGGACGTTGGTTGAGAGACTCAGACCAAGAGTGAGAGCAGTGGAAATGAATTACTTAAGGAGTGCGTGCGGAGTTACATGGAGGGATAGACAGACTAATGAGGAAGTAAGAAGGAGGTGTGGTGTGGAGGTAGATGTGCTGGAAAGTGTGAAAAGGAACAACTTGAGATGGTTCGGCCATATGGAACGTATGGAAAGCGAGAGAATGACTAAGAGGGTGTACGAGAGCGAGGTGGAGGGACAGAGGGGGAGAGGTAGACCGAATATGAGGTGGAAGGATGGAGTGAGGAACTACATGAATGAAGGCGGTGCTGGTTGGGGGGAGGGGCGTCGACTGACTGGGGACAGAGGTGCATGGGGGCGGTTCGTTCGTGGCCACCCCTTCGGGGATCGCGGCGTCAGGCAATAGATAGATAGATAGATAGAGCAATCCAAACGTAATGACAGCTGGGACATGACTCATTAGCGCGACTGTACTGTACTGTAATAATGTAAACAATACTGAAGCTGCCAAGCAGACTTGTAAGGATCAATAGATTTGTTGTTGCTTGTTTTCCTTTGTACTGTACCTGTCTTACTATCACCATAACTGACACAAGCTTCCTAATACCATTAATTGCTCTTTCCATTCACATATGCATAGCCTACGTGAGTTGCAGTTGGGATGTGTGTACATGCTTAGATTGATATGCAGGATTCGAAGTTGCATAATAAATCGTAGGCAGTGTCCACCATCCTTTAACTGTCTTCGTGGTGCGATGCATAAGGTGTTGATTTTCGGTGTGAGCATCCTGGGTTCGAATCCACGGACTGCCACATGTGTTTGTAAATTTCATTAATTGATTTTAGGAGTATAGTTGGTTGTTGAAAGGAACATAATAATTACTATGTATGGAGGTAAAATCACAAATATGTGTGATCAAATTATGTAGTAAAACTCGCTAGGAAAATTGAAACAATGGAACACCAAGCTTTCGACTATTCTCACAAGACATCTTCAGGGTAATACCCTGAAGATGTCTTGAGAGAATAGTCGAAAGCTTGGTGTTCCATTGTTTCAATTTTCCTAGCGAGTTTTACTACATTACTATGTATGTACAGTAAACCCTCGCCATCTCGGACCTCTAGAAGTCGGAAACCCGTACTAGTCGGACTGGCTAGGCCTCTCGGACATGCACTTCCGTATTTCGGACATTTCCGTCATCGTTCCGACAGTCTCTGACGTTGTCGGACTTTATATAAGTACAGGTATTCAGAAAATGTCCGATATTATATTTTTCAATTCCATTGCATTAGAAATGATTCAAAGATTACAAGAAATCCAAATAAGACATAGTTATGTTAATGTATAAGGGAGTTACGTAGATGCATTAGAGAGATAGAGAGATAGAAAGAGAGAGTTACAGAGGGGGAGTGAGTGATAAACACGAACTATTATGAGACAGACTTAATTGGTTCTGAAAAGTCAAAGGAGACTTTTATATTGACTCTTTTTCATGTTATTATTTGTGTGCTAGAAGGATAATATTGTTTTCAATTCCATTGCATTAGAAATGATTCAAAGATTACAAAAGTCCAAATAAGACATAGTTATGTTAATGTATAAGGGAGTTACGTAGATGCATTAGAGAGATAGATAGATAGAAAGAGAGAGTTACAGAGGGGGAGTGAGCGATAAACACGAACTATTATGAGACGGACTTAATTGGTTCTGAAAAGACAAGATAGATAGAAAGAGAGTTGCAGAAGGGGAAGTGAGCGATAAACACGAACTATTATGAGACGGACTTAATTAGTTCTGAAAAGACAAAGGAGAAATTTGTATTGACTCTTTTTCATGTTATTATTTGTGTGCTAGAAGGATAATATTGTTTTCAATTCCATTGCATTAGAAATTATTTATAGATTACAAAAAGTCCAAATAAGACATAGTTATGTTAATGTATAAGGGAGTTAGTTAGATGCATTAGAGAGATAAATAGATAGAGAGAGAGTGGCTAGGGGCGAGCGAGCGATAAAATACTAACATATAGGAGACGGACTTATGTTTCTGAAAGACAAAGGAGACATTTCTATTTACTCTCTTTTTCATTTTATTATTTGTGTGTTAGAAGGGTAATATTGTTTTCAATTCCATCGTATTAGAATTGATTCATAGATTAAAAAAATACCAAATAAGACATAGTTATATATATGTATAAGGGAGATAGATGCATTAAATAGATAGATAAAAACAAAAACAAAAAACAAACAAACAAAAAATCTCAATTTCTCTGGTGACGCGGACTTTCCTCTTCTAATTCGGAATTTTCCCTCTCTTAAATCGGACATAAGTCGGACTTCGGACATCTCGGATTTTCGGTCATCTCGGACTGGGTCTCCCCCCAATTAGTCCGAGATAGCGAGGGTTTACTGTATATATGTATCTATGTATGTATATACTCAGGCACATACCCTTTTGCTGGGGGTGGCCGACACGAGACAGAGTCCGAACAGAAACAACATTTAATTTAAAGTTCCTATTCTCAGGGTCCGGGACCACTTTCGTGTTCTCTTGCCCGTTTCTCTGTCTCGTGGAGTAGGAGAATTATAGAAGGGGAGGAGTATTCCTAGCCCCTTGCCCCAGGTGGTGGTAAATTGTGTCACTCACTAGCTGAGATTTCTCAATACTCAATGTAAATAATATGAAGCTACAGTACTGTATTGTACTATATCTCTGTATCATAATATTGTAACGTTTTCATGAATACCAACATATTTTGCTACGTAACATGGATAATAGCAGAGTAATCATGTTGAGGACATGACAATTTACCATCAGCTGAAAATTAACCGACTATAGAGACATATACGGTAACCAAGTTGAAATTACCCAAGTTGGTTGGTTTATGAAAATATTTTAGTTGTGTTTGGAACAGTTGGTGACAAATCTAGTTTGTGTTCAAATTTTATGTATAATATCTCAAAATGTTTGATTCCTTCTCAATTGGTGAAGGAGATAGAGTGTAAGTATCCATGTAACTTTTGCCCCCAGGGTCGTCAGTTCTACCCTCGATGCCACCCCAGCCTGCCTGAGGGTGAACTACTGGATCATCCTGGACTGTACGGTGTGGTCTTAGAGTTAGCCACGGCGTTGGATGTGTCTCACTTATTTTTCGACACCCACGACCTCCAATGACCGCCGGCCGCCTGCTGACCTGCGCCGAGTGTCGGATCCGGCGCGGCCATCTTCAGCGAGGTCCACAGACTGTCCAACTGGTTCGGGTCCTTGCTGGTCAGTCCTGGTGAGCGCCGTATGATGCAGTTTGCCAGCGATCAGGTCACGCAGGTGGCGGACGATGGCGGAAGCTTCGTGGCACACTCCAGGGTCCAGGGGAGTGTCGTGGCGCGGGCTAGGGGGGGCGGTGGACGAGATGAGACCGCCACAGATGTTGACTTCCATGCTCAGAACGGTGTGAGATACGTGAGGCGGCGCAGCACTGCTAGTCAGGTGGTGTATCATGGTAAGGGAAAAGGGAAGGGAAAATCTTCCGCCACCTTAAGTCCGCCCCCGTCAACGTCAGCTGCTGCTTCAGGAGGAGCCACAGACCTCAACTGGAGCCCTCTACCCAGACGACGCAAAGTGGCATCGGAAAGTTTATGTGTGGCGCTCTACTGTGACGATGCCTGGGATGAACCGACGGGCACGCGCAGGGGCCCAAGAGCAGTCCCCATGCCAGGCACACCAAAACATGCCCTACCTACTCTCAGAACGCTCACCTTTGCCGACGAGCAACCGGCCCTGACCACTAACGACATTTACAACCTCTCTCCTCCCCCCAGCCCGGGCCTTCACCTGCGCCCCTACACCAACCCCCGGGACACCCCCACCCATCACCCTCCCCCCATACCCTCCCCTGCCCACCGTCCCCGCCCCCCTGCCCACGACCTAACGCTAGACTCTCTACACGACCTCAACTGGCTGCACCAGATGGAGCCTCACGATCAGGTGGTCCTGGAGGTGCACGTTATCTGGTCCATACTGTCGTTGATGGTGGTGCTCTTAGCCTGTTATACTCTTCATCATCATCCTCTTACTGGCTAGGCTCTTTCTTTACATGGGAGAGCCTTGTCTCTCACCTTCCCCCACTTTTAACCCTCGGAATCCAGGAGGCCTCATATGAGGCAAAAACAAAAAAATTGGCAGGAATTCGGGAGGCCGCTAAAATCATCATAACACCGCAACAACCACGCGTCGTAGCAATGTCATCTCAATGACATTCTACAGACAACAAAAAATTCTACAATTTGCAAAAAAATTGACTGCTCTAGGTGGTCTCAATCAGTAGCTACTGAATTATGAAGTTGCCTATACCAAAAGGGCCCCGGACACAGCGATCGGGATCATATGAGGCCCCCCGGATTTCATGGGTTAAGCATGGTGTAGGGAAGGTAGATATTGGCCCGGTCCCTTCTTCTATGCTTCACCATATCTTCTTGCTGCTCTCACTTTGTTTATGGATCTTTCTTAGGTATTGTAGAGCGGAAAATATTGTTCTCTCTCTCTCACTTTCACTCTCGCTTTCACTCTCTCTCACTTTCACTCTCTCTCACTTTCACTCACTTTCACTCACTTTCACTCTCTCACTTTCACTCTCTCACTTTCACTCTCTCTCACTTTCACTCTCACTCTCTCACTTTCACTCTCACTCTCTCACTTTCACTCTCTCTCTCTCTCTCTCTCTCTCTCTCTCTCTCTCTCTCTCTCTCTCTCTCTTATATCTAGTCACACTCATAGACATATCTGCATATATTTTGATATACTGTAATTATCATTCTTGCACCCTCTGACTCATTTGATTTAGTACCTTGTATGTCTATCAAGTTCATTATTATCCTGTACACATCATTATCAACATCATTATCATTATTATCATCTAAGTCATCATCATTATTATTTTCATTACTATTTCCTATAATTTTAAACTGAATAAAATCATCTTATAGTAGCCAGAATAAAGTTAAAAGGACATCCCCGGTGCAGAAGGGGTTAAGGGGAGGTGTTTATAGGTATTGACATCCAAAAGTCAGTTTATCAGTCCATTCCTAGTTTTGCCATTTCTCATATACAGTAAAGAGTATTAGCGAGGTGATGCGTACAAGTAGACTGGGATGGTATGGACATGTCGAGAGAATGGATGAACAAAATTGGGTGAAAATGCAGGTCTGTGATTGTGGAGGGAGCTGCACCAAGGGGTGGACCGAGGAAGACCTGGGATCGGACTATACGTGCCGATCTCAAATCCAAAAACTTGACAAGTGAAGCAGCCCTTAACAGGGTTGCCTGGAACGCCGCCATTAGGACAAGAGACTGAAACTGCACGTATGTGTGGAGCACTCCGTCTTAAAATTTTATGTATGTATGTATGTACAGTAGTGTAACATTTCATTATTCGCAATTTTTTCATTCCTAGTTTATGTATTTCTCATTGTAACATTTCATTATTCGCAAGTTGTTCTTATTTTCTTTTTCTTTTGCTCGTATATCTTTCTCTTTCATCTCTCTATTTCACTTGTCTGTTATTTGGTCTTTCCTCCCTCCCCTCTTGCGCTATTCCATACTGCCTTTGATCTGCCTTCCTTCCGTTCTCTCCTCCTCTCCCCCCCCCACCCCCCTTTCCTGCTCCTTCCCCTCCTTCCTCCCATCTTCCCCCTCCCCTCCCTCTCTCATTCCTCCCATATCACCCCCCACCCCCCTTTCCTCTTCCTCCCATATTACCCTCCCCCTTTCCCCTTCCTCCCATATTACCCTCCCCCTTTCCCCTTCCTCCCATCCCATGTTGGACCGTTAGTCGATGAAAATGGAGAATACACCAAAGACGAAGTACAAATGAGTAATGCCCTCAATACCTTCTTTGCATCAGTTTTTACAACAGAAGACCTCCGTGATATCCCTACACCATCGCCGATTCAGATTGATAATTCAGATGTTCTAAGCAATATCACCGTTACAGAGAGAGAAGTATTGAATTGTTTAGATAAACTCAAGGTAAATAAAACGCCTGGACCTGATACAATCTCGCCTAGAGTTCTGAAGGAAGCTAAGGATGAGCTCTCCAAACCACTGACATTACTATTCAATAAATCCTTGCAGTCTGGAACTATGCCTGATCAGTGGAAGCTAGCCAACGTAACACCGATATTCAAAAAAGGCAGCAAATCCCTACCCAGTAACTATCGTCCAATTAGCTTAACCTCAGTTGTATGTAAAATGCTAGAAACGGTCATACGAGACAGACTCGTAAATCACTTAGAGGAAAATAACATACTTAAAGATACTCAACACGGCTTTCGTAAAAAACGTTCCTGTTTAACAAACCTCTTAGACTTCTTCCACGATATCCTCAACCTTACGATGAGAGTAAAGCTGTAGATATTATATACCTTGATTTTCAAAAGGCCTTTGACAAAGTTCCCCACAAACGTTTACTGCTAAAACTAAAAGCGCATGGAATACAAGACGGTGTGTTGAAATGGATAGAAAATTGGCTCAGCGACAGAAAGCAAAGAGTAGTCATAAACGGTAAGGCATCTAAATGGACCAATGTAAGTAGCGGGGTACCCCAGGGATCGGTACTAGGACCAATTCTCTTTCTAATTTACATCAACGACATAGATGAGGGCCTCACCTGTACAATCTCAAAATTTGCTGACGATACAAAAATTGCAAATAGCGTACTCTCAAAAGAACAAGTTGACGATATGCAACACAATCTAGATAAATTGTCATGTTGGGCCCAAATTTGGCAAATGGGTTTCAATGCGGATAAATGTAAAGTACTACATATCGGATACCTAAATGAGAAAGCAAACTATTCGATGAATGGCACTCAGCTTAAGAATGTAAACAGAGAAACCGATCTGGGAGTAACAATATCGAGTAACCTAAAACCGAGTCAACAATGTTCAGAAGTTGTTAAGAAGGCAAACAAAATAATTGGCTTTATAGGCAGGTCATTTGAGCATAAATCCAAAGAAGTTATCCTAACCCTTTACAATTCCTTAGTCCGCCCTCTTCTGGAATACTGCGTTCAATCCTGGTGCCCTTATTACCAAAAAGATATAAACAAGCTAGAACGAGTTCAACGTAGAGTTACCAAAATGATACCTAGCCTAAAGAACAAACCATACGAAGAGCGTCTTAGAGAATTAAATCTATTTTCTTTAACCCAGCGCAGATTAAGAGGTGACTTAATTCAAGTGTTCAAAATCATCAAAGGCATCGACAATATGAACTGTAGTAAGTACTTCACTATCGACCAATCTAATTACACGCGGGGAAACGGTTGCAAAATTATTGGTAAATCTTTTAACTCACACGAATCTAAGAATTTCTTCTTCAATCGAGTTGTCAACTTGTGGAATGGGCTTCCCCGAAACGTTATAGACTGCATCACCGTTGATTCATTTAAACTCCGCCTAGACAAATATCTCGCTTCAAACCCGCGACTGACTGCGTTTGTAAATGAATAACTTTATTTTATCCCCCCCTCAGTTACTAACCCATCTGTCCCCTACTAGCTTCCTAATCCTGCCACGGACATTAGTTCCAGGGCAGTAATTCCCTTTCCAATGTTCCCTTACCCACTCTAAACCACTGTTTGGACACTTGATCCTCAGTGTTTTGGAGGACAAGCAACCTAGAAGGGTCACTAGATCTGTTGTTGCTTGATTTCCTTTGTACTCCTTTGTACTCCTTTGTACTCCATATCACCTCCCCCCCCCCACTCCCTTCTCCTGTCTCCCCTTCCTTACACAAGACATCACTGCCGATCTCGACTGAGTAAATATGTTCCGTGATTCTTGGTGTCCTTTATTTTCCACTCTCTCTCTCTCTCTCTCTCTCTTCCCCCCCCCCCCCAAAAAAAAAAAAAAAATCAACACCTGGATGGAGATAGGGTACGATTTCCAATGCAGACGCAAAAATAGGCACTATTTTTTTTTATCGAGTTGCTTCTGTCAACCTATAACAGATTGAAATTGGTGGTAGGGGGGATAAATAGCAAAAAGGATATATTTTTAAAGCAAATCAACAATTTTCTTGTATCTCTTATTCTTTAAGAGAGAGAAGACAAATAAGAGATGCGTCTCCATTTTTTCACAAAACCATAAGGAGACGCCCCTGGACCTAAGGAGACGCAGGTATGTTTAAAACACAAAAACACGCATAAAATGATATAAGTACTTACCTCATGGGTACCAGAAAGAAAGCATGGTACTTTTGGTTGTAAGTTGACAATGCTAAAGCAATAAAATGGACTGACATAGGCCTTATAATATATATTATTAGAGAGTCGTAAAATATTACTAAACATACTAATTGTTCATTGTAGGCCAATAACAAAACAGTTTAGAGGATGCAGGGAAGTTAAATATGTAACATTCATGCTAATACGAGGTTTAAATCAAGCACCAGACGCCAACCCGGGCATATTTGGGGAAAATAGGGATAGGAAATGGGCGGAGGGCCTGGAAATATAGTCTATTTTTTCATCACTAGGCTGACAGGGCCCACACAAACATTTGACTGCTGGCAAGAACATGCTTAATGTGATTTTGAATTGCTGAGGGGGTAAAAGGGGTGCGTCTCCTTAGGGCCAGCAAAAAATTCTGGAGGTCCAATAGAGACGCATTTTTCAAACTGTTGCCATACCTCACTGGTAGAAAGCCATTCTCCCCACTATGTATGGTGTAATTAGGGTCGAGTTTCCTTCACCCAGGATAAAAGAAAAGGTTATTATGTTTAATAATGTTAACAAAATAAACACACATTTACAAGGACCTAAGGAGACGCAACCCGGCTACCCTAAGCAGACGTGTGCGTCTCTATAAATGCGTCTCTATAGGGCCCAGGGTTCTAGTTAACCTGACAAGCGCGAAATAGACCTAGGGGCTAGGGTAGTTATTTGTGCATTTCTAGCCTTGGATTCTGACAGAATTCGTTATATTTACAATATAGAGCATTATTTGTTTTCGGTATGCTTTTATTTTACATATATGATGTATATATGAACCTTCAAGAGTGCTAAAATAAGTGGGAAAAGCATTTGGGTGGTGAAAAACGAAGATATTGGCCACCCGGTCATAATCTCAGGCGAGAGAGAGCCACAGGCAACCCTCCTCTCTCGCTGTCTGTGAGGTAACTGAGACGAGCGGGGCGGTGTGGGCCGGTGTCTGGGTGTTACATAACGATCTTTTCTGCAACCCACTTGTGCTACATTATCGCGGGAGAGAAAAATAACCGATAAATGATGATAATAAGAGGAAAAATAGGTGATAATTGAGGAGGGGAGGGAGGGGGGAATAAGGTGGGGAAGGAGGGGAGGGGGGTGGGTGAGATTTACATGGATGAGTACTGGAGGGGAATTATCTCACCTAGAGACAAATTCCTTTGTTTTGATAGGCCCTTTTTTTTTTTGGAAGGCTTTTTTTATGGTCTTGCTTCCGTGAGGCCTATCGCGTTCCCTATAGGAAGCCTTCCGTAAGGCCTATCGCGCTTGCCGGGTTAAGGCAGCTTCGTCAATGGTGAAGGAAACTCAACCTTATTTATACCAGACATAGAGGAGAGTATGCTATGTTACCAGTGTGGTGTATGACCTTCTGGCATCAATTTGAAAAAATGCGTCTCCATTGGATTTTACTATTTTTGCTGGACCTATGGGGACGCACCCTCACCCCCCTTCAGCCGTGCAAGTAAAAGCCTTTTGATCATGCAGTGTTATACTTCAACTCATGCACTATCAACCTGCAGTAATAGAAACGAGATTCAAATTAGGGAACTGTAAGAAATTTAGCTTTTAAAAAAAAAAATCCTTAGGTTTTCGTAAGGAATTTGCGAAAACATGATTTTTTTTTAGTTTATCTCATCTCACACAATAACATGAACATAATAAGCTGGTACTATGTGAGCATATTAGGTGATAGTTAAAGAATATTTTGGCCCACCATTCATGCATCTATCTACTCATCCTATGCCTGTGCAAGTTTTTTTGTTTCAAGTGCGTCTCCTTTGGGCAATGCGTCTCCATTGGTACTCGTACCCTAAACGTCTTAAAACAGTAGGGTGAATGGGGCCGAATGAATACAACCCAGAGAGAGAGGGAGAAAGAGAGAACAAAAATGAGGTGGGCTCCCTTAAGTACCAGGGACTATTGAAGGACACTGAGCAGTATATAATAGCCCAGTCAAAAGTTATTTATATTTATCCACAAAGATTACCCACAATCACCTACCCAGTTCACCAGATTGTGTCAATTATCTTTAGAAATGTTAATGCCTCTCTTAATAAAATTCTATCTATCTATCTATCTATCTATCTATATACTCAGGCCCAATCCCCACTTTTCCTCTTTTTTTTTGGGGGGGGGGATTCAAGACAGAGCAAGAATAGGGATAATACAAAACACAACAGAAAACAATTAACACACAAAAACAAAATACAAATTCACACTCATCATGACACATCTAGGTCATCCAGGAGAATACCCAGAGACTAGGGTCACCAAGGTCCCTCCAGCACTCCCCCGGCCCCCGACCACCCGGAGAGGTTCCGATCTCGGCCGGCAGACATGCAGCGGAGCCGAAGCCACAAGCCCGCCCACCACACTTCCAGGCGCACCCTTCATATAAATCGTCATAAATCGTCTCCCCGGGCCAGGCACCTGATGGACTATTATCTAGTCCAACTTGCGCCCGACCCCTTCCCCCAAATGACCACGTGACCACGTGTTCACTCATCTATTCACAAGCATTCTCTATTCATTCCTGTTTATTACCACTTCCCTTGGCTGATCTATAGTCATTCCTCTATCATCCAAAGCTTGTCTTACACAGTCTTTCTATCTCAATGGGGGTCTTCCTGCCCTTCTATCTCCCCTTGTATCTGACTCACATATTCTCTTTGTAAGTCTTTAATCTTCCATTCGTTCAACATGACCATACCAACTCAGCACCCTTCTATCCACTCTGGCTGACAAATGTTCTTGCTGCCCCACTCTCCTACGTACGGTATCTCTTCATTCCTCAATCTGTCTCTATGAGTAACTCCACACATACTCCTTAAGCAGCTCATCTCCATCACATCCAGCTTTCTTCTCTCCTTTTCCTTCAGAGCCCATGTCTCAGCCCCATACATCACTGTTGGCACAACAATTCCTTAATAAAGTTAAATTGAATAATATTTGATCTGCTTCACTATAGTGTGTTCACTAGAGGTAGGCAATAATTTGTCCTCACTTTGCACCAAATTTATTAGTATATGAAGACAAGACAAAACTATATCTATCGTTTTCTTTTAATAGTTAATGTTGTTTGCTACAAACTAATACATTTCTATAACTATTCTCCTCACAATATTGCTTAAAAATACTTGTACTGTACTGCTCTTTAACTGAGCAGTCTTTTCATTTTTACATGAAATCAAATTACTCCAAGTCACTCCAAATCCAGATGTTGAGGTTCAGCCAAAGCCATATATGTCACCAGATTCCACCAATACATACATACTGTACATACATTAATGACTATGATCTACATGTGTGTAGGTCAGTCTTTTTATTTACCTTATATCAGCGTAAGGTGAACAAAATGATTGGCCTAAATACATGTAGGTCATAGATAAAGTATAAAGAATATACAGTATACCATACTGTATGTTTAAAGTATAAAGAATATACAGTATACCATACTGTATGTTTAAAGTATAAAGAATATACAGTATACTATACTGTATGTTTAAAGTATAAAGAATATACAGTATACTATACTGTATGTTTAAAGTATAAAGAATATACAGTATACCATACTGTATGTTTAAAGTATAAAGAATATACAGTATACTATACTGTATGTTTAAAGTATAAGGAATATACAGTATACTATACTGTATGTTTAAAAATGTTTCGCAACAGTCACTTCCAATCCAGATCATGTTGTGTGGCTAAAGCAAAATATGTCACCAGGTCGGACCAGTCAAATATGTATATCCTGTATATATATGCGCGTGTGTATTAAAAGAGGCATTAATATATTGAATTTACTGTACTATATTGATATACTTAGACCGTTTTAGAAGGTCAGCAACTCCAGAATATGCCTTTAACCCCTTTAGCACCATGGCGTCTTTTTAACTTTGATTCTGGCTAAAACTTGACGATTTTATGCAGTTTATGAAGGACCAATGTTATTCAGAGGGTTTACTGAGATTGTATGTACCCTTTTGAGTCCTAGAGATAAATTGTAAGCTGAAGAAAATTGTCTAATGGTAACCAGAATAAGATGAAAATTACATCATGGTGCTGAAGGGGTTAAGTGTTAAGGCTTTTTTTATAAAATTCCTCACCGGGTTCTGTGTCAAAATAATTGTTGTGTGTTTTTTAAAATGTTTTTCTCCAGATACTTTCACACGAATATACAAATATAAAGCGCACACACTATTCTCATGTCTGTATTTCCGAGGTGCGTACATTCACGAACCGTGCAGGTATCCGCCTTTGAAAGAACAAAAAATTAATTGACCACTTGCGAGTTTCAAGCTTTAACCCCTGGTACCCGGAAGGGCTCTGAGGAGCCCATAACAAACTAGGGCCCGAAACACGGATGGGCTCTTGAGCACCGTAAGCTTGAAAGCCTATTAACCCTTCAGACCTGGAAGGGCTCTTAAACACCCATGAGCTCAAAGCCTGTAAGCTTGGTGTGCGAGGCGTACGTCCGACGCATGTAAACAACAGCCGGCTGGACCGACGTCCCGCATCTCCGGCCACAAGAAGGAGTGCGTCGCTTGTTCGTGTGTGCCTGTATGTTATTGTTAAGTATCGAAAAGTAGTGTAAAGTGGCTGTTTTTGCCATAAAGTTATCTCCAATGAAATCATCATCACAACTGAACCAGTTGACTTAGAGAGCTCTACTTAACGCCATTCTACAGGTACGAAAAACATCTACTCTTGGGGATGCGCGGGAATGCGGAAGCAAGCCAAATAACAAAGATGCGGTAGCCTAGGCGTAGACGTTTTTCGGCCAAAAACCCCCGGGTTTCGGGGAATATATATACAATACATAGCCGGGGCTGGAGGGTTAAGCGTGTTTTGAAAGCCGTGCGTTCGACGCATGTAAACAAAGCTTGTCTTTGCGACACCGCACCTCCGAAACCAAGAAGGAGACGTCGGATCAGAGTTGTTGTTGTATGCATTGACGAGATTAGTGTCTGCAAATGTCCGATATCGCTAACATCGCCTCGAAACTTTCTCCACGGAAATCGACATCACAACTGAACCAGTTGACTTAGAGAGCTCTACTCAACGCCAGTCTACAGATAAGAAACACATCTACGTTTAGAGATGTGAGTGAATTCTCTAGCAGTTAAAATAACAAAGATACGGGTAGCCTATTAAAGAAGTTTTTCGGCCAGATCACCCGGGTTTCGCGGAAATCCTATAGAAGGCGAAACCGGTCTGTGAGGGTTAAGGAAGTTGGAGCTGTAAACATCGATGCAAAACAGAAATACAGTAATTATGTAGGTTTCTGATGCATAGAAAGTATGATTATTTTAATTTAATGGGTTTATATATGCACTACTGTACAACATAATTTTAGCTGGTTATTCTGCTAAATATCGATGTTTACGGCTCCAACTTCCTCATAGCCTGAAACTAACAAAGGGTCAATTGACCGCTTGTGAGTTTCAGGCTATAAGGAAGTTGGAGCTTTAAGTATTGTTATTTAGCTGAATTATCAGCTACATTTCAGTTTTAGTACATATATAATAAACATATAAAATGCAACCAACTTTCTATGCATCTAAAGTTTGATAATTTTTGTTTAAATATCAATGTGTACATATCTTACTTCCTTATAGCCTGAAACTTGCAAGGGATCAATTGACTACTTGCGAGTTTCATTCTATAAGGAAGTTGGAGCTGTATGCATCGATAATTAGCAGAATAACCAGCTATAAAGCTCGGGTCACACATGCACGAATTAACGTCCCGTCCATCCCCGACCCCTTAATTCGCCGTGCCTAGGCGGCGTCCTTTTTGTGCATGCATAAAATGGTACGTGTGGGTCGGGGCAACTGCCAGAAAACGTGTTATGCCGGGACACCCACGGGACACACACAGAAGCAGTCGTCGTCTAGACGCAGCCTGGCGGCGTCCAGACGACGGCTGGCGGCGTCTAGACACCGACTAACGGGATCAGAACGGCGGCAAAAAAACTTTGGAACTGCCCTAGTGGCCATCATGGCCACATGGGGCCTCCAGATTGATGCCGTCCTGCCTATTTTCTTGGTCGGGGACGGACGGGACGTTAATTCGTGCATGTGTGAACCGAGCTTAATGCGGTTTTAGTACATACATAAATACACAAAACCAAATTCAACATACTGTACTATTTATCTATCATAAACCTACATACTTACTGTATTTGTGTTTATCGATGTTTACAGGCCGAACTTCCTTATAGCCTGAAACTCGCAAGGGGTCAATTCTCTCAATATGTCTTTCTTTATTCTCTTCTGGCTATTATTCAGCATTTACACAGCTTAGAAAGGACCTGTGGGAGTCTCTAGAGGATGAACCGAGATAGTTATCCCCTCGTTGATCCCTAGAGATACTTCCTAAGCTGAATATAGTTTTCTAAAGTTAGCTAGAATATAATTTAAAGTACAGTACACCATTGTCGTGAATATAATTAATTGTACAGTCGAGGTTGATAAGTGTTGTCAGATATTTCACAAAGTTTCGGACACTGACTAATACTCTGAGGAATAAGCACTTTTTCCAGTAACTATAAAGATACCAATAACACTTTTTGAGCGAAAACTACTGGAATCTATGACAACACATAATACCCTCGATTGTACCAGTGATATGACCTTTATAAATTCACAGTTTACTTGATTTCTGGGAGTCTCAGGCCTGTATTTTGATACGTTCTTTTGTAGCAGGTCACTTCCCTTAAGCTATATAGGAAAGAAATATTTCTACATTGTTCATGACTTACACATGTTAACCGTTTCTTTCTCTCTACGATGCCTTGTGAAGTTTCGCTATCATTCCTTGTAAAAAGATAGATTACTGAAGTTAACCCATAAACTGCGACCGTCCTCATTATTATTATTTTTTTTTTCGAGTGGAAAAAAACACTATTGAGGACGGTCATAGTTTATGGGTTGAAAGTGGTTTGAACCAGGTAAATGCAGGTTTCTCCATGATATATTGTAAGCTTGATGTAAATTAAAACAAATTGTCTTGTTAGAGAGCATCTTGACCTGTTAATTTACGTACAAGATGTTAACGTGAATGGTAAAGTTAATTGCATTTTACTTGGGCAAAATATGATACTGTAATATTATAATACTATTCCTTTAACCCTTTGAGTACCAGCGACGTGTTATATTTTATTCTAGCTATATTTAAACGATAAATACGGTCGTAGTACATTTATATATACAAAAAACGTAATTCAACATACCATTTATCCATCAGAAACTTACATTATTATTGCATTTCAGTTTAATATCGATGTTCACGGCTCCAATTTCCTTATAGCCTGAAACTCGCAAGTGGTCAATTGACTATCTTGTATTAAAGGAGGATGGGCCGGGTTTCTGGACCATTTTCTCCCTCATGTTTAGTCCCATTAGTTTTAAGATGTTAAGATGTTTGCCCCATTAGTTAGTCGATTTTAAGACCTTTCGCCCCATTTCTTCGTCAATATTTAGACCTTTCGTGCTATTTAGGTGTCGATTTTTTTCCCTGGCGAACGATAGTGAGCCTATAATGTTAGAAGAACCGGCCATTTTTCTGCCGAAAAATGTACAAATTAATCTAGAAGGGGGATCTAATGGATGTTTTTTTTTAAATATGATGGAGGTCTAGGGAGGAAACTAGAAAAATGACGAATACATGCAAAAATCGGCCAAAAAGTGAACCATCTCCATCTCCCCTTAATGGCTTGTGAATTTGTCTATAATCATTTGAGTTTATAGTCTGTAACAGTGATACTTATTTTCAGTCAGGTCATACCGGTACTCTTTGAATATGTCTCTCTCTACCTCTCTATAAGCCATTCATTAGAAGTACAGGTCTCCCTCGATTTACGAATGGGTTACGTTCCTGAAAACCCGATCTTAACCCTTCCTCCCCGGGCTGTCTTACCCAATGACGGTCGCCCCTACCCGGGCGATATGGCTGAAAAACGTCTAGGCCTAGGCTACCGTATTTATGTTTATTTTCACTGCTAGAACTTTCCCACTCATCTATAATCGTAGTGCGGTTTTCAATCTGTATTTTGGCATTGAGTAGAGCTCTGTAAGTCAACTGGTTCAGTTGTGATGACGATTTCAGTGGAGCCAATATTGCAGAGATGTTGCCAATATGGGGGCTTTTTAGACACTAATTTGGTCATGACGTCAAAACAATAACATTGAGGAGTCTTCTCCTTCTTGTTTTCGGAGGTGCGGTGACGAACGCTTGGGTTTGTTGACATACGTCGTACGCACGGCGTTCAGACCAAGCTTAATTAGGCTATTAAGCTCATGCCTTAGATAAGGCATACCGGGTAGCGGCCCTTCTTTCGTGCTGTCCTTACCTAAGGCAGACCGGGTAGGAAGGGTTAAGGGAGCCCACCTCTTTTTTTTTTTTTTTTTTTTTTTTTTTTTTTTTTTTTTTTGGCTTGTATCCATTCGGCCCCATTCAGCCTACTGTTATAAGATGTTTACCCCCATCCAGGTGTCAATATTTTCCTGGCGAGCGGCTAGCGAGCCAGCCTATATATATTTTTGTTTTGACAGCAAGCTAAATTTGGAAATTTTTCGATAGAAAAATGTCTCCGGCGAAGCCGGATTTATGCATACAATGCTGGCTCGCTATTGCTCGCCAGGAAGAAATCGACACTTGGATGGGGATAAACGTCTTAAAACAGTTGGCTGAATGGGGCCGCATGGATACAAGCAAGGGAAAGAGAGAAAAGGAGAGAAAGATAAAAAAAAAAACGGTGACCCCTCTTAAATAGAAAAATCATATAGCGAACCCTAAGATTAATGGGGTGAATAGTAATGCATTCTGGGACCAGCCAAAACCCAAATCCAAACTCCTAAAAACCTATAATAATATCGTAGATTGGGGCATCGGATAGTGAGGGAGACCTGTCGGCCAGAATCATAACCTCTAAACTCTGTAACTCAAAAATTGCTTGAGCAAACGGGCTGTAAATTTCCACACCTATTGCCTGGTTGACTCTTATAATGTAAAACTTGGAAAATAAACAAACCAAGGTGTGGACAAAGACAATATAAAGGCAGAAGAATTAATTCTATCTATCTATCTATATATAATCAGGTCCAATCACCACTCTTCCTTTTTTTTTTTGAGGGGGGGGGGGGGGAAATAGGGACAACACAACAGAAAACAATAAACACACAAACAAAAAATACAAATCCACACACATCTAATCCAAATGGTAGAAATAACAGCTGAGTTACTGAAGTATGTTTTTAGTTATAAGAGGTTGAAGTTGGGATTTGTGGCCTACCTATAATGAACAGGGTATAATGCCTTATGAGTTTCCATTCTAGTTTACCACAGAGTAGTGGATGGATGTAGTGTCCGGGCGTACGGTTGTCATGTTTACATAGGTCGATCGCCGCGGTTAATTTTGCGTCTATTTTGACTGCGATGTTTTCGGTTATTTGCCCCCCTGCTGGCAATATATATGATGATGACAATATGTAATTGGGGGGTAAGGGGGGACAAAGCCCCCCCTCAACATATTATTGTATCCAACGGCAGTCAAAATAGACGGGAACATGATGGCAAGCGTCCGCCGCCGCTCCGCTTAGTGTAAACAGGCCCGAACTCTACATTCTACCCCAGAGTAGCCATGTTACTTATTTGTATTCCTATACTACTCTTGGAGCAACTCTCTCCCATGCCTTCTGATACTTTGGTCTTGGAGTTTATACATGGTTTGATTGATTTATTTGTTTTCTGTACTAAATATGAAGTAAGATTGTTTAAGTATAGTATTGTATTAGAAATTCCAAAGATTAGGCATCTATGCACTTAAATAATGCATTTTAAATACTGTATAAAAAGGATTACTTAGTACTATTATATACTACTATACGATGATGATTATTGGATTGATTTTGTTTTTGTTCTAGGTACAAATACTCTTTTGAGGACATCCCTGTATTTGAAAGTGTGGAGATTTGATATAGATTGAGCTTTCATTATTTTTGTACCATGAATTATGCTTTGTTTTGATTGGCGTATGTGAAGCTCTGCCGATGGTAGCTAACTGCGAGTGATTTTAATTAATGTATTGTATTTTTGTGTTTAGTCTAGTCATTTTGATATATTTGTACCTGTTTTCTATCAACTCTCTATATATCTATCTATCTATCTCTCTCTCTCTCACTCTCTCGCTCTCACTCACACTCTCTCGCTCTCACTCACACTCACTCACTCACACTCTCTCACTCACTCTCACTCACTCACTCTCACTCACTCACTCACTCACTCACTCACTCACTCTCACTCTCTCACTCTCACTCTCTCTCTCTCTCTCTCTCTCTCTCTCTCTCTCTCTCTCTCACCAATTACTGTATGCTATAGCTTTCCATGATTTATACGAAGGCCAGTTATTTAGTTTAGTTTCTATGGTTAGTATGTTGTTGTCTTTTATGTTTCACTAAATGTAAGTCTCTTATAAGTTAACTTATAAGAACCACAACTTAATTCTAACTTAGCTGATTTTCATGATTTGATTTCTAACTTAGTTAACCCGTACTGTACTGTAGGATACAGTAATAAAAGTCCCCAGCAGTCCCAAGCAATGTGGCCAAAATGGCAGGAGAGACCACCTTTCCACCTCCAGAGATGAGGCAACACTTGCCCTCCCACCCTTCAGTGGGTCTCATATAAGCTGAGAAGTGTTGCCAACACGGGAGCAGTGCTCAAAAGGTTGTGGTAACTGGTACAGCCTTGTATAGGCAGTTACAAGGAAAGTACATTACTGACGACTATATCCGTTGCTGGGACTGGAGGGGTTAAGTGCTAGTTAAAATGGATAATCGAGGTAGTTTGAAGCCTTTTAATTGCTACATGTCGTCCCTAAGCTGGATGAAATTGTCTAATAATATCCAGATTATAATGACAAGGGCAACTCGGTACTGAGGGGGTTAATTGAGATAGTTTTTACCCTTTGTATTCCTAGAGAGCCTTCCTAAGTTGTATAAAATCGTCCAATGAAAGCCAGACAAGTTTCAAAATGCGTCTTGATCCTCGGGGGAGTTAAATGTTAATCATATTTTTTTGTACCAAGTTGAGGCATTGTTAAGTCTTTTGTTGTGGAGTTTTTGGTTTAAGTTGTTAGTTATAAGTGGATCAGTCAATTATTTGGTAAGTCACTTGCTTCGTCAGTCAGTCAGTCAGTCAGTCAGTCAATTGGTCAGTCGGTCAATAGCCAGCCAGTCAGTCAGTCAATTGGTCAGCAGTCACAGCAGTTGATTAATTAGTAACCCAGTCAGTCAGTCGGTTGCCCAGTCAGTCAGTTGGTTAGCCAGTCAGTCAATTGGTCAGTCAATCAGGCAGTTGATTAATTATTAACCCAGTCAGTCAGTCAGTTAGTCAATTAACCAGTCAGTCAGTTGGCCAGTCAGTCAATTGATTAATCAGTAACCCAGTCAGTCAGTGAGTCAGTTGGTTAATTGGTAATCAGTGTCTAGTCAGTCTATTGGTGAAATAATCTATTGTTAGCCAGATTGAAATACAGTAATAGAGTATGGAGTGGTTGAGTGCATAAATAGGGGTGCCTTGAGGTGGTTTGGCCATGTGCACAGAAGGGATAAGGACAAGTTAAGAGAGATATCATGGGAACCAATTGATGGAGTACTTTGAGGTGGTTTGGCCATGTGCACAGAAGGGATAAGGACAAGTTAAGAAAGATATCATGGGAACCAATTGATGGAGTACTTTGAGGTGGTTTGGCCATGTACACAGAAGGAATAAGGACAAGTCAAGAAAGATAGCATGGAAACCAGTTGATGTGGCACTTTGAGGTGGTTTGGCCATGTACACAGAAAGGATAAGGACAAGTCAAGAAATATAGAAGCCAGTTGATGGGGGTACTTTGAGGTAGTTTGGCCATGTACAAAGAAGGAATAAGGACAAGTCAAGAAAGATAGCATGGAAACCAGTTGATGGGGTACCTTGAGGTGGTTTGGCCATGTACAAAAAAGTGATAAGGACAAGTCAAGAGAGATATGGAAACCTACACTGTACCGGTGATGTTCTTTTCCTTAGATTGTGGCAACTATTAGGCAGTTTTATTAAGATTAGGAAGGACGCCTACACATATAAAGGTCTCAATTAGTCTGTTTAGCTACCCTATATCCTTTCTAAGCTTTATAAAATTGTCTAAATGCAGCTGAAATAACATCAAAAAGACATCGCCGGTACTGTATGGGTTAAGGGGGGATGGTTCACTTTTTGGATGATTTTTGCATGTATTCATTATTTTTCTAGTTTCCTCCCTAGACCTCCATCAAATTAAGAAAAAAAAAACATCCATTAGATCCCCCTTCTAGATTAATTTGTGCAAATTTTCGGTAGAAAAATGTTCCGGCCGAAGGCCGGTTCTTCCAACATTACAGGCTCACTATCGTTCGCCAGGGAAAAAATTGACACCTAAATAGCACGAAAGGTCTAAATATTGACGAAGAAATGGGGCGAAAAGTCTTAAAATCGACTAACTAATGGGGGAAACATCTTAACATCTGAAAAGTAATAGGGCTAAACATGAGGGAGAAAGTGGTCCAGAAAACCGGCCCATCTCCCCTTAAATAGATTTATATAGATTTACATAAATACACTGGCCTCACACACCTTATTGATCCCAGTGAGGGGGTCATGACTTCATTCTAGTAGAGATAGCAAACCAGATAGTAAGGGAAAGTGGAAGGAAAGGATAGCAAATAATGAGCATTGTGACCTGGGCAAAGGAAGTATGTCTGGAAAAATAACCTGGTGACATTTCTGCCATGGCCATCCTTTAACCCCTTCTGTACCATAGGGTACTAGCATAAATGTACCCCCCAGTCCCAAGCAATGTGGCCAAAATGGCTTCAGAGGCAAGATATAATAACCTCCCACCTCAAAAGATGTAGGAATACTGCCTCTCCCAGCATGTGGGGGCTAGGATATAAGCTGAGAAGTGTTGCCAAGGTCTTAGAGCAGTGCTCAAATGTCGTGGTACCAGGTAGCCTACTGCCTGTTACTGGCAGTTACAAGGATCGTATATTAATGATGGCTGGCAGCCATCGCTGGGACTGTGAAGTGATTTATCTACTGACGGCTCTCTGCTGTCACTGGTACTGAACGGGTTAAAATAAGTTTCCCAGGAAGAAACGAGGCATCAAAGATGATGATGATT
The DNA here is from genome assembly GCA_032716605.1 of Paralithodes platypus. Classification (NCBI taxonomy): domain Eukaryota; kingdom Metazoa; phylum Arthropoda; class Malacostraca; order Decapoda; family Lithodidae; genus Paralithodes; species Paralithodes platypus. The sequence continues at coordinate 47,283,102 of CM064528.1, forward strand.
CCAAGATACCTAAGCATTGTCTTGAGTTCATTCCAAGGTTATTCCAAGGTTATTTCAAGCATTATTTCCACATAGCAATTTTGATAAGTTCTTTTGCCTTTATATTGTGTCGTCCCAGTTTTGGTTTTGTTTATTTTGCAAGTTTTACATTTTAATAGTACTGGAAATATTCTTTAGCTCATTCCAACTAACCTCAACATATGCCAGCAGTGTGTCATTGCTACGTAGGTAGAGAAAAGCCATTGATCAGAGTGTCACTATAGTCAATTTTATTTCAGGTGATGGTAAATTGAATCCCTTAGCAACTGATTTCTCGATACTTAACACTTTACCTGCGGGAGACGTTCCCGAAGGCCATGGCAATTTACAGCAATTTACAGGCTTTTAAAGCCTCTTAGAGCCTGTAAAATCGAGTGCGAGGGAGCGGGAGCGCGGCAGGCCACCCATTCCTTCTCCCAGCCAGGTGGCTGTGGTACTGAAGTCTCTGAGTCAGAGTCTTGCTTGATATACAGTGCTGCCAAAGGCAAATGTAGCGCGACATTAACGATAATTGCTCATTTTAGCGAATGTCTATGGTAGCGCTGAGGGTGAACCCCACGAGCTACAAAGCTCGTTTTGGTGTAATTTTGAAGCTATTTTCTTCTAGTTTTCGCCTGAATACATTTAATTTCATCCTGAATGAGCCCTTATATGGCGGAATAGGCGTAAATATCCCCACAGCGTAAGTGTTAATGGAAACTATGAATGAACTATATATCTGAGTGTTGACAGTGCCAAGTTGTCATAATTAACAACATATTTCGCTACAAATTGTATCGTAACAGCTGATTAACCAATATAGTAACACCGCAATTTACCATCAGCTGGAAAAAAATAGACTGCCGGTCTCCCTCGATTTACGATTGGGTTACGTTCCTGAAAACCCGATCTGAAATAGAAAAATTGTGTGGCCAACTCTAAAATGAATAGGATAAATGGGGATGAGTTGTTGGACCAGCCATAACCCTAACCCAAACACCATTCCAACAGCTTCCTCTATCTACAATACCCCTTCTCTGCTATCTACAATACCCCTTCTCTGCTATCTACAATACCCCTTCTCTGCTATCTACACTTTCCCAGCCGTATGGTCCTAGTGTACTGCCTGATGGCGTAATGGGATTCAAAATGTAAGGCCTAAAAACCTATAATAATATCGTAAATCGGGGCATCGGATAGTGAGGGAGACTGTATACTCCTTATATTGTGCCTGGAAGGATAGTTATATTTTATCATGGTCAGTATCCTTGAGATGGTTCGGCCATATGGAACGTATGGGAAGCGAGAGAATGACTAAGAAGGTGTATGAGAGCGAGGTGGAAGGACAGAGAGGGAGAAGTAGACCGAAAGAGAGATGGAAGGATGGAGTGAGGAAGTACTGTATATGGATGAAGGTGGTGCTGGTTGTGAGGAGGGGCGTCGACTGACTGGGGACAGAGGTGCATGGGGGCGGTTCGTTCGTGGCTACCTCTTCGGGGATCACGGCGTCAGGCAATAGATAGATAGACGGTATCCGGGGTTTAGTCACTTGCTGCCATATTTAGTTACATACATGTATAGTTACATTGATGATGATGATGATTTAGTTACATTTTGTTACATTGATGATGATGATGATGATTTAGTTACATTTTGTTTTGTGCAGTAACCAAATATATTTGTTTATTTATGATTCTAAGTGAAACAAGGCCAGTATCTTATTTATGTTTTAGGATTGTAGGGATAACTAAACCAAAACATGGAAAATAGTTTGTAATTTGATTGTAGCGTTCATCTAGGTTATTATAGAAGAATCCTACCAGCTTACTTAATTCCTCTCTCTATATCAGTGATTAGCAACCTGGGTGCATGGTGCACCCCAGGGTGCATAAGTTTTTCCGAAGGGTACATGGAAACAATGGGGTGCATGAAGGGGTACATGGCATGACCAGTGTACATAGGAGTGCACAGCAAGAAAAGATGTTTTTAGGAAGAAACTGTAAGTCGACTCGTAATGTATGAAATTAATTTAAATTGCAGTTAAAGTAATATAAACTTATGCAGTATAATAGTGTATAAAACTAGCAAAATATAGAGAACCATCCCACCCAAATAGGCAGATACAGCCCAAAGTGTGGGGAAAAGTATAATTTTGGTGTACCTTTCACAATGAGTTTTAAGTCTAGACTCTTAAAGAATCAAAGGGTACATGAGTTTCTGAAAGGCTCCCGGAAGGGTGCATGAACTTAGAAATGGTTGAATAACACTGCTCTATATATCTTTTTCTATCTCTATCTCTTGTATGAAGTTGTTTTAGTTTAGCGTTTTGCTACGACGGGAGAAATAAACTGATAATACCGAAGGGGTCACTACACTCCAGTCTTTCTGTGTTTTGCATATCACATAATTTCACACAAGGCTGAAATTTAATCCTACTTTAATAATTGAAGTGGTTAATAATTTCATCTTCTTTAGTTATATTAAGTTATTTTTTGTTTAGTTAAAACATGCAAGCTATCTTGGAAATAACTTGTACATTGTTATTAATATTACAGTACTGTACTTATACAAACTTTAATAATCTCACGCTGTAAAAAAACCCAAACGTATATAAAAGGTTAATACAATCAAGTTGAGTATATGGATAGTGATATACCTTTGATAATTAGATATACCTTTGATAAATAGATATACCTTTCTATCCTTATATTAGCTGAGTTTAACACTACCAATATACCTTGAAGGGCTACATTATTAAAGGTACTTTAATTGACCGTTTGTGAGTTTCATGAATTAGGAAGATGGAGCCGCAGACATTGATGTTAACCTGTACTGTACCGTAGGATACAGTAATAAAAGTCCCAAGCAATATGGCAAAAATGGCAGGAGAGACCACCTATCCACCTCCAAAGATGAGGCAACACTGGCTCTGTCACCCTTCAGTGGGTCTCATATAAGCTGAGAAGTGTTGCCAACACGGGATCAGTGCTCAAAAGGTTGTGGTAACTGGTACAGGGTTGTACAGGCAGTTACAAGGAAAGTACATTACTGACAGATATGTACGTCGCTGGGACCGGGGAGTTACTTATCTACTGACGTATATGTACGGTGCTGGGATTGGAGGGGTTAAGCAAATTACCAGCTAAAATACATTCATAGTACATATATAAATACTGTACATAAAACCCAATTCAACATACTTTCTATCCATGACAAACCTACATTATTATTGCATTTCCATTTGATATGAATGTTTACAGCTCCAACTTCCTTATAGCCCGAAACTCGCAAGTTGTCAAATACCCTTGTTTTTAAACCCACCATTTTTTACAGTGTACTTGCCAATTTTACACATACCTGTACTGAACGGAGAAATAATTAGTCCTTTTCAACCAGATGACGGTCACTTTGTCTTATTAAGGCTACCGGCAGATGATTTGAGTCAGCTTAGGAATGACCTGTCAGAGCTAGAGGGATAATTGTGATAGTTTTTAGCCCTTTAATTCCTTGAGGGGGACCTTCTTAACCCTTTCTGTACCAGCGACGTCTGTTAAATTATATTCTAGCACTGTTTAGACGATTTTATGCAGCTTAGGAAGGAGTAGCACTAGCTGACGGGTGACAGAGGAGCATGGAGGTGATTTATTCATGGCCATCCCCTCGGGAATAAAGTTGTCTGGCGATAGACAAAATTGATATAAAAGACCTCTTGGAGTTTGAAGAGTTAAAATGTATCTCTATTAACCCTTTGGCTCCAACTAACTTATCCTGAACAAAATACAATTATGTTGGTGGTGTAATGGTTTAGATGCCTATGTTCTGGGTGTGGTGTCCCGAGTTCGAATCCCGGGAGGATCATATGCTTTCATTAATTTATTCAAGTGTATTGGGGTTTGTAATTAGCCCGAATAAAATACAAGAATCCATCAAGGTTAACTGCAAGAGTTAAGCTGCGTAAAAGCAGCTGGCGGTAGCGTTGATGAAGTAAAGAAAACGGTGGTCTGGTTTTAGGGGGTAATGTCGTATATCGTGATCTCGGTTATTTATATGAACTCGACTTACTTTCCTTTGTATCGTGTTGTACGTGTATTTACCGTTCGGGCGCCCGCAAAAGTCATGGCCGGTCTTTGTAACTTCAGCTTTCAATGGTCTTTCTTGATACGCAAAAAAATAATCCCCAAAACCTGGAAAAGCTTAAATGTAAAGGCTTGGTTTAGGTGTGTTAGGCAATTTTTTTTTTATTCTAGTTACCTCCTTGCGATTTTGTTCAGCTGAGGAAGAACATGTCGGAGTTAGAGGGTTGATTTAGATAGATTTTAACCCTTTGAATCCTGGAGGTTCTTCCTCAGCTGAATAAAATTGCCTGCAGGTAGCTGAAATATAACAATTAACCCTTCGATTCCTGAAGGTTTTTCCTAAGCTGATTAAAATTGCCTGCAGTTAGCCAAAATAAAAACAAATTGGTGTCAAGTTCGAAGGGTTAAGGTGTATTTTTCATAAAGAGGAAAATAATGTCATGAAGGCCGGCCATAACTTTGGTGTGCGCCTGTACATCTCGTAAGAATAGTTATATTTTGCAAAGCAACTTGATCAAATATACTAATTTGCATGCAGCCATATTTTTTTAATGAATTAAGGGTGGGCTAGCCAATTTGTACGCAGGGGTCTAAGTAGTACACCTAAATTGATACAAAAAAAGCCCTCATAAAATTGATAGTTTGATGAATACATTTAAGGTTAAATGGGGATCCAGCTACAAAAATAACTATTACAGAGTTACTTCTATTTTAGGCTATTATGGCTATTTATATACAGTACAGCAAAATACCTGTAGTAAGCAAATTGCATACTGTTGACATAATTTTGTTTTTATTATTATTATTATTATTATTATTATTAAGCAAAATACACAGCCTTAAATTATCCTATTGATAGGCCTAGTACATTTTTTTTTTTTTTTTTTTTTTTTTTTAGCTTTTTACTGCAATACAGATATAAAGGTAATATAACATACTGTATTTAAAGTGGCTCTGTGGCACTTATCTTTGTTAGCGGCTGTACATTTTAAAACTAAAATTTTTCTTTATCTAAATCTACTAATTATCTAAATCTACCATTATTTGCGAGTATTATCGTTATCAATTTAGCATACTACTTGGGCCGTTGGGTTGGCATCGGCTAGTGGGCCCTACGCTACAATAAGAAAGCCCACTTGCGTCTGAGTGATTCAATTGGTGAGCTTCTCATACTGCTCTGCCCGCTGATCTCACACAAATTGACCACTTGCGAGTTTTGGTCTATAAGGAAGTTGGAGCTGTAGACATCGATAATTAACAGAATTATAACCTAAATTGCGGTTGTAGTACAGTACTTATATAAATACATAAAACCTAATTCAACATACTTATTATCCATTAGAAACCTACATTATTATTGTATTTCTGTTTAATATCGATGTTTATGGCTCCAACTTCCTTATAGCCTGAAACTCGCCGGAGATAATGATGAGGATTGAGCCGGTATCACACGAGAGCTTTTATAGTCAACATTCGATGATCAACATTTCTCTGGCAACATTTCTGGACTATTTTACACTGGTATCGGAAACTAGACTGATGGTAGATGAGTTTAGGTGACCGACATAGTATAAATGTTGACCTCATAAGCTGCCAGACCAGTGTTGAGGATAAATATTGAGGGAAAAAGTGCTTGTGTGATACCGGCTTTAATAATGCCTATCCTCCAGTTCATATAGAGATCAGTGGTGTTGGTATGGGTGCTTTGTTATCTGGTCAACGTATTTGCAAAATTCTTGTGATATAAGTAGGGTTTTTTCTACCTGGTCAATAAATATTATATAGCTGTTTCTTAAGTGTTATACATGAGAGAATACGGTTTACAATACCTCTGTGTCCACGTGTTGCAATAGGGCTTCAGTTACCTATAATATACCAAGGAGAGGTGTTTAATATTATGTCTGATATACCCATGAGAGGTGTGTCTGATATATCCATGACAGGTGTGTCATACTGTATGTTTGATATATCCATGACAGGTGTGTCTGATATATCCATGACAGGTGTGTCATATATGTTTGATATATCCAAGACAGGTGTGTCTGATATATCCATGCCAGGTGTGTCTGATATATCCATGACAGGTGTGTCATATATGTTTGATATATCCATGACAGGTGTGTATGATATATCCATGACAGGTGTGTCATATATGTTTGATATATCCAAGACAGGTGTGTCTGATATATCCATGCCAGGTGTGTGTGATATATCCATGACAGGTGTGTCATATATGTTTGATATATCCATGACAGGTGTGTCTGATATATCCATGACAGGTGTCATACTGTATATGTCTGATATATCCATGACAGGTGTGTCATATATGTTTGATATATCCATGACAGGTGTGTCTGATATATCCATGACAGGTGTGTCTGATATATCCATGACAGGTGTGTCATACTGTATATGTTTGATATATCCATGACAGGTGTTTGATATACAGTATGTCTGATATACCCCAACATATATTTTACCCATAGATTATACTACCCCAATGAGGTGGCCATATGTACTATATACCCACACAATAAGTTCTTATGTGTCCAAAACTCTAAAAATTGCTTTTAGATTTATGTCTGATTTACCTACTGTACATACTAAGTTACCCATTTTGATGATATCCAAGCAACTATAGTCTATTCGCTGTAAGTAGGCCAGAAATCATGACTTCTATCCTCTGTAACTCAAAAAGGGCTAGAGCAAATAGGCTGTAAATGTCCACATCTATTCCTTGACTGACTTCCCAAATGGTAGAAATATTTGCTCGATTACTCAAGTCGTTTTTTGAGTTACAGAGGTTAGAGGTCATGATTTCCCGACTACTTACAGCGAATGGACTATAGGTACCCTTAGTGGACGGAGTATCTATTAACCCCTCAAAATAATTGACTGGTGTGGGATTTACCTACAAAATAAGCTACCAAATCTTTGTGATAACCCCAAAATAATGACCCAGATATATACATTAATACCTAAACATCCAAAATATAAGTTACCTACAGCATACAGTATATATATATATATTATACCCTAGACATCAGGTACCCATTTCTCATATATCCACAAAATAAGTTGTTGTTGTTCCCTAAGCTGCCTGGCCGAACAGCCCCGAGTCCCTGAGAAAGGCCATGGCCACGATCGGGCTTTCCCACGATCGGGCTTTCCCACAAAATAAGTTATGTGCATGCCTGATTTCCACAAATATAGTTGCAGATATGGCTGGTGTACAGCTGGGAGCATGAAGGGGAGGTTTCTAGTTTGTTTCCTACTCCTCCAGCAATCTTAAAATTTAACCCCCTTGACCCCCTTTCAAGATAAATTTGTAAATTTTTCGGTAGCAAAATGTCCCAGCCGAAGGCCGATTACTCTTAAATTACAGGCTCGCTATCGCTCGCCAGGATAAAATCGACACCTAAATGGCACGAAAGGTCTTAAAATTGACAGAATGGGGCGGAAATTCTTAAAAATCACCAAACTAACGGGGCAAACGTCTTAAAATCTCAAAAGCAATGGGGCTAAACATGAGGGAGAAAGGGGGTCCAGAAAAAAAGCATCCCTCAAGTGGAAACCTCCCCTTAAACCATTAACCATTATAAACCAATTAGAGCCAAGTGCTGATGCATCTGGGGTATAATATAATAGAGTATTGTATGGTCTCGCTTGCATGCGATACTTATTCAACTAGGTGCATCACCATTTTTATGCTCTTAATTAAGGGGAGATGTCGTCCACTTGAGGGATATTTTTGTCTTGACCCCTTTTTCCCTCGTGTTTAGTCCCATTGTTTTTCTAATTTTAAGACGTTTGCCCCCATTATTTTGACTATTTTAAGAACTTTCAACCCATTTCTGTCAATTTTAAAACCTTTCGTGCCATTTAGGTGTCGATTTTATCCTGGCGAGCGATAGCGAGCCTGTAATTTAAGAGGAACCGGCTTTCAGCCGGGCCATTTTTCTACCGAAAAATGTACAAATTGATCTTGAAAGGGGATCAAGGGGGTGTAATCTTAAGCTTGAAGGATATCTAGGGACCAAACTAACAACCTCCCCTTAACTGTACTGTACCTAAGATATCAGTTACCCAGATCTACAGTTATCAATATTTACCCACGTGAAATAAGTTACCTATTTTGTCTATTACCCATGAAAATAGTTACCCCAATATCAACTATCCACAAATATAATGACACAGATAGTGCTGAAGCCCTCATAAATATTGACCCTTTTGTATATAAACTCCCAAGAATACAGTTATCCATATTTCTGATACCCCCCAAAGTCACATAGCTAGTTATCCACAAATATCCCCTTCTTTCTCTTTATAATATATGCCTAATTTTCCACGACTACTGTATTTACCAGTAGTTTTGCGACTGATTTATCATAATTAGCTAGTTATCCATAAATATCCTTTTCTTTCCGTTTATAATATATGTCTATTTTTCCACGACTACTGTATTTACCAGTAGTTTTGCGACTGACTTATCATAATTAGCTAGTTATCCATAAATATCCTTTTCTTTCCGTTTATAATATATGGCTATTTTTCCATGACTATTTACCAGTAGTTTTACGACTGGTTTATGATAATCCATGTGGTTTATCATTCATAGGCTCTGAAACTCATAGTCGGTGGTAATTACTCTGGCTTTGCTGTATTCCTACTCGTAGATAGTTAATGTGATATGCTAGTTATTGTAATTGTAATGATAGGTACTATAGCATTATTACGGTACTCTAACTGCATTTACAACAATTAGTGTGTCACATTATCTGGCTAGAAATATAGTAAAGCCATTCTGTGGATTGACCTCCCAGTCCGCCAACGGGAGCCAAAGTGTCACATGTTTCCTTTGTCCCTCAACGATCCCTTCATAATTGTTAAGAGGCACAGGGCCTTGGGTGGGGCTTTGGTTTCCTGGGCGCTTCCGCACCCTCCTCAGCTCCTCGCCTGGGAGCGGCTTCGGTCACCTGGGCTTTCTTAGTGGTAAGCAAGGAGGGTTCTGTGGGGGTGCTCGTTTGTGGCCTTGGCCTTGCTCGGGACCTTGGGGCTGTTCGGTCAGACAGCCTGGGGAACAGCAACAACAACAGTAAAGCTATCGTAACTACCACCAACATTGATGGAATACACGCCATAGAACCAAGCGATTGCATGTACAGTATATATATATATAAACCCATAGCAAAGAAAACGAGTGTCTGTAAATAAACAAAGGGCCTACTTAACAAAATAAAGTGGGTAAATGAAGCCCTGTCGTTATGTCCATTTTTTCATACTTATCGAATTTTGTCCTCGCACAGGGTAATATCCCAACTCATTTCCGTAGATTCCGTAGTATTTTTTTAAAGGGGTGACCTGCTTTTTTTTCTCTCCTTTTCTCTCTTTCCCTAGCTTGTATCCATTCGGCCCCATTCAGCCTACTGTTTTAAGATGTTTATCCCCATCCAGGTGTCGATTTCATCCTGGCGAGCGATAGCGAGCCAGCATTGTATGGAGAAATCCGGCTTCACCGGAGAAATTTTTCTATCGAAAAATGTACAAATTTAGCTTGCTGTCAAAACAAAAATATATATATATGCTGGCTCGCTACCGCTCGCCAGGAAAAAATCGACACCTGGATGGGGATAAACTTCTTAAAACAATAGGCTGAATGCAATAGGCTGAATGGGGCCGAATGGATACAAGCCAGAGAGAGAAAAAAACCTGAGGTGGTCCCCCTTAAGTGTCTGCCCACGGTCTTCCGCGGTGGACCATGTTGGAATGTTGGTGAGAATAACATAAGCCTGCGTTCTACTTTGCCTCAGAGAATTACAATAAAATATCTGAAAGCACCCGAGTCTGGTTTTAATATTAACTGTCCCACGTCTTATTATTCGTAAGCTGAATATTATTGTCTACTTTTAGCCAGAATCTTTTGGAAAGTTTTATGTACTGGAGAATTATTATGGTTTTTACACCAACCAACTTCACATCTAAGCTCAATTAATGAAATCAACAAATACATGTGGCACTCTGAGGACTCGAACCTAGGATACTCACATCGAAATTCCGCGCACATGCATTACGCTATCAAGACAGTTAATTTGTATCAAGACAGTTAATTTCACACAGGGAATGAAGATTTGAAGAAACAGAAAAGAGCGAGGTACTTGGAGAAAAAGAGAGTGGTGAAGAGAGTAGTGAAGGAAAGTAAGAGAAGATGAGTAATTTGGTGAGAATTTAATTGTAAAATGGAGGGAGTGTAAGAAACTGTTCTGGTAAGAGGTCTAGAAAGTTAGGGAGGGTAGCAAGGGAAGTAGTAAGGATGTGAAAGATAAGAATGGGCGAGTGCTATCCGAGAAGCAAGAGAGAGTCGAAAGATGGAGGGAGTACTTCAACGAATTGCTAAATGTAAGGAATGAAGCACCAGCAATAATAATAATAATAATAATAATCATAGATGGATGGGGTATGGAAGGGAGAAGAAGAGAAGTAGTGGAGAAGGAGGTGGGGATCAGGAGGTCAGAAGTGTGTGAAGACATGTAAATAGTGAAGAAGGGGAAAGCATCAGGAATAGATGGAGTGTATGGGAAAATGCTGAGTTATGGTGGTGAGATAGTAATTGTATGGGTATGGAAAATGTGTAAACTAGCATGGGAGAAGGGGAGTGCACATGATGACTGGCAGACAGGCATAATAGTCCCCCTGTGTAAGGGTAAAGGGGAAAGAAGAGTGTGTGGTAACCACCGGGGAATATGGCTTCTAAGCGTAGTAGGGTAGTGATTGAGAGAGTGAGAGCAAGAACGGAGAAATGGATGGGTAACGAGCAGGGCGGGTTTAGGAAAGGAAGAGGATGTGTAGACCAGATTTTTGCCCTGAAATGTGTTCTGGAGAAGGGACAAAAGATGTATGCTGCCTTTATGGACTTGGAGAAGGCCTATGACAGAGTTGATAAAGAAGTTATGTGGAAAGTACTGAGAATATACGGAGTAGATGGCAAGTTGCTGAAAGCAGTGAAGAGCATGTATGAGGATGCAAAGGCGTCAGTATTTGTGGAGAATGAGCAGAGCGAGTTCTTTGATCTGAATGTTGGGTTAAACCAAGGGTGTTTGATGTCCCTATGGTTGTTCAATATATATATGGATGGAGTCATAAAAGAAATACATGGAACAGCAGTGGATGTTTGTGTACTGCTGATAAGGGATGGAAACGAATAGAAGTTGCCTGTACTGCTGTTTGCCGATGATACAGTTCTGATGAGCGATAGTGAATGGGAGTTGCAGGATACATACATACAAGTTTAAAGACCGTTTTGTCCACAGAGAATGTGGTTATAGTCTCACGTCCTAAATAGCTGCTTTCTAGGCGGCTCTGTCAAGGGCTGCCTCTGTTGTCAAGTTCTGTATATTGAGATCGGACCGGAGTAACTGATCCTACGTCATTCTAGGTCCACCCCTACGCGCAGCTCCCCCCACGTTCATAGTCCGGCATTTCCTCATCCAGTTCTGATCATCCATTCTCTCCACGTGTCCAAAACAACCAAGTCGGCTCGTGCGCATCTGGTAGGATCTGGTAAATATGTTTGGAACAGTGTGTGAAAAACGAAATCTGAAGGTAAATGCGGGGAAGATCAAGGTTATGGTCTTTGAAAGGGGTGCAACCACAGAATGTGAGGCATACAATTTATTTAATTTTATTTTGTTTTATTTTGATTGTATTTGTTGCTTTGATATACTTGTACAAAATAAATTTATTTTTTTCTTACTGATTGGTAACTGTCACAGATTAGGAAAGATAAGTTGACTCCCACCCTTTCTTCTCTATATGCCGGAAGATGTCTTGGAATACAGACGAAAGCTTGCAGCTCCGCGTTTCATTTTCCTAACAAGTACCAAGAAATATATAATATATATATATATATATATATATATATATATATATATATATATATATATATATATATATATATATATATATATAATTTGAAGGGGGTCTGGGGTCTGATTTTTATTTGAGCTTTAAGTCCGGGGGCATGGGGAGGATTGATCGATAATACAAACAGAAGTCAATCAAAACCCTCAATAATAACTTTGTTTAATATTCCTTTCCTATCGCTTCCTGTTCCCTATCCTCTATTCTTCCACGGTGCCCTCTATTCCCACCATGCACCCCTCTCTATCCCTCTCCCCTCCTATCCATTCCCCTTACCATCTTCTCCTATTCCCTATCCTTTATACAAACACCACAATAACACATCTAAACGTGGGATTGGGGAATTTTATTAGAACTATTGATTTTGGCTGTTACCTAAGTGTTGATTCATGTTTGGCTCAGGTGTTGCTGGGGTAAGTATATGGTGATTCAGGTGTGGTTGTGGTGGGTAGTGGTGGTAGTGGTAGTGGTGGTGGTTGTTGGTGGTAGTTATATGATGATTCAGGGGTGGTAGTTGTGGTTGTTGGTGGTAGTTATGTGGTGGTGGTAGGTTGTGGTGGTAGTGGTAGTGGTGGTGGTTGTTGGTGGTAGTTATATGATGATTCAGGGGTGGTAGTTGTGGTTGTTGGTGGTAGTTATATGGTGGTTCAGGTGTGGTGGTAGTTGTGGTTGTTGGTGGTAGTTATATGGTGGTTCAGGTGTGGTGGTAGTTGTGGTGGGTGGTAGTTGTGGTTGCCTTCTGGGTGGTGTTTATGTTGATGGTGGTGATAGTTGTGGTTTTTGGTGGTAGTATTAGTTGGTAGACTATTAAGATTGATGTTTGGTAGTTGTGGTGGGTGGATTGGTAGTTAGTGTTGGTAGTTGGTGGTAGTTTTAGTTGAGTGATTAAGATAGATGGTAGTAGTTGTGGTGGGTGGGTTGGTTGTTGGTGGTGGTAGTTGTGGATGGTGGTGTGGGAGTTATGGTTGTTTTCTGAGGGCTTTACATTTGTGTTGGTGGTGGTAGTTGTGGTTGTGGAAGAAGTGGTTGAGAGAGTGATTAATGTCCGAGTCAGGTGTTGATGGGGGTAATTATATAGAGATTCAGGTGTTATTGATGATGGTGGTAGTTGTGGTTGTTTGGTAGTAGTTGTGGTTGTTTGGTGGTAGTTGCGGTGGTTTGGTGGTAGTTGCGGTTGTTTGGTGGTAGTAGTTGTTGTTTGGTGGTAGTTGTTGTTTGGTGGTAGTTGTGGTTGTTTGGTGGTAGTAGTTGTTGTTTGGTGGTAGTTGTGGTTGTTTGGTGGTAGTAGTTGTTTGGTGGTAGTTGTGGTTGTTTGGTGGTAGTTGTGGTTGTTTGGTGGTAGTAGTTGTTGTTTGGTGGTAGTTGTGGTTGTTTGGTGGTAGTTGTGGTTGTTTGGTGGTAGTTGTGGTTGTTTGGTGGTAGTTGTGGTTGTTTGGTGGTAGTTGTGGTTGTTTGGTGGTAGTAGTGGTTATTTGGTGGTAGTTGTGGTTATTTGGTGGTAGTAGTTGTTGTTTGGTGGTAGTTGTTGTTTGGTGGTAGTAGTGGTTGTTTGGTGGTAGTAGTTGTTGTTTGGTGGTAGTTGTGGTTGTTTGGTGGTAGTTGTTGTTTGGTGGTAGTGGTGGTTGTTTGGTGGTAGTAGTGGTTGTTTGGTGGTAGTAGTTGTTGTTTGGTGGTTGTTTGGTGGTAGTTGTTGTTTGGTGGTAGTTGTGGTTGTTTGGTGGTAGTTGTTGTTTGGTGGTAGTTGTGGTTGTTTGGTGGTAGTTGTGGTTGTTTGTTGGTGGTAGTTGTGGTTGTTGTGGTAGTAGTTGTGGTAGTTGTGGTTGTTTGGTGGTAGTTGTTGTTTGGTGGTAGTTGTGGTTGTTGGTAGTAGTGGTTGTTTGGTGGTGGTAGTTGTTGTTTGGTGGTAGTTGTGGTTGTTTGGTGGTGGTAGTTGTTTGGTGGTAGTTGTGGTTGTTTGGTGGTAGTGGTGGTTGTTTGGTGGTAGTAGTTGTTGTTTGGTGGTAGTTGTGGTTGTTTGGTGGTAGTTGTTGTTTGGTGGTAGTGGTGGTTGTTTGGTGGTAGTAGTGGTTGTTTGGTGGTAGTAGTTGTTTGGTGGTAGTTGTGGTTGTTTGGTGGTAGTTGTTGTTTGGTGGTAGTAGTTGTTTGGTGGTAGTTGTTGTTTGGTGGTAGTGGTGGTTGTTTGGTGGTAGTAGTGGTTGTTTGGTGGTAGTTGTGGTTGTTTGGTGGTAGTTGTGGTTGTTTGGTGGTAGTAGTGGTTGTTTGGTGGTAGTTGTGGTTGTTTGGTGGTAGTAATTGTTGTTTGGTGGTAGTTGTGGTTGTTTGGTGGTAGTAGTGGTTGTTTGGTGGTAGTAGTTGTTGTTTGGTGGTAGTTGTGGTTGTTTGGTGGTAGTAGTTGTTGTTTGGTGGTAGATGTGGTTGTTTGGTGGTAGTAGTTGTTGTTTAGTGGTAGTTTTGGTTGTTTGGTGGTAGTTGTGGTTGTTTGGTGGTAGTGGTTGTTTGTTGGTGGTAGTTGTGGTTGTTTGTTGGTGGTAGTTGTGGTTGTTTGTTGGTGGTAGTTGTGGTTGTTTGTTGGTGGTAGTTGTGGTTGTTTGGTGGTGGTAGTTGTGGTTGTGGTGGGTAGTGGTTGTTTGGTAGTAGTAGTTGTTGTTTGGTGGTAGTTGTGGTTGTTTGGGGTAGGTTGTTTGGTGGTAGTTGTTGTTGTTGGTGGTAGTAGTTGTGGTTGTTTGGTGGTAGTTGTTGGTGGTGGTGGTAGTGGTGGTAGTAGTGGTTGTTTGGTGGTAGTAGTTGTTGTTTGGTGGTAGTTGTGGTTGTTTGGTGGTAGTAGTTGTTGTTTGGTGGTAGTTGTGGTTGTTTGGTGGTAGTTGTGGTTGTTTGGTGGTAGTTGTTGTTTGGTGGTAGTGGTGGTTGTTTGGTGGTAGTTGTGGTTGTTTGGTGGTAGTGGTTGTTGTTTGGTGGTAGTTGTGGTTGTTTGGTGGTAGTTGTGGTTGTTTGGTGGTAGTAGTGGTTGTTTGGTGGTAGTGGTGGTTGTTTGGAGGTAGTAGTGGTTGTTTGGTGGTAGTAGTGGTTGTTTGGTGGTAGTTGTGGTTGTTTGGTGGTAGTAGTTGTTGTTTGGTGGTAGTGGTGGTAGTTGTGGTTGTTTGGTGGTAGTAGTTGTTGTTTGGTGGTAGTTGTGGTTGTTTGGTGGTTGTTTGGTGGTAGTAGTGGTTGTTTGGTGGTAGTGGTGGTTGTTTGGAGGTAGTAGTGGTTGTTTGGTGGTAGTTGTGGTTGTTTGGTGGTAGTTGTGGTAGTGGTGGTTGTTTGGAGGTAGTGGTGTTTGGTGTTGGTGGTTTGTTTGGTGGTAGTGTGGTGTGGGTAGTAGTGGTGTAGTGGTTGTTTGGTGGTAGTAGTTGTTGTTTGGTGGTAGTTGTGGTTGTTTGGTGGTAGTAGTTGTTGTTTGGTGGTAGTAGTGGTTGTTTGGTGGTAGTAGTGGTTGTTTGGTGGTAGTAGTTGTTGTTTGGTGGTAGTTGTGGTTGTTTGGTGGTAGTAGTTGTTGTTTGGTGGTAGTTGTGGTTGCTTGATGGTAGTTGTGGTTGTGAGTTATGAGTTTGTTTATGATTGTTGAGAGTTTTATTAGCTGGATTACTCTAGTCGTTTGAGAGTTATAGAGGTTAATGTTCAAGAGTTTTGGCCTACTTATTTATAAATGATCTTTGTGGTACATATGTAAGTAGGGTACATTAACCCTTTCAGCACCATGACGCATTTTTACTTTTGATTTTGGCTAATATACGATTTTATGCAGTTAAGAAGGTCCTATGCTACACAGAGGGTTTATTGAGATGGTTTATAGCCATTTGAGTCGTAGAGAGAGAATCTAAACTAAAGAAACTCGTCTAATGATAACCAGAATATGATCAGAATTACGTTATGGGAGTGAAGGGGTTAAAAGGCAAGTTTATATCTAGCCATTACAACACCACACACTTTTGTACTGAAAGAGATTTGTATTTATGTGTTTTATTAATTATTTATTCTATTTATGTATCTTATTTTTATTTGTTTCCTCCCTAAACCTCCATCAAACTTAAAGGATATCCCAAAGACCCCCCCCCCCTCTCTTTCTCTCTCTCTCTCGCTCTCGCTCTCTCTCTCTCTCTCTCTCTCTCTCTCTCTCTCTCTCTCTCTCTCTCAGTAATATTTACAGCTTCTACAACTCCCTGGGTGAGAGTAAGAGCTAAGAGTCGACCACAGTTAAGGTTATGTTATTACTCACACACACACACGCCCATACATTATACACACCCACACACACACACACAGCCACACACACAACGAATGCGAAGATGTAAACTCATCTGGACTTACTGGTGTTGATGTTGTTCTTGTTGATGTTGTTGTTGTTGATGTTGTTAGTCTTGATTAGGAGAGAGAGAGGAGCACTTTACTTTATTGTCCTATTCTTCCACTATAAACTGTCCCTGTCTAGTAGTATTAGTATTGGGACCGCAAGGTCTTTGTGGTCTGAGTATGGGAGCAGGCCACTTCGCCTCATTACCACTTCGCCTTGGTCTCTTCGCCTCATAACCACAACGCCTTACAACCATTTCGCCATTGGCGATGGGCTGGTCTATCAGAGTGAGACCTGAGCGATCTCTGCCATACCCATAGCTTACTCTGACTGTTCCTTTTACTTATATATTTTCTAAATCTCAAGTGACGGCGTCTCTTCCGTGGATTGACCTCCCAATCTACCAAGATTGGAAGCTAAAGCGTCACATTATTCCTTTGCCCCTCAACTTTCTCTTCATAATTGCTGAGGGGCACAGGGCCCTGGGTGGGGCTTTGGTTTCCCGGGCGTTTACGCACCCTCTCAGCTCCCCGCCATGGAGTGGCTTCGGTCACCCAGGCTTTATTGTGGTCGGCAGGGAGGGTTCTGTGGGGGCGCTCGTTTATGGCCTTGGCCTTACTCGGGGCCTTGGGGCTGTTCGGCCAGGCAGCTTGGGGAACAACAACAACAACAACAACCATTTCGCCTTGTAACCACTACGCCTCGCTACTACTTCGCCTCACGACAACAACGCCTCAGCTCCAGTTCGCCTCACGCTTTCTTACCGCTTCACCTCTCTACTAAGTTGACGCACAGTTTGAACGATGTACATTAGTTTTTGATAGTTATGTTAGGTTAGGTTAGGTTATGGAAGCTGAGTCATGAGGCGAACTGGTGCTGAGGCGTCATTGACGCAAGGCGAAGTGGTAGTGAGGCGTAGTGGTGGCAAGGCGAACTGGTCGTGAGGCGTAATGGACATAGGCGAAGTGGTCATGAGGCGAAGTAGTCGTGAGGCGAAGTAGTCGTGAGGCGGAGTGACTGGATAGCCTGAGTATCTGTAACTCTCTCACTCTCTCTCTCTCTCACTCTCACTCTCACACATACACACACTCACTCTCACACACACACCATTACCATAACCTAGCCTTTATTAATAACCCTTTATGCCCCCGCCCCCTCTTAGCACACACACACACACACACACACACACACACACATACATGATACCTTAAGGGGGAGGGAGTAACTTTTTATGGACCCCCTTCTCCCGCATGTTTACCATATAAGTTTTGACATTTTACTAGCCTGCACTAGCCATCAAACTCTCTCTCTCTCTCTCTTTGTCTGTCTGTCTGTCTGTCTGTCTGTCACTCTCTCTCTCTCTCTCTCTCTCTCTCTCTCTCTGTCTGTGTGTCTGTCTGTCTGTCTCTGTCTGTCTGTCTGTCACTCACTTCACTCACTCACTCACTCACTCACTCACTCACTCACTCACTCACTCACTCTCTCACTCTCTCTCACTCTCTCTCTGTCTGTCACTCACTCACTCTCTCTCTCACTCTTTCTGTCTGTATGTATGTCTGTCACTCTTTCTTTCACTCTCACTCCCACTCTCTCCCACACACACACACCTACACCTACACCTACATGAACAATAGGTCCCGTGTGTACCATAATATAATTTGGCTTATATTATGTCTCCACAGTACAGTACATTAAGATCATCACTATCTCTCGTTCACACTCACACACTATCTCTCTCTCTCTCTCTCTCTCTCTCTCTCTCTCTCTCTCTCTCTCTCTCTCTCTCTCTCTCTCTCTCTCACACTCTTGGTTGTACCCTCACCCAGGCTTGAACAATGGACAGTCAGGAGTTCATGGTGGAGTGGATTGAAGCATGGACTCTAGTAATTACTGACCGTTATTATATCCTAGGTGAGGGTACAAACACACACACACACACACACACAGACAGACAGACACACACACACACAGCCCGTAGCCTAGTAGGTAGAGCTCTCGTCTCACACACGAGGGGTCGGGGGTTCAATCCCCGGCCGGGCGGAGACAAATTGGGCTTGTCTCCTTTCATGTGTTAGCCTCGGTTCACCTAGCTGTAAATAGGTACCTGGAATAAGTGGGCGACGTTGTGACGTCCCATCTGGGGTTGGCAAAAATGGTACAAGGCGAGATGGGTATCATATGGTTCACCTAAGCTGATGGCTACCTAAGCCTTCGGGCGAGACGGTACCGTCTATAGTGAGAATGGTACCATACAGATCCACCCTAAGCCTTCGTTTCCGATGTCGCCAATTGGCTAAAAATACAGACTACACACACATCCACAGCCACTCCAACGATACATATAACACCTACACATATAGGAGGCGGGAAATAACGAGCATGCTCACTCCCGCAATACAACTAGAGTAAGTACACACACACACACACACACACACACACACACACACACACACACACATATATCTGTCTGTATGTCTTTCCTATGATTCTCCCTTAAAATTGCCGTTAAATGTTCCCCGTGTGACAGTGTGAGGGGGTACAACAGCTTTAACACCCCCCAGCCCCCCCCCCCCCCCCCCCCCCCCTCTGAGATCTGCCTTACTGAATTATTATGCACTCTTAAATCCCCCCCTGACTCTCTCTCTCTCTCACTCTATCTCACTCACTAACTCTCTAACATACTCTCTCTCTCTCTCTCACTCACTCACTCACTCACACTCTCTCTCACTCTCTTTATTTTTCTCTCGCTCTCTCTCTCTCTCTCTCTCTCTCTCTCTCCCTCCTGAGTATGTATGTATGTATGTATGTATACACTCAGACACATACCCCATCATAGCTGGGGGTGGCCGACTCGAGACAGAGCCCGAACAGAAGCACCAACACATAGAAGAAAACAAACTTACCTTATTGAATTATTTTACACTGTTAACCTCCCTAGACCTCCATCAAACTTAAAAAACATCCATTAGATCCCTGTTCTAGATTAATTTGTACATTTTTTGGTAGAAAAATGTCCCGGGATTCTTCAAAAATAACAGGCTCACTATCGTTCGCCAGGAAAAAATCGACACCTAAATAGCACGAAAGGTCTTAATATTGACAAACAATTAGGGCGAAAAGTCTTAAAAAATCGACAAACTAATGGGGTAAACATCTTAACACTAATGGGGCTAAACATGAGGGACAAGAGGGTCTAGAAAACTCCCCTTAAAGGTATTTGGCTGGTATTTAACCTATATTGCTATTCCTTGTAACTCCTTGTAGGTTTACCACCATTCCTTGTAACTCCTTGGCCAGGTTTGTCTATTTTTAGAAATAATTTTTTGTCTGTGGTCAGTGGTTGAATATTAACTGCTCTCTCTCTCTCTCTCTCTCTCTCTCTCTCTCTCTCTCCGTACATTGTCTCACATATTTGTTAACTTAAACATATATCTACCTACCTACCTACTCTCTCTCTCTCTCTCTCTCTCTCTCTCTCTCTCTCTCTCTTTCTCTCTATCAGCGTTTTACGGGCCATCATTTTATTAAACCATTTGCCTATTTAATCTCCATCCATCCATCTGGTTCTAGCTCTCACTTTAATGTTCTCTCTCTCTCTCTCTCTCTCTCTCTCTCTCTCTCTCTCTCTCTCTCTCTCTCTCTCTCTCTCGCTCTCCCCGAAACCTTTCTCTAAAACCGAGTCAACAATGTTCAGAAGTTGTTAAGAAGGCAAACAAAATAATTGGCTTTATAGGCAGGTCATTTGAGCATAAATCCAAAGAAGTTATCCTAACCCTTTACAATTCCTTAGTCCGCCCTCTTCTGGAATACTGCGTTCAATCCTGGTGCACTTATTACCAAAAATATATAGACAAGCTAGAGCCAGTTCAACGTAGAGTTACCAAAATGATACCTAGCCTAAAGAACAAACCATACGAAGAGCGTCTTAGAGAATTCAATCTATTTCCTTTAACCCAGCGCAGATTAAGAGGTGACTTAATTCAAGTGTTCAAAATCATCAAAGGCATCGACAATATGGACTGTAGTAAGTACTTCACTATCGACCAATCGAATTACACGCGGGGAAACGGTTGCACAATTATTGGTAAATCCTTTAACTCACACGAATCTAAGAATTTCTTCTTCAATCGAGTTGTCAACTTGTGGAATGGGCTTCCCCGAAACGTTATAGACTGCATCACCGTTGATTCATTTAAACTCCGCCTAGACAAATATCTCGCATCAAACCCGCGACTGACTGCGTTTGTAAATGAATAACTTTATTTTATCCCCCCCTCAGTTTCTAACCCATCTGTCCCCTACTAACTTCCTAATCCTGCCACGGACATTAGTTCCAGGGCAGTAATTCCCTTTCCAATGTTCCCTTACCCACTCTAAACCACTGTTTGGACACTTGATCCTCAGTGTTTTGGAGGACAAGCAACCTAGAAGGGTCACTATATCTGTTGTTGCTTTATTTCCTTTGTACTCTGTCTCTCACACTCTCTCTCACTCAATCTCTCTCTCACTCTCACTCACTCACTACTCACTCACACACTCTCTCTCTCTCTCTCACCCGTATAGGTAAGCCATGGTCAATATTAATGAACTCTACCGGACACACTACTGTATATTATCCTGCCAGGCTTAAGGGGAGATGGACCCCCTTCTCCCTCAGGTTTAGCCCCATTAGTTTTCAGATTTTAAGATGTGTTTTCCCCATTAGTTTGTCGAGTTTAAGACCTCTCGCCCCATTTCGTTGTACATATTAAGACCTTTCGTGCCATTTAGGTGTCCATCTTTTTTCCTGGTGAATGATAGTGAGCCTGCAATTTCGGAAGACGCGGCCTTCGGCCGGAAAATATTTCTTCCGAAAAATGTACAAATTAATCTAGAAGGAGGATCTATTGGATGTTATATATATACAGTATATATATAGAGAGAGTATATATATATATATATACAGTATATATGTATATATTCGTTTTCGTGTCGGTGTGTCCCTCTCCCCTAAGAAAAGAAAATACAAAATATAATCCCTCATTTTTAACACTGCAGACTTATGAGAGATAAATAAAATAAATACCCTTAATGGAAGAAAAGAAATGTGAGAATAATGGAGGGAGAGAGCGAGAGCGAGAGCCAGCACATGGGGGAGAGATAGGAAGTTGAGCGAGATAATAACTTGAGCAGGGGAGAGACAGAGAGAGAGAGAGAGGTATATAGATAGATAGATAGTTAGAGAGAGATATATATATATATATATAGATAGATAGATAGTGAGAGAGAGAGAGACAGAGATAGATATATATTGAGAGAGAGAGACAGAGAGATAGATATTGAGAGAGAGAGAGATAGATAGATAGAGAGTGAGAGAGAGATAGATAGATAGAGAGTGAGAGAGATAGATAGATATTGAGAGAGACAGAGAGATAGATAGATATTGAGAGAGAGAGATAGATATATATTGAGAGAGAGACAGAGAGATAGATAGATATTGAGAGAGAGAGACAGAGAGATAGATAGATATTGAGAGAGAGAGAGAGAGAGATAGATAGATAGTGAGATAGAGACAGAGAGATAGATAGATATTGAGAGAGAGAGGGGGTATATAGATAGATATTGAGAGAGATAGATAGATATTGAGAGAGAGAGATATAGATATATATTGAGAGAGATAGATAGATATTGAGAGAGAGAGAGACAGAGAGAGAGATAGATAGTGAGATAGAGACAGAGAGATAGATAGATATTGAGAGAGAGAGGGGGTATATAGATAGATATTGAGAGAGAGAGACAGAGAGATAGATAGATATTGAGAGAGAGAGAGATAGATATATATTGAGAGAGAGAGAGAGACAGAGAGATAGATAGATATTGAGAGAGAGAGATATATATATATTGAGAGAGAGAGAGAGAGATAGATAGATATTGAGAGAGAGAGAGATAGATAGATAGTGAGATAGAGACAGAGAGATAGATAGATATTGAGAGAGAGAGGGGGGTATATAGATAGATAGTTAGATAAATAGAGAGACAGAGAGAGTGAGAAAGAGTCCATTTTTGTCAACCTAAAACAAACTGAGGGTGAAGGGAGGTGTTTTATCTGGACCCCCTTCTCCCTCATGTTTACCCACATTAGTTTTTAGATTTTAAGGCGTTCCCCTCATTAGTTTGGCGATTTTAAAACCTTTCGCCCCATTTATTTGTCAATTACAAGACCTTTCGTGCCATGTAGGTGTCGATTACTATCTCAGGGGGGTCTTGGGGGTGTTTTATTTTATTTTGTTATGAACTTGATGGGGTTATATATATATATATACAGTATATATATATATATATATATATATATATATATATATATATATATATATATATATATATATACTGTATATATAACTAATAAATAAGCATATAATACATTTAAATTAAGGATAAAAATAAATGGATTGATAAATAGAATTACAAAATAAACATGGCAATACAATCTGCCTCTGATATATTGATAAACTATGCATCCTTAACCCGGGAACTGCTGGGAGACTCTTAAGAGTTCCCCCAGCGGACTGCTGGGAGACTCTTAAGAGTGAGTGAAAAAAAAAATCAACTTTTGACATCGAAAAAAAAATATTTTGTTTATTTTTATTTTTTTATTTTTGTTTGGCCCCTGAGCCATGCAAAATCTCAGTCCTCTACCTCCCCTCCTTCCCCACTTTCCTCCTCTCCTTCAGTTATCACCTATTTTCCCTGTTATTCCCTTATTCTGAGGTATATTTTCGTGCTAACATTAGCGAGTTGCAAGCAGGGTGTTGCCATCACTGATGGCAAGCGAGTGCAAGAGAGAGAGAGAGAGTATCGATCGACTGTGTCTCAGTGGCCTTGGGGGAAATTGGCGGGAAAGCAGCTTGCCTCACCCATACATTATACAACTCGCGGGCTATATCTCCGATTTTGACCATCCAAACGCTGTTTTCACTCGTTTTATTGTTGTTTCAGGTTAATACCTTTATAATCAACCCATATATGGATAAGTATTAATGCTATTAATGGTACAATGAATATTTTAGTGACGGAAACACCTCAAATACGTCAGCACAGGGGGACGTTTCCAATTACCCCCATGCGCACTTGTTAGGTTAAGGGGAGATTTACACCTGGAGCATTTTTTTCTGGACCCCTTTCTCCCTCATGTTTAGCCCCATTGCTTTTGAGATTTTAAGACGTTCGCCCTAGTAGTTTGGACATTTTAAGACATTTTGCCCCATTTCTGTCAATGTTAAGATCTTTCGTGCCATTTAGGTGTCGATTTTTTCCTGGCGAGCGATAGCGAGCCTGTATTTTAAGAGCAACCGGCCTCCGGCCGGGAAATTTTTCTACCGAAAAATGTACAAATTTATCTTGAATGGGGGTCTAGGGGGTGTAATTCTAAGCTTGATGAAAACGTAGGGAACAAACTAAATACCTCCCCTTAACCCTTTGAGTACCAGCGACGTGTGGTATATTGTACTCTAGCTGTATTTAGACGATATTATGCAGCTTAGGAAGGATCTGGGGTAGTTAAAGGGGTTGGTTGGGATAGTTTGAAAGCTGTATTATGGCCAGAGGTCCTGCCTAAGCTGAATAAAATCGTCTAATAGTTGCCAGAACATGATGAAAAGAATGTCCCTGGTATTGTTTTTTTTTTTTTTTTTTTTTTTTTTTTTTTTTTTTTTTTAATTTGATGGAGGTCTAGGGAGGAAACTAGAAAAATAATAAATACATGCCAAAATCGCCCAAAAAGTGAACCATCCATTGACCTTTTGTTCTGACGGTCATAAAATGGGGTGACCTTTGGGGTACGCAAAAATTCACCAGAGGAATTTTGTTATATTAGGATTTAAGGGTGGATGGGCCGGTTTTTTGGACCACTTTCTCCCTCATATTTAGCCCCATTAGTTTTCAGATGTTAAAATGTATGCCCTATTAGTTAGTCGATTTTAAGACCTTTCGCCCCATTTCTTCGTCAATATTTAGACCTTTCGTGCTATTTAGGTGTCGATTTTTTCCCTGGCGAACGATAGTGAGCCTGTAATGTTGGAAGAATCGGCCTTCGGCCGGGAATTTTTCTACCAAAAAATTTACAAATTAACCTAGAAGAGGGATCTAATGGATGTTTGTTTTTTTAATTTGATGGAAGTCTAGGGAGGAAACTAGAAAAATAATGTATACATGCAAAAATCGCCCAAAAAGTGAACCATCCCCCCCTTAACCCTTTCTGTACCAGGGACGTTTTTTGTTTCTAGATTTAAGAAGGTTCTGTAGTCATAAAAAAGGGTTAAATAAGATAGTTTGAAGCCTGTTGATTGCTGGAGGCCCCTCTTAAACTGAATAAAATCGTCTATTATTATTCAGTGTATAATGTAAAGGACAAAACTGGTACTGAACGGGTTAAGGGGAGATGGGGTAATTTTTCTGGTCCCCTTTCTCCCTCGTGTTAAGCCCCATTATTTTGAGATTATAAGATGTTCGGTTCATAAGTTTGGCGATTTTAACACCTTTTGCCCCATTTCGTTGTCAATTTAAGACCTTTCGTGCCATCTATGTGTCATTTTTTTCCTGGCGAGCGACAGTGAGCCTGATAATCAGACAATCAGGTAGATAATCAGACACACACACACACACATACAGGTAGATAATCAGACAGACAGACACACATACAGGTAGATAATCAGACAGACAGACATACAGGTAGATAATCAGACAGACAGACACCCATACAGGTAGATAATCAGACAGACAAACACACATACAGGTAGATAATCAGACAGACAGACAGACAAACATACATGCAGGTAGATAATCAGACAGACACACATACAGGTAGATAATCAGACAGACATACACACATACAAATAGATAATCAGACAGACAGACTCACATACAGGTAGATAATCAGACAGACACACACATCCAGGTAGATAATCAGACAGACACACACATACAGGTAGATAATCAGACAGACATACACACATACAGATAGATAATCAGACAGACAGACTCACATTCAGGTAGATAATCAGACAGACACACACACATACAGATAGATAATCAGACAGACAGACACACATACAGGTAGATGATCAGACAGACACACATACAGGTAGATAATCAGACAGACAGACAAACACACATACTGTACAGGTAGATAATCAGACAGACAAACATACATACAGGTAGATAATCAGACACACACATACAGGTAGATAATCAGACAGACAGACAGACAAACATACATGCAGGTAGATAATCAGACACACACACATACAGGTAGATAATCAGACAGACAGACATACATACAGGTTGATAATCAGACAGACAGACATACATACAGGTAGATAATCAGACAGACAGACACACATACAGGTAGATAATCAGACACACATACAGGTAGATAATCAGACAGACAGACAGACACATACAGGTAGATAATCAGACAGACACACATACTGGTAGATAATCAGACACACAGACATACAGGTAGATAATCAGACACACACACAGGTAGATAATCAGACAGACAGACATACAGGTAGATAATCAGATAGACAGACACATACAGGTAGATAATCAGACAGACCCACATACAGGTAGATAATCAGACACACATACAGGTAGATAATCAGACAGACAGACATACAGGTAGATAATCAGACACACAGGCATACAGGTAGATAATCAGACACACAGACACACATACAGGTAGATAATAAGACACACACACAGGTAGATAATCAGACAGACAGACACACGTACAGGTAGATAATCAGACACACACATACAGGTAGATAATCAGACAGACACACATACAGGTAGATAATCAGACAGACAGACACACATACAGGTAGATAATAAGACACACACACACACAGGTAGATAATCAGACAGATAGACACACATACAGGTAGATAATAAGACACACACATACAGGTAGACAATCAGACAGACAGACACACATACAGGTAGATAATCAGACAGACACACATACAGGTAGATAATCAGACAGACAGACACACATACAGGTAGATAATCAGACAGACAGACACACATACAGGTAGATAATCAGACATACACACATACAGGTAGATAATCAGACAGACGACACACATACAGGTAGATAATCAGACAGACAGACACACATTCAGGTAGATAATCAGACACACACATACAGGTAGATAATCAGACAGACAGACACACATACAGGTAGATAATCACACACACATACTTACAGGTAGATAATCAGACAGACATACACACAGGTAGATAATCAGAGACAGACACACATACAGGTAGATAATCAGACAGACAGACAAACACACATACAGGTAGATAATCAGACAGACAGACACACATACAGGTAGATAATCAGACAGACAGACAGACACACATACAGGTAGATAATCAGACAGACAGACAAACACACATACAGGTAGATACTCAGACAGACACACATACAGGTAGATAATCAGACAGACAGACAGGTAGATAATCAGACAGACAGACAGACACACACACATACAGGTAGATAATCAGACAGACAGACATACAGGTGGATAATCAGACAGACAGACAGACAGACACACATACAGGTACTGTAGATAATCAGACAGACACACATACAGGTAGATAATCAGACAGACAGACAGGTAGATAATCAGACAGACAGACACACACACATACAGGTAGATAATCAGACAGACAGACAGACATACAGGTAGATAATCAGACAGACACACATACAGGTAGATAATCAGACACACAGACAGACACACATACAGGTAGATAATCAGACAGACAGACAGGTAGATAATCAGACAGACAGACAGGTAGATAATCAGACAGACAGACAGACACACATACAGGTAGATAATCAGACAGACAGACAGACACACATACAGTGTGTGTGTAAGTGTGAGAGTCCGAGTGTAGGGGGTGAGACAGTGAAGCACGGGAACGAGGTGGCTTCAGAGATGGGGTCGTTTCGGGCCATGAGTGAGCACCGTGCCTCATGTGAAGGCAAGATGGCAGGTGCTCGTTGTACTCTACGTGCTTCACATGTCTCACTCCCTAGACTGGAACAAGACCTCACGGGCTTCACTGTTCATTGTAAAGCGGTGAATGTTAAGGCTCTCAGCCTATGCCCGAGAGGAAGTAAGTTGGAATATAGAAACAAAAATAAAAATAAAAAATAAGACAGGTAGATAATCAGACAGACAGACAGACACACACACATACAGGTAGATAATCAGACAGACAGACAGACATACAGGTGGATAATCAGACAGACAGACAGACACACATACAGGTAGATAATCAGACAGACAGACAGACACACATACAGGTAGATAATCAGACAGGCAGGTAGATAATCAGACAGACAGACAGACACACATACAGGTAGATAATCAGACAGACAGACAGACAGACACACATACAGGTAGATAATCAAACAGACACAGACAGACAAACAGACAGATAGATAATCAGACAGACAGACAGACACACATACAGGTAGATAATCAGACAGACAGACAGGTAGATCATCAGACAGACAGACAGACACACATACAGGTAGATAATCAGACAGACAGACACACACACATACAGGTAGATAATCAGACAGACAGACAGACAGACATACAGGTAGATAATCAGACAGACAGACACACATACAGGTAGATAATCAGACAGACAGACAGACATACAGGTAGATAATTAGACAGACAGACAGACATACAGGTAGATAATCAGACAGACAGGCACACATACAGGTAGA
>CM064528.1:47311330-47323830 GCA_032716605.1 Paralithodes platypus
GACAGAGCCCGAACAGAAGCACCAACACATAGAAGAAAACAAACTTACCTTATTGAATTATTTTACACTGTTAACCTCCCTAGACCTCCATCAAACTTAAAAAACATCCATTAGATCCCTGTTCTAGATTAATTTGTACATTTTTTGGTAGAAAAATGTCCCGGGATTCTTCCAAAATTACAGGCTCACTATCGTTCGCCAGGAAAAAATCGACACCTAAATAGCACGAAAGGTCTTAATATTGACAAACAATTAGGGCGAAAAGTCTTAAAAAATCGACAAACTAATGGGGTAAACATCTTAACACTAATGGGGCTAAACATGAGGGACAAGAGGGTCTAGAAAACTCCCCTTAAAGGTATTTGGCTGGTATTTAACCTATATTGCTATTCCTTGTAACTCCTTGTAGGTTTACCACCATTCCTTGTAACTCCTTGGCCAGGTTTGTCTATTTTTAGAAATAATTTTTTGTCTGTGGTCAGTGGTTGAATATTAACTGCTCTCTCTCTCTCTCTCTCTCTCTCTCTCTCTCCGTACATTGTCTCACATATTTGTTAACTTAAACATATATCTACCTACCTACCTACCTACTTATCTCTCTCTCTCTCTCTCTCTCTCACATATTTGTTAATCTTTAACCTACCTACCTACTCTCTCTCTCTCTCTCTCTCTCTCTCTCTCTCTATCAGCGTTTTACGGGCCATCATTTTATTAAACCATTTGCCTATTTAATCTCCATCCATCCATCTGGTTCTAGCTCTCACTTTAATGTTCTCTCTCTCTCTCTCTCTCTCTCTCTCTCTCTCTCTCTCTCTCTCTCTCTCTCTCTCTCTCTCTCTCTCTCCCCGAAACCTTTCTCTAAAACCGAGTCAACAATGTTCAGAAGTTGTTAAGAAGGCAAACAAAAATAATTGGCTTTATAGGCAGGTCATTTGAGCATAAATCCAAAGAAGTTATCCTAACCCTTTACAATTCCTTAGTCCGCCCTCTTCTGGAATACTGCGTTCAATCCTGGTGCACTTATTACCAAAAATATATAGACAAGCTAGAGCCAGTTCAACGTAGAGTTACCAAAATGATACCTAGCCTAAAGAACAAACCATACGAAGAGCGTCTTAGAGAATTAAATCTATTTCCTTTAACCCAGCGCAGATTAAGAGGTGACTTAATTCAAGTGTTCAAAATCATCAAAGGCATCGACAATATGGACTGTAGGAAGTACTTCACTATCGACCAATCGAATTACACGCGGGGAAACGGTTGCACAATTATTGGTAAATCTTTTAACTCACACGAATCTAAGAATTTCTTCTTCAATCGAGTTGTCAACTTGTGGAATGGGCTTCCCCGAAACGTTATAGACTGCATCACCGTTGATTCATTTAAACTCCGCCTAGACAAATATCTCGCATCAAACCCGCGACTGACTGCGTTTGTAAATGAATAACTTTATTTTATCCCCCCTCAGTTTCTAACCCATCTGTCCCCTACTAACTTCCTA
This sequence comes from Paralithodes platypus, assembly GCA_032716605.1. NCBI lineage: Eukaryota > Metazoa > Arthropoda > Malacostraca > Decapoda > Lithodidae > Paralithodes > Paralithodes platypus. The sequence continues at coordinate 47,312,832 of CM064528.1, forward strand.
ATCCTGCCACGGACATTAGTTCCAGGTCAGTAATTCCCTTTCCAATGTTCCCTTACCCACTCTAAACCACTGTTTGGACACTTGAATCCTCAGTGTTTTGGAGGACAAGCAACCTAGAAGGGTCACTATATCTGTTGTTGCTTTATTTCCTTTGTACTCTGTCTCTCACACTCTCTCACTCAATCTCTCTCACTCAATCTCTCTCTCACTCTCACTCACTCACTACTCACTCACACACTCTCTCTCTCTCTCACCCGTATAGGTAAGCCATGGTCAATATTAATGAACTCTACCGGACACACTACTGTATATTATCCTGCCAGGCTTAAGGGGAGATGGACCCCCTTCTCCCTCAGGTTTAGCCCCATTAGTTTTCAGATTTTAAGATGTGTTTGCCCCATTAGTTTGTCGAGTTTAAGACCTCTCGCCCCATTTCGTTGTACATATTAAGACCTTTCGTGCTATTTAGGTGTCGATGTTTTTTTCCTGGTGAATGATAGTGAGCCTGTAATTTCGGAAGACGCGGCCTTCGGCCGGAAAATATTTCTTCCGAAAAATGTACAAATTAATCTAGAAGGAGGATCTATTGGTTGTTATATATACAGTATATATATAGAGAGAGTATATATATATATATACAGTATATATGTATATATTCGTTTTCGTGTCGGTGTGTCCCTCTCCCCTAAGAAAAGAAAATACAAAATATAATCCCTCATTTTTAACACTGCAGACTTATGAGAGATAAATAAAATAAATACCCTTAATGGAAGAAAAGAAATGTGAGAATAATGGAGGGAGAGAGCGAGAGCCAGCACATGGGGGAGAGATAGGAAGTTGAGCGAGATAATAACTTGAGCAGGGGAGAGACCGAGAGAGAGGTAGGTATATAGATAGATAGATAGTTAGAGAGAGAGAGAGATATATATATATATAGATAGATAGATAGTGAGAGAGAGAGAGACAGAGAGATATATATATATTGAGAGAGAGAGACAGAGAGATAGATATTGAGAGAGAGAGAGATAGATAGATAGAGAGAGAGAGAGATAGATAGATAGAGAGTGAGAGAGAGACAGAGATAGGTAGATATTGAGAGAGAGACAGAGATAGATAGATATTGAGAGAGAGAGAGAGATAGATATATATTGAGAGATAGAGAGAGAGACAGAGAGATAGATAGATATTGAGAGAGACAGAGAGATAGATAGCTATTGAGAGAGAGAGAGATAGATAGATAGATAGTGAGATAGAGACAGAGAGATAGATAGATATTACAAAGTACAAAGGAGTACAAAGGAAATCAAGCAACAACAGTCTAGTGACCCTTCGAGGCTGCTTGTCCTCCAAAACACTGAGGATCAAGTGTCCAAACAGTGGTTTAGAGTGGGTAAGGGAACATTGGAAAGGGAACTACTGCCCTGGAACTAATGTCCGTGGCAGTACTAGGAAGTTAGTAGGGGACATATGGGTTAGTAACTGAGGGAGGATATAAAAAATAAAGTCATTTACAAACGCAGTCAGTCGCGGGTTTGGATGCGAGATATTTGTCTAGGCGGAGTTTAAATGAATCAACAGGCTGGCAGTCGATAACGTCTCGGGAAGCCCATTCCACAGTTGACAACTCGATTGAAGAAGAAATTCTTAGATTCGTGTGAGTTAAAAGATTTACCAATAATTTTGCAACCGTTTCCCCGCGTGTAAATTAGATTGGTCGATAGTGAAGTACTTACTACAGTTCATATTGTCGATGCCTTTGATGATTTTGAACACTTGAATTAAGTCACCTCTTAATCTGCGCTGGGTTAAAGGAAATAGATTTAATTCTCTAAGACACTCTTCGTATGGTTTGTTCTTTAGGCTAGGTATCATTTTGGTAACTCTACGTTGAAACTCGTTCTAGCTTGTTTAGTCTTTTTGGTAATAAGGGCACCAGCATTGAACGCAGTATTCCAGAAGAGGGCGGAACTAAGGAATTGTAAAAGGTTAGGATAAGTTTTTGGATTTATGCTCAAATGACCTGCCTATAAAGCCAATTATTTTGTTTGCCTTCTTAACAACTTCTGAACATTGTTGACTCGGTTTTAGGTTACTCGATATTGTTACTCCCAGATCGGTTTCTCTGTTTACATTCTTAAGCTGAGTGCCATTCATCGAATAGTTTGCTTTCTCATTTAGGTATCCGATATGTAGTACTTTACATTTATCCGCATTGAAACTCATTTGCCAAATTTGAGCCCAATGTGACAATTTATCTAGATTGTGTTGCATATCGTCAACTTGATCTTTTGAGAGTACGCTATTTGCAATTTTTGTATCGTCTGCAAATTTTAAGATTGTACAGGTGAGATCCTCATCTATGTCGTTGATGTAAATTAGAAAGAGAATTGGTCCTAGTACCGATCCCTGGGGTACCCCGCTACTTACATTGGTCCATTTAGATGCCTTACCGTTTATGACTACTCTTTGCTTTCTATCGCTGAGCCAATTTTCTATCCATTTCAACACACCGTCTTGTATTCCATGCGCTTTTAGTTTTAGCAGTAAACGTTTGTGGGGAACTTTGTCAAAGGCCTTTTGAAAATCAAGGTATATAATATCTACAGCTTTACTCTCATCGTAGAGGTTGAGGATATCGAGAGATATTGAGGATATTGAGAGAGAGAGGGGGTATATAGATAGATAGTTAGATAAATAGAGAGAGAGTGAGAAAGAGTCAATTTTTGTCAACCTAAAACAAACTGAGGGTCAAGGGAGGTGTTTTATCTGGACCCCCTTCTCCCTCATGTTTACCCACATTAGTTTTTAGATTTTAAGGCGTTCCCCTCATTAGTTTGGCGATTTTATAACCTTTCGCCCCATTTATTTGTCAATTATAAGACCTTTCGTGCCATGTAGGTGTCGATTACTATCTCTCAGGGAGTCTTGGGAGTGTTTTATTTTATTTTTTTATGAACTTGATGGGGTTATAAATATATATATATATATATATACTGTATATATAACTAATAAATAAGCATATAAACATTTAAATTAAGGATAAAAATAAATGGATTGATAAATAGAATTACAAAATAAACATGGCAATATACAATCTGCCTCTGATATATTGATAAACTATGCATCCTTAAGGGGAGATTTACACCTGGAGGATTTTTTGCTGGACCCCTTTCTCCCTCATGTTTATACCCATTGCTTTTGAGATTTTAAGACGTTCGCCCTAGTAGTTTGGACATTTTAAGACATTTTGCCCCATTTCTGTCAATTTTAAGATCTTTCGTGCCATTTAGGTGTCGATTTTTTCCTGGCGAGCGATAGCGAGCCTGTATTTTAAGAGCAACCGGCCTCCAGCCGGGAATTTTTTCTAAAAATTTACAAATTTATCTTGAAAGGGGGTCTAGGGGGTGTAATTCTAAGCTTGATGAAAACGTAGGGAACAAACTAAATACCTCCCCTTAACCCTTTGAGTACCAGCGACGTGTGGTATGTCGTATTCTAGCTGTATTTAGACGATATTATGCAGCTTAGGAAGGATCTGGGGTAGTTAAATGGGTTGGTTGGGATAGTTTGAAAGCTGTATTGTGGCCAGAGGTCCTGCCTAAGCTGAATAAAATCGTCTAATAGTTGCCAGCACATGATGAAAAGAATGTCCCTGGTATTGTATTTTTTTTTTTTTTTTTTTTTTTTTTTTAATTTGATGGAGGTCTAGGGAGGAAACTAGAAAAATAATGAATACATGCCAAAATCGCCCAAATAGTGAACCATCCATTGACCTTTTGTTCTGACGGTCATAAAATGGGGTGACCTTTGGGGTACGCAAAAATTCACCAGAGGAATTTTGTTATATTAGGATTTAAGGGTGGATGGGCCGGTTTTTTGGACCACTTTCTCCCTCATGTTTAGCCCCATTAGTTTTCAGATGTTAAGATGTATGCCCTATTAGTTAGTCGATTTTAAGACCTTTCGCCCCATTTCTTCGTCAATATTTAGACCTTTCGTGCTATTTAGGTGTCGATTTTTTCCCTGGCGAACGATAGTGAGCCTGTAATGTTGGAAGAATCGGCCTTCGGCCGGGAATTTTTCTACCAAAAAATGTACAAATTAACCTAGAAGAGGGATCTAATGGATGTTTTTTTTTTAAATTTGATGGAGGTCTAGGGTGGAAACTAGAAAAATAATGTATACATGCAAAAATCGCCCAAAAAGTGAATCATCCCCCCTTAACCCTTTCTGTACCAGGGACGTTTTTTTTTTTTTCTAGATTTAAGAAGGTTCTGTAGTCATAAAAAAGGGTTAAATAAGATAGTTTGAAGCCTGTTGATTGCTGGAGGCCCCTCTTAAACTGAATAAAATCGTCTATTATTAGTCAGTGTATAATGTAAAGGACAAAACTGGTACTGAACGGGTTAAGGGGAGATGGGGTAATTTTTCTGGTCCCCTTTCTCCCTCGTGTTAAGCCCCATTATTTTGAGATTATAAGATGTTCGGTTCATAAGTTTGGCGATTTTAACACCTTTTGCCCCATTTCGTTGTCAATTTAAGACCTTTCGTGCCATCTATGTGTAATTTGTTTCCTGGCGAGCGATAGTGAGCCTGATAATCAGACAATCAGGTAGATAATCACACACACACACACATACAGGTAGATAATCAGACAGACAGACACACATACAGGTAGATAATCAGACAGACAGACATACAGGTAGATAATCAGACAGACAGACACCCATACAGGTAGATAATCAGACAGACAAACACACATACAGGTAGATAATCAGACAGACAGACAGACAAACATACATGCAGGTAGATAATCAGACAGACACACATACAGGTAGATAATCAGACAGACATACACACATACAGATAGATAATCAGACAGACAGACTCACATACAGGTAGATAATCAGACAGACACACACATCCAGGTAGATAATCAGACAGACACACACATACAGGTAGATAATCAGACAGACATACACACATACAGATAGATAATCAGACAGACAGACTCACATTCAGGTAGATAATCAGACAGACACACACACATACAGATAGATAATCAGACAGACAGACACACATACAGGTAGATGATCAGACAGACACACATACAGGTAGATAATCAGACAGACAGACAAACACACATACTGTACAGGTAGATAATCAGACAGACAAACATACATACAGGTAGATAATCAGACACACACACATACAGGTAGATAATCAGACAGACAGACAGACAAACATACATGCAGGTAGATAATCAGACACACACATACAGGTAGATAATCAGACAGACAGACATACATACAGGTAGATAATCAGACAGACATACATACAGGTAGATAATCAGACAGACACACACACATACAGGTAGATAATCAGACACACATACAGGTAGATAATCAGACAGACAGACAGACACATACAGGTAGATAATCAGACAGACACACATACTGGTAGATAATCAGACACACAGACATACAGGTAGATAATCAGACACACACACAGGTAGATAATCAGACAGACAGACACATACAGGTAGGTAATCAGAGACACAGACATACAGGTAGATAATCAGATAGACAGACACATACAGGTAGATAATCAGACAGACCCACATACAGGTAGATAATCAGACACACATACAGGTAGATAATCAGACAGACATACATACAGGTAGATAATCAGACACACAGGCATACAGGTAGATAATCAGACACACAGACACACATACAGGTAGATAATAAGACACACACACAGGTAGATAATCAGACAGACAGACACACGTACAGGTAGATAATCAGACACACACATACAGGTAGATAATCAGACAGACAGACACACATACAGGTAGATAATCAGACAGACAGACACACATACAGGTAGATAATAAGACACACACACACACAGGTAGATAATCAGACAGATAGACACACATACAGGTAGATAATCAGACACACACATACAGGTAGACAATCAGACAGACAGACACACATACAGGTAGATAATCAGACATACACACATACAGGTAGATAATCAGACAGACAGACACACATACAGGTAGATAATCAGACATACACACATACAGGTAGATAATCAGACAGACAGACACACATACAGGTAGATAATCAGACAGACAGACACACATTCAGGTAGATAATCAGACACACACATACAGGTATATAATCAGACAGACAGACACACATACAGGTAGATAATCACACACACACACACACATACTTACAGGTAGATAATCAGACAGACATACACACAGGTAGATAATCAGAGACAGACACACATACAGGTAGATAATCAGACAGACAGACAAACACACATACAGATAGATAATCAGACAGACAGACACACATACAGGTAGATAATCAGACAGACAGACAGACACACATACAGGTAGATAATCAGACAGACAGACAAACACACATACAGGTAGATACTCAGACAGACACACATACAGGTAGATAATCAGACAGACAGACAGGTAGATAATCAGACAGACAGACAGACACACACACATACAGGTAGATTCAGACAGACAGACAGACAGACATACAGGTGGACAGACAGACAGAGACAGACAGACACACATACAGGTACTGTAGATAATCAGACAGACACACATACAGGTAGATAATCAGACAGACAGACAGGTAGATAATCAGACAGACAGACACACACACATACAGGTAGATAATCAGACAGACAGACAGACATACAGTTGGAATATCAGACACAGACAAACATACAGGTAGATACACATACATACAGACAAACAGGTAGATACACACACATACAGGTAGATCAGACAGACAGGCAGACAACAGGTAGATAATCAGACAGACAGACAGACACACATACAGGTAGATAATCAGACAGACAGACAGACACACATACAGTGTGTGTGTAAGTGTGAGAGGTGTAGGGGGTGAGACAGTGAAGCACGGGAACGAGGTGGCTTCAGAGATGGGGTCGTTTCGGGCCATGAGTGAGCACCGTGCCTCATGTGAAGGCAAGATGCAGGTGCTCGTTGTACTCTACGTGCTTCACATGTCTCACTCCCTAGACTGGAACAAGACCTCACAGGCTTCACTGTTCATGGTAGTGAATGTTAAGGCTCTCAGCCTATGCCCGAGAGGAAGTAAGTTGGAATATAGAAAAATAAAATAAAAATAAAAAATAAGACAGGTAGATAATCAGACAGACAGACAGACAGACACACACACATACAGGTAGATAATCAGACAGACATACAGGTGGATAATCAGACAGACAGACAGACACACATACAGGTAGATAATCAGACAGACAGACAGACACACATACAGGTAGATAATCAGACAGGCAGGTAGATAATCAGACAAACAGACAGACAGACACACATACAGGTAGATAATCAGACAGACAGACAGACAGACACACATACAGGTAGATAATCAAACAGACACAGACAGACAAACAGACAGATAGATAATCAGACAGACAGACAGACACACATACAGGTAGATAATCAGACAGACAAACACACACATACAGGTAGATAATCAGACAGACAGACAGACAGACATACAGGTAGATAATCAGACAGACAGACACACATACAGGTAGATAATCAGACAGACAGACACACATACAGGTAGATAATCAGACAGACAGACAGACATACAGGTAGATAATCAGACAGACATACAGGTAGATAATCAGACAGACAGGCACACATACAGGTAGATAATCAGACAGACACACACACATACAGATAGATAATCAGACAGACAGACACACATAAATATAGATAATCAGACAGACACACACACATACAGATAGATAATCAGACAGACACACACACATACAGATAGATAATCAGACAGACAGACACACATACAGATAGATAATCAGACAGACACACACACATACAGATAGATAATCAGACAGACACACACACATACAGATAGATAATCAGACAGACACACACACATACAGATAGATAATCAGACAGACAGACACACATACAGGTAGATAATCAGACAGACAGACAGACACACATACGGGTAGATAATCAGACAGACAGACAAGGTAGATAATCAGACAGACAGACACATACAGGTAGATAATCAGACAGACAGACACACATACAGGTAGATAATCAGACAGACACACACATACAGGTAGATAATCAGACAGACAGACAAGGTAGATCATCAGACAGACAGACACACATACAGGTAGATAATCAGACAGACAGACACACATACAGGTAGATAATCAGACAGACACACATACAGGTAGATAATCAGACAGACACACATACAGGTAGATAAACACACAGACAGACAGACACATACAGGTAGATAATCAGACAGACAGACACACATACAGGTAGATAATCAGACAGACAGACAGACATACAGGTAGATAATCAGACAGACAGGCACACATACAGGTAGATAATCAGACAGACAGACAAGGTAGATAATCAGACAGACAGACACACATACAGGTAGATAATCAGACAGACAGACAAGGTAGTTCATCAGACAGACAGACACACATACAGGTAGATAATCAGACAGACAGACACACATACAGGTAGATAATCAGACAGACACACATACAGGTAGATAATCAGACAGACACACATACAGGTAGATAAACACACAGACAGACAGACACACATTCAGGTAGATAATGAGACAAACAGACACACATACAGGTAGATAAACACACAGGCAGACAGACACTTAGGTAGACAGACAGACAGACAGACAGCGAGTCAAACTTACACCCTACATCTTTGACGGAAATATCTAGACAGCCTTTAGTAATTTGTATAATGCTACACTATATAGTTTGAAGTTATGTATATGTATTTTATGGTGGTGATGGTGAGGGTGGTGATGATGATAATGATGGTGAATAATATTGATGATGACGAATAGGCTTGTGATGATGATGATGATAATTGGTTGTGTGGATCTGTGATGAGGCCAATCGGCTTTCTGCAGACTCCCATTTTCTTATGTTCTTATGTTATAATGGTGTTGATGATGATGATGATGAGGGTGGTGATGATGATGATGATCGATAATGGTGATAATGATGATGATGATGAGGGTGGTGATGATGATGATAATGATGATGATGATGGTGGCGGTGGTGGTATTAGTGATAGTGGTACCTATGGTGTTGAGGATTCTACACCCTGTTCCAAACCAGTAGGCCAACCCTCTTGAACATTAACCTCTATAACTCACAAACGACTAGAGTCATCCAGCTAATATTTCTACCATTTGGGAAGGGTCAGCCAGGGAATAGGTGTGGGAATGTACAGCCCATTTGCCACAGCCCTTTTTGCGTGATAGTAGTTAGGGTTTACGATTTCTGGCCTAGTTATTTGGATCAAGGTATACTGTAAGTAGGCGAGACATCATGACATTTATCCTCTGTAACTCACAAAGGGCTAGAGCAAATTGGCTGTACATTTCCACATCTATTCCTTGACTGACTCTTCCCAAATGGTAGACATATTAGCTCGATTACTCTAGTCGTTTTTGAGTTACAGAGGTTAGAGGTCATGATTTCTCGCCTACTTGCAGCGAATAGACTATAGTGGTGGTGGTTGTGATGATGGTATTCCGATGATAGTGGTGATGGGGAGGGGTAGTGATGAATCTGATGGTGGTGGTGATGAATCTGATGGTGGTAGTGATGAATCTAATGGTGCTTGTGATGAATATGATGGTGGTGGTGATGAATATGATGGTGGTAGTGATGAATCTGATGGTGGTGGTGAAACAGAGATGACATAATAAAGGTTGGTAGCTGTGGTGATGATAATTAGTGATGGTGGTGTAAAACAGATGGTGGTGATGATGATAGTGATGAAGTGGAGAAATAGGTGATAGAGAGGAATGGTGGTTGTGGTGGTGATGGTAAATGTGATGATGGAGAAACAAATGACCTGGGAAAGATGTTTGTGGTGGTGGTGGTGGTGGTAATGGTAATGATGGTGGTGATAATGGTGGTGGTAGTGATGGTGATGGAGAAACATATGACCTGGGAGAGATGTTTGTGGTGGTGGTGGTGGTGGTGGTAATAATGGTGGTGATAATGGTGGTGGTAGTGATGGTGATGGAGAAACATATGACCTGGGAAAGATGTTTGTGGTGGTGGTGGTGGTGGTGGTGGTAATGATGGTGATGATAATGGTGGTAGTGATGGTGATGGAGAAACATATGACCTGGGAGAGATGCTTGTGGTGGTGGTGGTGGTAATGATGGTGGTGATAATGGTGGTGGTAGTGATGGTGATGGAGAAACATATGACCTGGGAAAGATGTTTGTGGTGGTGGTGGTGGTGGTAATGATGGTGGTGATAATGGTGGTGGTAGTGATGGTGATGGAGAAACATATGACCTGGGAGAGATGATGGTGGTAATGGTGATGGTGGTGTTGAAACATATGCACGCGAGAGATGTTGGTAGTGGTAGCGATGGTGGTGATGATGGTGATGGTGATGTTGTTACTGAAGATAGTGGTGTTGATAATGGTGGTGATGATGGTGATGGTACTGAAGATAGTGATGGTGATAGCGATGGTGGTGATGTTGGTGAGGGTGATGTTGTTAATGAAGATAGTGATGGTGGTAATGGTGATGGTAATGGTGGTAGTAGTGTTGAAACTTATGCACGCGAGAGATGTTGGTAGTGGTAGCGATGGTGGTGATGATGGTGATGGTGATATTACTGAAGATAGTGGTGTTGATGATGGTGATGGTACTGAAGATAGTGATGGTGATAGCGATGGTGGTGATGTTGGTGATGGTGATGTTACTGAAGATAGTGATGGTGGTGATGATGTTGATACTAAAGATGGTGGTGGTGGTAGCGATGGTGGAGATGATGGAAATGGTGTTGTTGTTACTGAAGATAGTGATGGTGGTGGTGTTGTTATTGCTACTGGAGATAGAGATGGTGATAATGGTGGTG
>CM064528.1:47328830-47353830 GCA_032716605.1 Paralithodes platypus
AAGACTTTACCCCCCATTTCTTTGAAGACTTTACCCCCCATTTCTTTGAAGACTTTACCCCCCATTTCTTGGTGCTATTTAGGTGTCGATATTTTTTCTCCTGGCGAGTGATAGCGAGCCGGTAAGCTTGAAGGAGGTCTAGGGAGGAAACTAAAACACATATATATATATATATATATATATATATATATATATATATATATATATATATATAATAAAGATATACATAATTATATGAGCAAAGAAATTCGCCCGTCCCCCCATTAAGGGGAGATCTCCACTTGAGGGATTGTTTTCTTGACCCCGTTCTCCCTCATGGTTAGCCCCATTGCTTTTGAGATTTTAAGACGTTTGCCCCATTAGTTTGGTGATTTTAAGAATTTCCGCCCCATTCTGTCAATTTTAAGACCTTTCGTGCAATTTAGGTGTCGATTTTATCCTAGCGAGCGATAGCGAGCCTGTAATTTAAGAGTAACCGGCCTTCGGCCGGGAAATTTTTCTACCGAAAAATTTACAAATTTATCGTGAAAGGAGGTCAAGGGGGTGACATTTTTAGATTGCTGGAGGAGTAGGAAACAAACTAGAAACCTCCCCTTAAAAAGTACACCCTCAAGATTTTTGTTTACATTATTCGATACAAAAATATCTCGCAGTTATTACTAAATTAGAGGCTCGCTTTCGCTCGCCAGGAAAAATAATCGACACCTAAATTGCACGAAAGGTCTTAATATTGACACAAAGACATGGGGGGGGGGGGGGGGGGCGAAAGGTCTGAAAATCGCCAAGCTAATGGGCTGAACGTCATAACATCTGAACATGGACCATGAGGGAGAAGGGGGACCAGAAAAACGACCCCTCCCCCCCCCCCTTAAGTTCAACACCTCCTTCGTATTAACCCCTTAAGGGGAGGTATTCAGTTTGTTCCCTAGACCTCCACCAAGCTTAAAATTACACCCCTAGACCCCCTTTCAAGATAAATTTGTACATTTTTCGGTAGAAAAATTTCCCGGCCGAAGGCCGGTTCCTCTTAAATTACAGGCTCGCTATCGCTCGCCAGGAAAAAGTTGACACCTAAATGGCACGAAAAGTCTTAAAATTTACAGAAATGGGGCGAAAGTTCTTAAAATCGCCAAACTAATGGGGCGAACGTCTTATAATATCAAAATCAACGAGGTTAACCATGAGGGAGAAAGGGGTCAAGAAAAAAATCCCTCAAGTGGAAATCTCCCCTTAAAGATCATGACGCGTTTTTAACAGTTTAGGCTTTGATGATTTTTATCAGCTTAGGAAGGATCTGTGGGAATTGGAAGGGTAAAGACTATCTCGGTTAAGGGGAGGTTTTTAGTTTGTTCCCTAGATATCCTTCAAGCTTAAGACTACACCGCCTTGAGGCCCTTTCTAGATAAATTTGTAAATTTTTCGGTAGAAAAATGTCCCGGCTGAAAGCCGGTTCCTCTTAAATTACAGGCTCGCATTCGCTCGTCAGGATAAAATCGACACCTAAATAGCACGAAAGGTTTTAAAATTGACAGAAATGGTTTGAAATGTCTTAAAATCGTCAAAATAATGGGGCAAACGTCTTAAAATTAGAAAAACAATGGGGCTAAACATGAGGGAGAAAGGAGTCAAGGAAAATATACTTCAAGTGGATATCTCCCCTTAATGGGTCGTTTTTTTTCTGGTCCCCCTTCTCCCTCTTGTTTAGCTTTATTCGTTGTTGAGGTTTTAAGAAGTTCGGCCCATTCCTATGTGTCTATGTGTGATTTGTATGTGTGTGTGTGCGTGATGTGTATGTGTGTGGGTCTGGAGGCGCGTGTGTTTGTGTGTATGTGCGCAGGTCGTGTGCGTGGCGGCCCGGCTCTCGTGTGTGTATGTGTGTGTGTGTCAGTTGATCGTATGTGTGTGTGCGGGGCGGCTGTGTGTATGTTTCCTCTGTCCCCTCACCCAGCCTCCACAACTACCGCAACCATCGCTCTACCGCACGCCCGCAGGTCTACAAGCCGCCCGCCGCCCTTGCCGCAACACTACCGCAGCACCTGAGACCCGGCTGCGGTAACGGCGGCGGCGGTTGGAGGCTGCGGTATGTTTGTTCTCCATCCTCCTCGCCGCAGGTCCTCCCAACAGCAGAACAGAGGCAGATGGTCCACTCTGGGGGAGGTTAAAGGCCGCACGAGGAGCTGAGAGGCCGCTAAAGGAGTTCAAGAGGCCGGAGGTGCAGTGTCTAGGCCGCAGGAACAGTGTAGGAGCCGCAGGAAGATAATACTGGCCGCAGGAAGAAGTGTTATTGACTCGAGCATTACATTTGGATCTGGATCATTGGTGTTGGATCTGGAATAGTGTTAAAGTCGCAAGAAAAGTGTTGAGGCCGTAAGAGCAGTGGATCTGAAGCAGTATAGAGGCTACAGAGCAGTGTAATGTGAGGACAACAAAGAGAGCAGAGTGAGCAGGGAAGAACAGTGGAAAGCAGTGGTGGCGCTGGAACAGAGAGAGAGAGAGAGAGAGATGACAGTGTTGGAGTGTTGGTGAGAGCACTTTACTGCAGACGTGTTGACACCTCAGTCTTGCAGTGGTGTTGAGAGCCCAGTATTGAAGTGGTGATTGGAACACCGTGTTGCAGTGGTGTATAGAGCACAATATAGTGATGGTATTAAGAGCAAATTATTCCAGTGGTGTTTAGAGCTGAGTGGTGAATTATAGAGCCCAGTGTTGGCATTAAGAGGTGAGTGTTGGAAGTAGTGGCGGTGATCAGTGTTACATCAGTGGTGGTGGTGGTGGTGTTGACGGTGGTGAGGGGGTCGTCGGCGTGATGGTACCTGGTGGTGGTGACGGTGGTAGTAGTGGTGGTGGTGGTGGTGGTGGGTGATGTGGTGGTAGTAGTGGTGGTAGGAGGACAGGTGATGGTACCACCGTGGAAGACCCCACCGTGACCGCCACCATGTCAGGTCGCGGTCGCATGTGGGGGCTTAGTACCAAGCGGCCGAGCAGCGACGGCGGCCGCGTCAGGTACTCTACCTGCCGCGCACCAGCATCTACGGACGACCTAGAGGATATCGCTGTGGTCTCCAACGCTGATCCGGGACAGGTCAAGTACGGGTCAGGGCCCATCACAGCCAATGGGCCCAGGGTCATACCAGGTCAGTGCAAGCCGGAGTACGATAATTACTAAAGGTAGCGCCAACCAACTTGACGTTTCCGCACCCTCCTTAGCTCCCCGCCTTGTAGTGGCTTCGGTCACCTGGGCTTTATTGGTGGTAAGCTGGGAGGATTTTGTGGGGGCGCTCGGTTGTGGCCCTGGCCTTGCTCGGGACCTTAGGACTGCTCGGCCAGACAGCCTGGGGAATGGCAACAACAACAACAACAATAATAACAATAATCTTGACCCCTTAACTTCTTATAACTCAAAATTAATGAAAGCAATCGGGCTGACGCTTCTATCATTTGGGAAGAGTCCACCAGGAAATAGGTGTGGGTATTTACAACCAGTTTGCTCTAGGCCCTTTTGAGTTACAGATAGGTCAGGGATCAAGATTATTGTCAAGTTCGTTGGCGCTACCTACAGTCTATTCTACAGTTATAACCAGCCAATTTTAGGTGCTTGGCTTATATCTGGCCGCTGACCAATTATTAGTTGCTGGCTAATTTTTCGACCGCTTGAAATTACCCTTACTCAGATTGTGTCAATATTTGTTTAGAATTTGCGTTTGGGATATATTGTGAATTTTTAAAGTGCACCAAGTCACATTCAGAGCAATTTTAGTGTGATGTCACTCGACGTGCGTAAGTGGCAAGGATCCATAGATTGAATTAATGTTACTTAGCCTTTCAGAACTTGAATTTGGCATCTTTCAGAAAATAGCCCAAATTGGGAGATGGAGTGGGACTGAAGTACAATTGTTTTATTTGTTTAGAAACAGGTCTAAAATCAAGTTATCACAATATTTCATCTAATGTGTAACTATTGGTGGCAGCGGTGGGATTATGGTCTCAGGAGGGGTTGGTGTTGGGAAGGGGGGGAGGGAGGGGGGGGTGGGTAGACTTAACCCTCTCCGACATATGACGCAATTTTGAGCCTATTGGGGATACTTTAAAGCCTTTGTTTCCATCAGGGGTATTTAGAAACCTTTAGTTTAGTTACTTCAACCTCTGCAGTTGTCTTTGAGTTAGCTGTGGGCAGATAACTAATTTTGGAGAGGTAATTATAAGAGGAGAGAACTCTATTTCTTATTGCTAATCTGGTAACCTCTGCATCACAAATACGTGAAAGGGTTAAGGGGCGTCACTGGCTTCTTTTATCTTTCTCTCCTTTTCTCTCTTTCCCTGGCTTGTACCCATTCGGCCCCATTCAGCCAACTGTTTTAAGACGTTTATCCAGCTGTCTAACATAATCTACCTTGGATAAACAACACCATCTGAAGGAGGAGCACTTTATTGACAACGTTTTGCAGATAGCTTCATCAGGTCACTTCAGACCTTCAAAATATTATGAGAACAAAATTGCTCATCGAAAATTGCTGGAATAAAAATATGCTCGTGTACCACCTTAAGTGGAGATGGGTCGTTTTTCTGGACCACTTTCTCCCTTGTGTTAAGTCCCGTTAGTTTTGAGATTATAAGACGTTCGGCCCCATTTCGTTGTCAATTTTTAGACCTTTCGTGCTATTTAGGTGTCGATTTTTTCCTGGCGACCGATAGCGAGCCTGTGATTTTAAGAGGAACCAGCCTTCGACAGGGACATTTTCCTACCGAAAAATGTACACATTTATCTTGAAGGTGGTCTAGAGGGTGTTTGTTGTAGCTTGATGGAGGTCTAGCGCGGACACTGATAAATATATATGCATAACTGGAAAACAAAAATAAACAGCCACTATCCCTTTAAGGGAGCCCACCTCACTTTTGTTTTCTCTTTCTCTCCCTCTCTCTTTGGCTTGTATCCATTTGGCCCCATTCAGCCTACTGATTTAAGACGTTTGCCCCCATCCAGGTGTCAATATTTTCCTGACGAGCGGTAGCGAGCCAGCATATATATATTTTTGTGTTTTGACAGCAAGCTAAATTTGTAAATTTTTCGAAAGAAAAATGTCTCCAGCGAAGCCGGATTTCTCCATACAATGCTGGCCCGCTATCGCTCGCCAGGAAGAAATCGACACTTGGATGTGGATAAACGTCTTAAAACAGTTGGCTGAATGGGGCCGAATGGATACAAGCCAGGGAAATAGAACAAAAAAATGAGAGAAGCTAAAAAAGAGCCGGTGACCACCCCCTTAAGTAGAACACTAGGAGTGATTTTTTTTTTTTATAAGGGTTTTCATTTGAACACATGTTAGGAAGTTTTCTTATAATTATTTTGGTCTGCATTATAGAACCATTATAGTTTAGTCTATTTCAATATTTAGGCCTTCAAACGTCTGATTAAGGGGAGATCTCCACTTGAGGGATTTTTTTCTTGACTCCTTTCTCCCTCATGTTTAGCCCCATTGCTTTTGATATTATAAAATGTTTGCTCCATTAGTTTAGCGATTTTAAGAACTTTCACCCCATATTAAGACCTTTCGTGCCATTCAGGTGTCGATTTTATCCTGGCGAGCGATAGCGAGCCTGTAATTTAAGAGGAACCGGCCTTCGGCCGGGATATTTTTCTACCGAAAAATTTACAAATTTACCTTGAAAGGGACTCAAGGGGGTGTAATTTTAAGCTTGATGAAGGTCTAGGGAACAAAGTAAATACCTCCCCTTAACCCCTTCTATACCGACTTTCAGCTTAGGAAGGACGTCTATCAATTAAAAGGCTACATAATTATTATCCCAATCAATCCTTTTAGCTGTACCACATATCCTTCCTAAGCTTCATAACAGGGTCTAAATGGAGCTGAAATCCAATGAAAAAGACGTCACCGGTACAGAAGGGGTTAAGGGGGGAATGGGCGTATTTAAGGGGGGGATGGGCGTATTTAAGGGGGGAATGGGCGTATTTAAGGGGGGGATGGGCGTATTTAAGGGGGGAATGGGCGTATTTAAGGGGGGAATGGGCGTATTTAAGGGGGGGATGGGCGTATTTATTTGCATATGTGTATATATATTTATTTTAGTTTCCTCTTTAAACCTCTATCAAGCTTAAAAGACACCCCCTAAACCCCCTTCCAGATAAATCTGTACATTTTTCGATAGGAAAATGTCTCGGTCGAAGGCTGATTTCTCTTAAAATAACAGGCTCGCTTTCGCTCGCCAGGAGAAAATCGACACCTAAATGGCACGAAAAGTCTTGATATTGATATCGAAATGGGAATACATGTTATAATATCGACAAACTAATGGGGCAAACGTCTTAAAATCTAAAAACTAATGGGGATAAACATGAGGAAGAAGGGGGACCAGGAAAAAAACAACCCATCTCCCTTTAAAGTGATCAAATTAGGACACATGCTAAGATTGGTATGCAGGATTCGAAACTGCATAATAAATCGTAGGCTTGTGCAACATTCTTTAACTGTCTTCGTGGTGCAATGCATAAGTGTGTTGATTTTCGGTGTGAGCGTCCTGGGTTCGAATCCCCAGACTGCCACATGTGTTTGTTAATTTCATTAATCGAGTTTAGGAGTAAAGTTGGCTGGTGGAGAGAATATAATAATTACATATCGTACTTAATGTGTGTGTGTGTGTCATTTTCTCTCTCTCTCTCTCTCTCTCTCTCTCTCTCTCTCTCTCTCTCTCTCTCTCTCTCTCTCTCTCTCTCTCTCTCTCTCTCTCTCTCTCTCTCTCTCTCTCTCTCTCTCTCTCTCGAAATTTGGTGGGCAGATAGAAAATGCGCCAATGAAAAAGTGATTCAATTTAGGAGGTGATTGGTGGAGCGCATTCCTCCGCCAGCGTAGGCGGCTCACACTATTATGAACCGATTTTTACGAAAATTGTTGGGCATATATTGTAGGATATGCGGCAAGGACGAAGTGATTCAATCAGTAGAGCTTATACTACCACCAGCCTAGGGATTGGGCCCACTTAGGTTAGGTTAGGTTCCAATTCCGTGGGCCCAATCCCGTATGGGCCCAATCCCGTATGGGCCCAATCCCTATGGAACCGTTCTACCGAGTGCCTCTCTAGATCTATAGGAAAAGTTAACAATTATATATTGTTTACCCTACAGTTATTATTATCTCTTTGGAAGTGGTAAATTGGCCAAACACTAAACAATTTGATGCTACATTTTCTGTATTTATCCTTCTCATACTGGTACTCATTTAAGGCGGGTGACCTCCTTTCTCTCCTTTTCTCTCTCTTTATCTGCCTTGTATCCATTCGGCCCCATTCAGCCAACTATTTTAAGACGTTTAACCCCTTGTAGGTGTCGATTTCTTCCTGGCAAGCGATAGCGAGCCAGCATTATATTAAGAAATCCGGCTTCGCCGGAGACATTTTTCTATCGAAAAATGTACACATTTAGCCTCCTGTCAAAAACATTTAAAAAATATGCTGGCTCGCTACCGCTCACCAGTAAAAAATTGACACCTGGATGGGGATAAACGTCTTAAAACAGTAGGCTGAATAGGGCCGAATGGATACAAGCTAGAGAAAGAGAGAAAAGGGGAGAACAAAAGCAGGTCACCCCCCTTAAAAATCGTAACCCCCTTCATGGTACGTCATTTCCACCATATTCTGGCTACGGTATACCACATTAGACTATATTACGCTATAGCTTATACCAGTAGACTATATTATGTTGTTGTTGTTGCTCCCCAGGCTGCCTGGCCGAACAGCCCCAAGGTCCCGAGCAAGGCCAAAGCCATAAACGAGCGCCCCCACAAAACCCTCCCTGCTTACCACTAACAAAGCCTGGGTGACCGAAGCCACTCTAAGGCAGGGAGCTGAGGAGGGCGCGGAAACGCCCGGGAAACCAAAGCCCCACCCAAGGCCCTGTGCCCCTCAGCAATTATGAAGGGAAAGTTGAGGGGCAAGGGAAAATGTGACGCTTTGGCTCCCAATCTGCCAACTTCTAGGTTGGCGTAGGGAGGTCAATCCACGGAAAAGACGCCGTCACCCGAGATCCAGAAGATATATAAGCAAAAGGAACAGTCAGAGTAAGCTATGGGTATGGCAGAGATCGCTCAGCTCTCACTCTGATAGACCAGCCCATCACCACATGACTAGAACCCAATCCTCTCAGCATCAGCTAGGAAAGGCCCTAGAAAGCCACCTTTGGCGGGGGGATAGCTCCCCTATTTCAACTCCTTTCGGAGATGGGCACCCGCCCATATATTATGTTATAGCGTATACCGGTAAAAAAAAAAAAAAAAAAAAAAAAAAAAATATATATATATATATCTATTGCTAGGACTATAACAGGGGAGCATAATTATACGATCTCCATTAACCCTTTCTGAATAATAATATATACAGTAGGTCCTGCTTCTTAAGGGGAGATTTATTTCCACTTGATGGACTTTTTTTTCTTGACCCCCTTTCTCTCCCTCATGTCTAGCCCCATTGCTTTTGAGATTTTAAGACGTTCGCCCCATTAGTTTGGTGATTTTTAAGATATTTCCGCCCCATTCTGTCAATTTTAAGAACTTTCGTGCCATTTAGGTGTCGAATTTTTCCTGGCGAGCGATAGCGAGCCTGTAATTTGAGAGGAACCGGCCTTCGGCCGGGAAATTTTTCTGCCGAAAAATGTACAAATTTATCTTGAAAGGGGGTCTAGGGGGTGACATTTTAAGCTTGATGGAGTTCTAGGAAAGAAACTAAATATCTCCCCTTAACCTGCATAGAATAGTCTCATTTTAGGTCAGAATCAAAGGTAAAGGGGCGTCATCGTGTTGAAGGGGTTAACAACAACAAAATATATCCCTTTATTCTTGAGCAAACAACAAGAGCTAATGTTAAAGTTGGGGAGCCTGGCTGGATAATTATTGTCTAATGAGATAATGGGGATGGTGGCAGAACATGTTAGGAATAATATATAGCCATCTATGTATCCACCTATCTATCTATCTTATCTATCTATCTTATCTATCTATCTATCTTATCTATCTATCTATCCATCCACCCACCTATCTACTAAATTGTGTAATGAGGTAATGGTAGTAGTGGGAGAACATGTTAGGAATAATATATAGCCATCTATCTATCCACCTATCTATCTATCTTATCTATCTATCTTATCTATCTTATCTATCTTACCAATATCCACCTATCTATCTATCCATCCACCTTGGCTATCTACTAAATTGTCTAATGAGATAATGGGAATAGTGGGAGAACATGTTAGGAATAATATATAGCCATCTATCTATCCACCCATCTATCTATCTATCTATCTATCTACTAAATTGTATAATGATATAATGGGAATAGTTGTAGAACATGTTAGGAATAATATATAGCCATCTATCTATCCACCCACCTACCCATCCATCTATCCGTCCATCCACCCACCTACCCATCCATCTATCCGTCCACCTACCTACCTACCCATCCATCTATATATCCTCCCATCTATCCATCCATCCACATACTTATCCATCTATCCACCCACTTACCTACCCACCCACCCATCCATCCATCAACGCACCCACCCATCCATCCACCCACCCACCCACCCACCTATCCACCCACCCAGCCACCCACCCACCCCAGGATAATTATAGTATAGGAAACTGGTGACAATATATGTAAAAATATATATGAAAGCCAATACGGAAGTGGTCTAGTGTGTATACCGGTACATGGATACACACACACACACACACACACACACACACACACACACGCACGCACGCACGCACGCACGCACGCACGCACGCACGCGCACACGCACACGCACACACACACAGAGAGAGAGAGAGTAATAAAGCTATGGTATCTGTCCTCATTGTCATGGGATTTTTGCTTCATTTTCTAGTGTACAGATATTTCTGCCAACAACTACTATATACGGTATAATTATGTACAGTATATATATATATATGTTTACTATATATATATATATATATATATATATATATATATATATATATATATATATATATATATATATATATATACTGTATATATATATGTATACTATATACAGTATATGTATATATATGTATTTGAATATTATGTAAGACTTCTTGGACACTATGAATGTAAAAGATTTTCCATGGCAATAAACTACTTTGTATTTGAATAACAACTAATGTGTGTGACTTATTAAAGGTGGTGTAGTCCTCTAGGTTGGGAGCACTGGTTGGGACATAACACCTTCATATGGGGCTTATGATGGGGGGATAGATGGTTTGGTAGAGAGAGAGAGTGAGAGAGAGAGAGTGAGAGTGAGAGAGAGAGAGAGATTTATAGATAGATAGGTAAACGTGTACATTTTTCGGCAGATGAATGTTTCGGTACTTCCTTAATTACAGGCTCGTTTACTTTCGCCAGGTAAAAAATCGACACCTAGAGGTCATGAAAGCCCTTAACAATTATACCTAAATGGGGCGAAAGGTCTTAAAATTGCCGAACAAGTGGGCGTCATTAAATCTCAAATCTAGTGGGCCTAATCATGGGGAAGAAGGAGACCCAGAAAATAACACTTCTTTAAGGGGGGATGGTTCACTTTAAGGGGGGATGGTTCACTTTAAGGGGGGATGGTTCACTTTTTGGGCGATTTTTGCATGTATTCATTATTTTTCTAGTTTCCTCCCTAGACCTCCATTAAAAAAAAAAAAAAAAACATTAGATCCCCCTTCAAGATTAATTTGTACATTTTGTGGTAGAAAAATTTTCCGGCCGAAGGCCGGTTCTTCCAACATTACAGGCTCACTATCGTTCGCCAGGGAAAAAATCGACACCTAAATAGCACGAAAGGTCTAAATATTGACGAAGAAATGGGGTGAAAGGTATTAAAATCGCCGAACAAATGGGCGTCATTCAATCTCAAATCTAATGGGCCTAAGCATGCGGGAGAAGGGGGTCCAGAAAAAAATCCAGCCCTTTAAATGTGGCTGTTGATGACCTTTGACCTTTGACCTTTGCCTGTGCGTGACATCCGCTACTGGGGGAACTTTGACTTTAGGGCATAATTCTTCAAGGGGGGGGTCACCTGTTTTTGTTTCTATTTTGTTCTCTCTCTCTCGGGTTTGTATCCATTCGGCCCCATTCAGCCTACTGTTTTAAGACGTTTATCCCCCTGGCTATATTTATGTCTGTCTGTCTATCTATCTATCTGTCTGTCTATCTATCTGTCTGTCTATCTATCTATCTATCTGTCTGTCTGTCTGTCTGTATCTGTCTCTCTGTCTGTCTGTCTGACTATCTGTCTGTCTGTCTGTATGTCTCTCTGTCTGTCTGGCTATCTGTCTGTCTGTCTATCTGTCTGTCTGTCTATTTATCTATCTGTCTATCTATCTATCTGTCTGTCTGTCTGTCTGTCTATCTATCTGTCTGCCTGTCTATCTATCTGTCTGTCTGTCTATTTATCTATCTGTCTGTCTGTCTGTCTGTCTATCTATCTGTCTGTCTGTGTCTGTCTATCTGTCTGTCTGTCTATATATCTGTCTGTCTGTCTGTGTCTGTCTGTCTGTCTGTTTGTCTGTCTGTCTGTCTGTCTGTCTATATATCTATCTGTCTATTTATCTATCTATCTGTCTGTCTGTCTATATATCTGTCTCTGTCTATTTATCTATCTGTACACAAAATATCTCCCAAAGTTTTTAACCGATTTTAACGAAATTTGGTGGACAGATACTATGTACAGTTTTCGGTAAAAAAAAAAAAAAAATCCGCCCAAAAGCCCGTTTCTCCTACAACGTATATACTGGTACTCGTTGTCGCCGCCCCAACACAATCGACACCTGAATAGAATGATGGGTTTTGTAATCGCCAAACCTGACACATAGATAGATAGATAGATAGATAGATAGATAGGTAGATATATAGATAGATAGCTTGATTGATGGAAAAATAGTTAGTTAAATATATAGATAGATAGATATATAGATAGATAGATAGATAGACTGATATATAGATAAATAGATAGACAAATAGTTAGATAAATATATAGATAGAGAGAGAGAGAGATAAATAGATAGACTGATATATAGATAGATAGATGGATAAATAGATAGATAAATAGATAGATAGATAGATAGATAGATAGATAGATAGATAGATAGGTAAATAGATATATAGGTAAATAGATATATAGATAGATAGATAGATATAGAGTGTTCCTTAGGCCCAGCCTATATATAGACCATACCCCGGCCCATGGGATATAGTGTAAAGGGGAACATAATACATTTATTATTATTATTATTGTTATTATTATTATTATTATTATTATTGTTATTATTATTTTATTTTTATTATTATTATTATTATTATTATTATTATTATTATTATTATTATTACCACCAATACACACCACTAAATACACAAACAGTACACAAAGGAGTACAAAGGACTACAAAGGAAATCAAGCAACAACAAGTCTAGTGACCCCTTAAAGGTGGGGGTGCATGGATTGAGGTAAACATGGACAAATAATCACCAACCTGCTTATAATTATCTTGTATAATGCAATGGCACTGAAATAATTATTAACAATGGTATAAAGGATTTTATACCATTGCTGAAAGCAGTGAAGAGCATGTATGAGGGTGCAAAGGCGGCAGTACGTGTGGAGAGTGAGCAGAGCGAGTTCTTTGACCTGAATGTTGGTTTGAAACAGGGGTGTGTGATGTCCCCGTGGTTGTTTACTGTATATATGGATGGAGTCATGAAAGAAATACTATCAAGAGCAGTGAATGTTGGTGTATCGCTGAAAAGGGAGGGAATTGAGTGGAAGCTACCTATACTGCTGTTTGCGGATGATACAGTTCTGATGAGTGATAATGAATGGGAGTTGCAGGGTCTGGTAAATGAGTTTGGAACAGTGTGCGAAAAACGGAATTTGAAGGTAAATACGGGGAAGAGCAAGGTTATGGTCTTCGAAAGGGGTGAAGTCACAGAGTGTGAGGTGAAGCTGAACGGTCAGGCTATGGAGATCGTCAACTCTTTTAAGTATCTGGGCAGTGTGTTGAGTAAAGATGGGACTATGGATGAAGAGGTGCGGGAGAGGGTACAACAGGGGAAGAGGGTTGTAGGAACGCTAAAAGCAGTAACAAGAAATAGGGTGGTCAGTATGGAAGTGAAGAAGTCCTTGCATGACAGTGTGGTAATCCCGACACTGACTTACGGAAGCGAAGCATGGACGTTGGTTGAGAGACTCAGACCAAGAGTGAGAGCAGTGGAAATGAATTACTTAAGGAGTGCGTGCGGAGTTACATGGAGGGATAGACAGACTAATGAGGAAGTAAGAAGGAGGTGTGGTGTGGAGGTAGATGTGCTGGAAAGTGTGAAAAGGAACAACTTGAGATGGTTCGGCCATATGGAACGTATGGAAAGCGAGAGAATGACTAAGAGGGTGTACGAGAGCGAGGTGGAGGGACAGAGGGGGAGAGGTAGACCGAATATGAGGTGGAAGGATGGAGTGAGGAACTACATGAATGAAGGCGGTGCTGGTTGGGGGGAGGGGCGTCGACTGACTGGGGACAGAGGTGCATGGGGGCGGTTCGTTCGTGGCCACCCCTTCGGGGATCACGGCGTCAGGCAATAGATAGATAGATAGATAGATAAAGGATTTTGTGGATCGTCTATACCGGGCCTGTGACGTCATAGTGACGTCACACCAGTATCCTTAGCCTAGACTGGATGGTGGACTTACAATCCTGTGACGTCACAGGCCCGGTATAGACGATCCACAAAATCCTTTATACCATTGTTAATAGTTATTTCAGTGCCATTGCATTTTGCAAGATAATTATGTACAGCTTGGCGATTATCATTCCCTGTTTATCTCAACCGATGAGCCCCCACCTTTAAGGCTGCTTGTCCTCCACAAAACTGAGGATCAAGTGTCCAAAGAGTGGTTTAGAGTGGGTAAGGGACAATTGGAAAGGGAACTACTGCCCTGGAACTAATGTCCGTGGCAGGATTAGGAAGTTAGTAGGGGACAGATGGGTTAGTAACATAGATAGATAGATAGAAAGATAGATAGATAAAAGAACAGGTGGACAGACAAACAGTACCGGTAGATAGATTATAATAATAATAATAAGCATGTTACTTATTATTATTATTAGTATTATCTATTAGATAGATAGACAGATAAATATAGATACTTGGATAGATACAGAAATAGTTAATCAAAGTTATATGGACCAAAGTAGATAACTATACGCTGTTTATTTTCACCTGGAGATATATTGAATCATTTAGCAGCTAATATCTCGATACTGAAGGGGAGGCAGCCCGTTTGTTTGGTCTATTAATTCATTTATTAATATGTATGTTGTATTAGCTTCCTCCCTAGACCTCCATCAAGCTTATGTATGTTGTATTAGCTTCCTCCCTAGACCTCCATCAAGCTTATGTTGTATTAGCTTCCTCCCTAGACCTCCATCAAGCTTATGTTGTATTAGCTTCCTCCCTAGACCTCCATCAAGCTTATGTTGTATTAGCTTCCTCCCTAGACCTCCATCAAGCTTATGTATGTTGTATTAGCTTCCTCCCTAGACCTCCATCAAGCTTAGAAAAACACCCCGTAGACTCCCCCTTCATGATAAATTTGTACATTTTTCGGTAGAAAAATGTCCCGGCCGAAGGCCGATTCCTCTTAAAATTGCTGGCTCGCTATCGCTCGCCAGGAAATAATCAACACCTAAATGGCACAAAAGGTCTTAAAATTGACAACGAAATGGGGCGAAAGGTGTTAAAATTGCCAAACTAATGGGCCGAACGTCGTATAATCTAAAATAATGGGGCTAAACATGAGGGAGAAGGAGGTCTAGAAAAAAACGGTCTCCCTCCCCTTAATGGACAAAAAATGAAACTAGCTATATTCCGGGGTTTTTTTCACCTGACGATGTATTGAATCCTTTAGCAGCTAATTTTCTCGATACTTGATGGACACAATATGAAACTCCTATTGTCTCTGCATTCTCTATTGTCATTGCACCTAGTGAGTTCACTGCTCAATAGGTGGCGTTCTGAGAGTGAGGGTCTGAGTCTGGAGGGCGAGACGGTGAAGCACTTGAGCGAAGCAACCGGCCGCTTCAGAGATGGAGCTGCTTCGAGCCATGATGGATGCTTCGCATGTCTCGCTCCCCAGACTGGAACAAGACCTCACGGGCTTCACCGTGTTGGGCGGTGGAATGTACAGGCTCTCAGCCTATGCCCGAGAGGGAGTAGTTGGAATATAGACAAAAAAAAAAAAAAAAAAAAAAAAAAAAAAAAAAATTCAGGGAAGACAGACTGTTTTTCTGGACCCCCTTCTCCCTATAATGTTTAGCCCCACTAGTTTTGAGATTTTAAGACGTTGGTTCCATTAGTTTGGGGATTTTATGACCTTTCACCCCATTTCTTTGTCAATATTAGGACCTTTCGTGCCATTTAGGTGTCGATTTTTTCCTGGCGAGCGATAGCGAGCCTGTAATTTTAGGAGGAATCGGCCTTTGGCCAGGAAATTTTTCTACCGAAAAATGTACAAATCTATCTTGAAGGGGGGTCTAGGGGGTGTTTTTCTAGGTTTGATGGAGGTCTAAGGAGGAAACTAAAAAAATATATGAATACATGAATTAATAGACCAAACAAACAGACCAAGTTTATGTAATTAGTACCACATTTCACTACAAAGTCTTCAAAGTAACTGAGAAATTTTGATGGGAAGTTTGCAATTTTTGATGGGAAGTTTGCAATTTACCGCCAGTTGAAAAGAAACAGGGATTATATAGATGTGTTGGATGAGTGTAGGTTATATAAAGACCGTATACTTAGATAGATATAGAAATAGATAATCCAAGTTGTATAGACCAAATTAATAGATGGATATAGAAGTAGCTAATAAAAGTTATATGGGCTAGATATACAGAGAAATATAGATACTTAGATAGATACGTACATAGATAATCCAAGTTGTATAGACCAAAGTAGATAGGTAGATAGATATATAGTGTTTGAGCAGTGTACGTTCGGTTATATATAGAGTTAAACCGTAGATAAACAGAGAAATAAAGATACTTAGATAGATACAGAAACAGATACTCAAAGTTGTATAGACCAAAATAGACTCTATATCTATCTATCTATCTATCTATCTATCTGTTTCCATGAGTGTTAGGTTATATATAGACCGTAGCTAGGCCCAGGGGATCCACAGAGTTAAAGGGGAGGGGTATAAACTTCAACCACAACACCGCCGCCGACACCGCTACTCTGATTATAAAGGTTTATTTCCGTACCCCCCGTACCCCCCCATCCCCCTCCTGCCTGGAGTCTCGTAGATAGATAGCTAGATAGATAGATAGATGGATTGTTAGATGGGTGAGTAGGTGGGTGTTTGGGTGGGTGGATGGTGTTTGGGTGGGTGGATGATATTTGAGTGGGTGGGTGGGTATTTGGGTGGGTGGGTATTTAGGTGGGTATTTTTGGGGTATTTGGGTGGGTGGGTATTTAGGTGGATGGGTATTTGGGTGGTGGGTGGCTATTTGGGTGGGTGGTTAGGTGGGTGGGTGGGTGGTTAGGTAGGTGGGAGGGTTGGTGGGTGGGTGAGTAGGTGGTTAGGTATTTGGTGGGTGGGTAGGTGGGTGGGTAGTTGGCTGTTTAGGTGGGTGGGTAAAGCCGGTATCACACGAGAGCTTTTATAGTCAACATTTGATGATCACCTTTTTTCTGGCAACATTTCTGGAATATTTTACACTGGTATCGGAAACTAGACTAATGGTAGATAAATTTAGGTGACAAAAATATCATATATGTTAACCTCATAAGCCAGTGTTGAGGATAAATGTTGAGGGAAAAAGCGCTTGTGTGATACCGGCTTAAGACGGTGAGTGGATGGGTGGGTGGGTTGGTAGGTAGGTAAGTAGGTAGCTAGGTGGGTGGGTGAGTGGATAGATAGGTAGGTAGCTAGGTAGGTGGGGAGATGGTTGAATAGATGGGTGGGTGGGTATTTGGCTGTTTATGTGGGTAGGTAAGACGGTGGGTGGGTGGGTCGGTTGATAGGTCTACAGGTAGGTAGGTACAAAGGAGTACAAAGGAAATCAAGCAACAACAGGTCTAGTGACCCTTCTAGGTTGCTTGTCCTCCAAAACATTGAGGATCAAGTGTCCAAACAGTGGTTTAGAGTGGGTAAGGGAACATTGGAAAGGGAATTACTGCCCTGGAACTAATGTCCTTGGCAGGATTAGGAAGTTAGTAGAGGACATAAGGGTTAGTAACTGAGGGGGGATAAAATAAAGTTATTCATTTACAAACGCAGTCAGTCGCGGGTTTGATGCGAGATATTTGTCTAGGCGGAGTTTAAATGAATCAACGGTGATGCAGTCTATAACGTTTCGGGGAAGCCCATTCCACAAGTTGACAACTCGATTGAAGAAGAAATTCTTAGATTCGTGCGAGTTAAAAGATTTACCAATAATTTTGCAACCGTTTCCCCGCGTGTAATTAGATTGGTCGATAGTGAAGTACTTACTACAGTTCATATTGTCGATGCCTTTGATGATTTTGAACACTTGAATTAAGTCACCTCTTAATCTGCGCTGGGTTAAAGGAAATAGATTTAATTCTCTAAGACGCTCTTCGTATGGTTTGTTCTTTAGGCTAGGTATCATTTTGGTAACTCTACGTTGAACTCGTTCTAGCTTGTTTATATCTTTTTGGTAATAAGGGCACCAGGATTGAACGCAGTATTCCAGAAGAGGGCGGACTAAGGAATTGTAAAGGGTTAGGATAACTTCTTTGGATTTATGCTCAAATGACCTGCCTATAAAGCCAATTATTTTGTTTGCCTTCTTAACAACTTCTGAACATTGTTGACTCGGTTTTAGGTTACTCGATATTGTTACTCCCAGATCGGTTTCTCTGTTTACATTCTTAAGCTGAGTGCCATTCATCGAATAGTTTGCTTTCTCATTTAGGTATCCGACATGTAGTACTTTACATTTATCCGCATTGAAACTCATTTGCCAAATTTGGGCCCAACATGACAATTTATCTAGATTGTGTTGCATATCGTCAACTTGTTCTTTTGAGAGTACGCTATTTGCAATTTTTGTATCGTCAGCAAATTTTGAGATTGTACAGGTGAGACCCTCATCTATGTCGTTGATGTAAATTAGAAAGAGAATTGGTCCTAGTACCGATCCCTGGGGTACCCCGCTACTTACATTGGTCCATTTAGATGCCTTACCGTTTATGACTACCCTTTGCTTTCTGTTGCTGAGCCAATTTTCTATCCATTTCAACACACCGTCTTGTATTCCATGCGCTTTTAGTTTTAGCAGTAAACGTTTGTGGGGAACTTTGTCAAAGGCCTTTTGAAAATCAAGGTATATAATATCTACAGCTTTACTCTCATCGTAGAGGTTGAGGATATCGTGGAAGAAGTCTAAGAGGTTTGTTAAACAGGAACGTTTTTTACGAAAGCCGTGTTGAGTATCTTTAAGTATGTTATTTTCCTCTAAGTGATTTACGAGTCTGTCTCGTATGACCGTTTCTAGCATTTTACATACAACTGAGGTTAAGCTAATTGGACGATAGTTACTGGGTAGGGATTTGCTGCCTTTTTTTAATATCGGTGTTACGTTGGCTAGCTTCCACTGATCAGGCATAGTTCCAGACTGCAAGGATTTATTGAATAGTAATGTCAGTGGTTTGGAGAGCTCATCCTTAGCTTCCTTTAGAACTCTAGGCGAGATTGTATCAGGTCCTGGCGTTTTATTTACCTTGAGTTTATCTAAACAATTCAATACTTCTCTCTCTGTAACGGTGATATTGCTTAGAACATCTGAATTATCAATCTGAATCGGCGATGGTGTAGGGATATCACTGAGGTCTTCTGTTGTAAAAACTGATGCAAAGAAGGTATTGAGGGCATTACTCATTTGTACTTCGTCTTTGGTGTATTCTCCATTTTCATCGACTAACGGTCCAACAGTTGAAGTAACTACTTTTTTCTTTCTGATGTAACTATAGAATTCTTTCGGGTTTGTTTTACTTTGATTCGCAATATGTAACTCTAAGGTCTTTTTACTCTGCTTAATTAACTTTTTGGCTTTGCGTCGTAGCTCTACAAATTTCACCCGTTCTTCGTCATTTTGTGAGGATTTTAATCTATCATTAGCAAATTTTTTAGCAAGCAGGCAGTTTGAAATATCTTTATTCCACCATTTGGGCTTATTATTATGGCCTGGACGCCGTATTTTCGATGGTATGCAGTCTTGCACTGCTTTTAGGTAAGTGGTTTCGAATAACTTCCAAGATGTATTTATGTCGTTATTGTTAATTAAAAAGCTCCAGTCAGTTTCTTTAAACATAGCTCTAAGTTTATGGAAGTTTGCTTTCTTGAAATTAGGGACTTTTTCGATGCTACTATTTGGTTCGTTACTAGTAAACTTTAAAGTGAAAGTTATCGTACGATGGTCGCTGTTACTGAATTCATCACCAACATTCAAATTCTCTATCAATTCTTCTTTTGTTGCAAGTACAATGTCAAGAACGTTATTACCACGGGTCGGCGTTCGAACAAATTGATAAAGCGAACTCTCTTGCAAGTTCGTATACAAGTCATGTCCGGAGTGTGAAGTAAGAGTATCGCCCCACTTGGTCACAGGTAAATTAAAGTCGCCAAAAATTACGGTATCTTGTGAGTTACTTACATCTGCAATTTGTTCGTAAATTTCTCGGTCAGTTTGCACTGGTTGAGCTGGAGGTCTGTATATTAACGCAAGTATTATTTTTGTACCTTTATTATTCTTTATTAGCACAAAAGATGTGTCGACGTTCACAATTTGAGGTTTTGACACGAGGGTCGGGTTAAGACTTTCTTTGATATAAAATAAAACGCCACCTCCATTTTTATTTATTCGGCTGTTCTCAAACATTACATAACCGGGAAGTGAATACTCTGCTAAAAAGTCTCTATCTTCTGTATTGAGCCAAGATTCTGTTATGCCAATCACATCATAATTTTCTGTAAACACTAGTTCCTCTAAATCTGAAAATTTATTGCGTATGCTACGAGCGTTTGCATAGAAAACCTTTAAAGTTGTGGTTTTAGAACTCACAGAACGTTCTTTCATCGAATTTTTGGTTCTGGTCGGATCTACATTTACATTCATGGCTGACATCGGTCCTCGGTCGTTATCCCTGGCGGTTTTGAATTTGGGTCGTGTTGGTGGAGCTTTATCCAAATTCGCGGTTCTTGACGGATTAGTATTTAATTCCTTTGTAGGTTGCCGTCCTCGCTGTCTTCGGTCCTCCTTCCTGGTTGTCCTGTGCTGAGTCGATTTCTTCTCCGAAAATCCGTCACAGCATCGTTGAGAAGACGCCCAAAACGTGCTGCTCCCACCTGGTTCAGATGAACTCCATCGTCCGAAAACAAATAGTCATCGTAGTAGAAATTGTCCCAGGTGTCGACGAATCCCACGTTCTCCTTCCTGCAGAGGTTTGCTAGACAACGATTTGTACTGGTGGCTATGTTGTAAAATCGGCTCTCTACACCGAGCCGGGGGACGATTCCTGAGACGATGATCCTTGATGATTTCTCCTTAAACGACTTGATCAGCTGCTGGTACTTTAAAAGCAAATCTTCCGACCGGGTTCGCTGTACATCGTTGGATCCAACGTGGATGACGTACATTGTATTAGCAGGGGCCAGCTTTGATACTTCGTCAACTGCTGCAACTACGTCGTCCACACCACCACCAGGGATACAAAAACGCTTCCTGGTCTTAGGTGCCCTGGCGCAAAACTCTGTGAGCTGAGTGGGTGGGTGGGTAGATGAATGTTTGGGTGGGTAGGTAGATAGGTGGGTGGATAGATGCATGGGGGGGTAAGTAGGTGGGTGTATAGGTAGGTAGGTAGGTAGGTAGGTAGGTAGGTAGGTAGGTAGGTAGGTAGGTAGGTAGGTAGGAAGGAAGGAAGGAAGGAAGGAAGGTGGGTGGGTCTCTCTCTCTCTCTCTCTCTCTCTCTCTCTCTCTCTCTCTCTCTCTCTCTCTCTCTCTCTCTCTCTGTCTCTCTCTGTCTAATTCTCTCTCTCTCTCTCTCTCTCTCTCTCTCTCTCTCTCTCTCTCTCTCTCTCTCTCTCTCTCTCTCTCTCTCTCTCTCTCCACATATCTATCTATCTATATTATTTTATCTATATATACCGGTATATATCTATGTATGTATCCATCTATCTGTCTATCTATCCGTCTATCTATCTATATATATATATATATATATATATATATATATATATATATATATATCTATCTATCTATCTATGTATCTATCTACCCCCGACTGTAGCCATCTACCTGGTAATCTATGCAGGGCTTCCATATTTTCCCGGAACTAATTAATCTGAATATGTTGATGGGATTAGTTTGTGCTCTGTAGGCGTGGTTATTATCTATCTGTCTGTCTATCTGTCTATCTATCTATTGGCCTATCTATCTATCTATCTATCTACATGGATCCACAATATGTAAGTAACTATCAATTAATATTTCTGTACCAGGCAATCTCTGCCTCTTGTGTTTTAATTATTTTATCTCTATAAATCTCATATATATATATATATATATATATATATATATATATATATATATATATATATATAATATATATATACAGTATACATATATACGAATATATATACATATACAGTATATAATGTAGCTATCTATATTATAGATATCATCTATCCCCACCTAACTAGATATGCCAACCATATTGACCTGTGCCAATCAATATATCTATAAATATTCATCCATCTTATTATTTTAGGCAGAATTACGAAGCTTCTCCGGCGTAATGATTAAATAAAACAATATTCAAATATCTATTATTTGTAGTTCTAAGCTCTATTGTTATTTCTGACGTGTTATTTGTACTTCTAAGCTCTATTGTTATTTCTGGCGTGTTATTTGTAGTTCTAAGCTCTATTGTTATTTCTGGCGTGTTATTTGTAGTTCTAAGCTCTATTGTTATTTCTGGCGTGTTATTTGTAGTTCTAAACTCTATTGTTATTTCTGACGTGTTATTTGTAGTTCTAAGCTCTATTGTTATTTCTGGCGTGTTATTTGTAGTGCTAAGCTCTATTGTTATTTCTGACGTGTTATTTGTAGTTCTAAGCTCTATTGTTATTTCTGACGTGTTATTTGTACTTCTAAGCTCTATTGTTATTTCTGGCGTGTTATTTGTAGTTCTAAACTCTATTGTTATTTCTGACGTGTTATTTGTAGTTCTAAGCTCTATTGTTATTTCTGACGTGTTATTTGTACTTCTAAGCTCTATTGTTATTTCTGGCGTGTTATTTGTAGTTCTAAACTCTATTGTTATTTCTGACGTGTTATTTGTAGTTCTAAGCTCTATTGTTATTTCTGGCGTGTTATTTGTACTTCTAAGCTCTATTGTTATTTCTGGCGTGTTATTTGTAGTTCTAAACTCTATTTTCTAGTGTGGGTTATTTTAGGCTTGCTAGGGTTTGTGTGTTTTGGTTTATATTGGCAAGAGTTGTAATTTGTCAACGTATTGGTACACTTGTTTACACATTGATTGGAATGAGACACACATATACACACGCTCACTTACACACAAACACATATACACGCGCTCACTTACACACAAACACATATACACGCGCTCACTTACACACACATATACACGCGCTCACTTACACACAAACACATATACACGCGCTCACTTACACACAAACACATATACACGCGCTCACTTACACACAAACACATATACACGCGCTCACTTACACACAAACACACACACGCATATTCACACTCAAATGCGCACTCGCACACATTAACGTGTACACTGTAAATACACACACACACACACACACACACATACACACACACGCGTATATATATATATAAACCAACCACCTCTTTCATTGGAACATTTCGAACATAAGCAATTGTGTTGATAATTGCACACATAACTATTAAACCCGGTGTTATATTTTCAGTAGGATGACCATTAGTTTAAGGGGAGACTTCCACCTGGAGGATTTTTTTCTGGACCTTCTCCCTCATGTTTAGCCCCATTGCTTTTGAGATTCTAAGACGTTCGCCCCATTAGTTTGGCGATTTTAAGAACCTTCGCCCCATTTCTGTCAATTTTAAGACCATTCGTGCCATTTAGGTATCGATTTTTTCCTGGCGAGCGATAGCGAGCCTGTAATTTAAGGGGAATCGGCCTTCGGCCGGGACATTTTTCTACCGAAAAATGTACAAATTTATCCTGAAAGGGGGGTCTAGGGGGAGTAATTTTAAGTTTGATGGAAGTCTAGGGAATCAAGTAAAAACCTTCCCTTAATGAAATGTGTGAATATTGATGATAACAGGAAGCCATGTGTTACGGAAGCTGGTATCAATAATGTAATGTCATTGGATATATAATGGTTCCCGATGGTTGTTGTTATGGGTACCTAACTGGCTGTATTTATTTATTATTTGTGTGTATATATATTTCTCTCTTTCACTCTCACTCTCTATCTCTCTCTCTTTCACTCATTCTCTCTCTCTCTCTCTCGCTCTCTTTCACTCATTCTCTCTCTCTCTCTTTCACTCACTCACTCTCTCTCTCTCTCTCTCTTTCACTCATTCTCTCACTCTCACACTCTCTCTCTCTCTCTCTCTCTCTCTCTCTCTCTCTCTCTCTCTCTCCTCCCACACACAACAGCACAAAACACAATTATAAAGTTTGCGTTCTACTTTACTTTCTTAATTAGACACTCCACCACCACCACCACCACCACCTCCCCTCCACCTCCCTCCCCCCACCACCACCCCACCAATTATCCCCCCTTAAGGGGAGGTATTTAGTTTCTTCCCTAGAACTCCATCAAGCTTAAAATTACACCCCTAGACACCCTTTCAAGATAAATTTTTACATTTTGCGGTAGAAAAATTTCCCGGCCGAAGGCCGGTTCCTCTCAAATTACAGGCTCGCTATCGCTCGCCAGGAAAAAATCGACACCTAAATGGCACGAAAGTTCTTAAAATTGACAGAAATGGGGCGAAAGTTCTTAAAATCGCCAAACTATAGGGGGCGAGCGTCTTAAAATCTAAAAAAGCAGTGGGGCTAAACATGAGGGAGAAAGGGGTCCCGAAAAAAATCCCTCAAGTGGAAATCTCCCCTTAAAGAGCCTATACTGACAAAGATCGGGGCCCAAGCATTAATTAACATTATACTTAATTGACGATACAATAAAGGCCGAAACTCGGAAGTGGTCAAATTGTAGGCTACGTACATTATTATCCTGACGGTCGGCGGTTCGAGCCCCCACTGTAGGAGAGATTAGAAACATTAAGTGGCTCACGTGTATTTGTGATATACTTTATGTTAAGGGGAGGTTTTTAGTTGATTCCCTAGACTTCCATCAAACTTAAAATTACTCCCCCTAGACCCCCTTTCAAGATAAATTTGTACATTTTTCGATAGAAAAATGTCCCGGCCGAAGGCCGATTCCCCTTAAATTACAGGCTCGCTATCGCTCGCCAGGAAAAAATCGACACCTATATGGCACGAATGGTCTTAAAATTGACATAAATGGGGCGAGGGTTCTTAAAATCGTCAATATAATGGGGCAAACGTCTTAAAATTAGAAAAGTAATTGGGCTAAACATGAAGGAGAAAGGAGTAAAGAAAAAAAGTCCCTCAAGTGGAAATCTCCCCTTAATCTACCGGGATCATGATTACTCTCTCTCTCTCTCTCTCTCTCTATCCATTTACTAGTATATATATATTGAAGACAGACGCCATTTTTTACTGTACTTTATGGTGTAGTGAACCAATGACAGTAAATAAATGTATGTATGTATGTGTGTGTGTATGTGTGTGTGTGTGTGTGTATGTATGTATGTATGTATGTATGTGTGTGTGTGTATGTATGTATGTATGTATGTATGTATGTGTGTGTGTGTGTGCG
>CM064528.1:47358830-47376069 GCA_032716605.1 Paralithodes platypus
GGCAGCAGCCTCCACGAACCAAAACCACCCACTACACTACATGGTAACACACCCACAGACACCAAGAAATATCAAAACAACACCCAGCACACGTTATCACACACAAATACTGTCTTCTCTCCCTCCCTGCCCACCCCAAACCAGCTTCCAGAAGCACATCCATTCTCATATCACTCGCCGTTCCATCCAATCACTTATAGACAACACGCAGCTGCAGGCACGACCTCCCGAAATCCATGCTTCTGAATCCTCCCCTCCTCGCGAGGACACGTCCACCTGGCCAGGCCGAGATGTGGGCACCATCCAACTCTTCTGAGCTATCAGAAGAGACTGGATATCTCCGTCGTTGACACCTGCCCAGGATGTAACACAGCACCCCATACTATTAAACACAGGATAGAAGACTGCATTCTACACAATCACTTACACCAACAACATAATCTACACTCCTTGAGAGCCCTGTGGGAAAGCCTGTTCGTGGCCATGGCCTTCTTTAGAGATTAGTGGCTGTTCGGCCAGGCAGCCTAGGGAACGACAACAACAACAATAACTGTGTCTATGCGTCATACAAATACCTGAAATATCTCAAGCCCTTCAGTTTACGGCTGTGTCAATTTTTTATATTTATTTATGTATCTATTTGTCAACAAGAAGCCTAGTAAGGACCATTATGTATGTTGTTGCTTGTATTCCTTTGTATAATGAACCCCCATATTTCCCTTCACAATCATCGTAATAGCTGAGTAATTAAGGTGAGGACATGGCAATTTACTGTCAGCTTAAGGGGGTAGTAGTGCTTAGTTTTTGGTCTATATATTTAGGTATTTATAACCAAAAAAAATAAAAAATAAAATAAAAAAAGGACAAGTGTGGATTGGGCCTGAGTATACAGAATAGATTTTTTTTTTTAGTTTCCTCGCTAGTCCTACATGAAGCTTAAAAAACAACCTCTAGACCCCCTTTCAAGATAAATTTGTATCTTTTTCGGTAGAAAAATTTCCCGGCCGAAGGCCGGTTTCTCTAAAAATTACAGGCTTGCTATCGCTCGCCAGGAAAAAATCGACACCTAAATGGCACGAAAGGTCTTAATATTGACAAAGAAATGAGGCGAGAGGTCATAAATTCGCCAAACTAATGGGCCAAACGTCTGAAAATCTGAAAACTATTGGGGCTGAACATGAGGGAGAAGGGTGGCCAGAAAAAGGAACCCTCTCCCCTATAAATAACCCGACTCTTCCACATATTACTGCAGTCTGACCTTGAATTAGGGGGGGGGGGGTTGTCTGGCTTTTAATTTGGAAGGCCATTAAGTGCAGTCAGCCCTACCCTTTGTGTCATTGTTTACATTGAATACCATATATACTGTATATATATATATATATATATATATATATATATATATATATATATATATATATATATATATATATATATATATATATATGTGACTGGAAAGCCACAGAAGAGTACAGAACAAATACCTGACTCTGGAGCCAGCCACTCTTGCAAATTTTTATAATAACTGAAGATCTACGAAAGTAGAGAAATGCATTTTAACACTTTTACATACACATTATTTTAATATGTACACAACAGTCCGAGCCTTCTAATAAGATACTCGGACATACTTTTTAAACCCTTATTTTGTGCATACAATATATTTTAGATGCAATTTAATTTTAGCACAATTTTGTTTTAAACTTTGTGCAGTGAACCTACCCTTTTCTACACACCTTTAGTGTGGAAGCATATTCGCATATATATATATATATATATATATATATATATATATATATATATATATAGAGAGAGAGAGAGAGAGAGAGAGAGAGAGAGAGAGAGAGAGCGAGAGCGAGAGCTGGGGAGGGAGAGAGAGAAAGGGAGGAGCGTTTGAAAGTTGGATGAGACCAGAGGAGGAGGGGTGAGCCAGAGAGAGAGAGAGAGAGAGAGAAAGATGTAGATAGATAGATAGAAAACAAAATGAGTGAGAGAGTGTGTGTGTGAGAGAGAGAGAGAGAGAGAATGAGAATGATACAGAACACACAGACTTTGCGGTTCCTAATAAGCAGTCTGTATATAGATTTAATATAGAATTTGCTACCATGTGGAAGGCAAGGACAACAAAACAAAACAATGGCTCTCTCCTCACCCACCGTTCCCACCGACGATAGGATCTGTAGGAAATAGGAAAAGTGTGATACTGATTTGATTTTGATTATATTTTTCATATACGTTTTTATCCTTAAGGGGAGAAGGGTCGTTTTTATCCTTAAGGGGAGAAGGGTCGTTTTTATCCTTAAGGGGAGAAGGGTCGTGTTTATCCTTAAGGGGAGAAGGGTCGTTTTTATCCTTAAGGGGAGAAGGGTCGTTTTTATCCTTAAGGGGAGAAGGGTCGTTTTTATCCTTAAGGGGAGAAGGGTCGTTTTTATCCTTAAGGGGAGAAGGGTCGTTTTTATCCTTAAGGGGAGAAGGGTCGTTTTTATCCTTAAGGGGAGAAGGGTCGTGTTTATCCTTAAGGGGAGAAGGGTCGTTTTTATCCTTAAGGGGAGAAGGGAAGGGTCGTTTTTATCCTTAAGGGGAGAAGGGTCGTGTTTATCCTTAAGGGGAGAAGGGTCGTTTTTATCCTTAAGGGGAGAAGGGTCGTTTTTATCCTTAAGGGGAGAAGGGTCGTGTTTATCCTTAAGGGGAGAAGGGTCGTGTTTATCCTTAAGGGGAGAAGGGTCGTTTTTATCCTTAAGGGGAGAAGGGTCGTTTTTCTGGTTCCCCTTCTTCGTCATGTTTAGGTCCATTAGATTTCAAATTTTATGACGTTCGGCCCATTAGTTCGGCGATTTTGAGAACTTTCGCCTGTCACTTTTAAGACATTTCGTGCCATTTAGGTGTCGATTTTTTCCTGGCGAACGATAGCGAGCATATAATTGAAGAGGAACCGGCCTTCGGCCGAAACGTTTTTCTGCCGAAAAATGTACACATTTATTTTGAAACGGTGTCTAGGGGGTGTAGGCCTAAGGGTTAACTCCTGTACCGACAACGTCTTTGTTTACTGTATTCTAGTTATATTTAGACGATTTTGTGCAGCTTAAGAAGGATCTGTGGTAGTAAAAAGGGTGCAGAGAGAGAGTTCGAAGCCTGTCAATTGCTGGAGGCCCTTATTAAACTGAATGCAATAGTCTAATAGTATCCAACATAAGGTTAAAGGTCGGCGCCGGTACTGAAGAGGTTAATGACAAGTTTGGTACAAGTTATTTAACCTTTTGAACTAAGCTGATCAACAAGTAATTACAGTTTCAAAGTTAAGTTTGTTCTAAGTAGTATACATTATATCGCGGTAGGGGGAATACTTTGACACACACACACACATATACGATGTAGGTAGATAAATGTGTATGTATACCTGTAGATAGATGGAGAGAGAGAGAGAGAGAGAGAGAGAGAGAGAGAGAGAGAGAGAGGACTTAAAGCTGCATTTATGACTGCAGGAAGGAAGGAAGGGAGAAAGGGGAGGAGGTGAGAAAGGGAGGAAGAGGGGAAGGAAGGAGAGATGGAAGGAAGAGGGAAGGAAGGAAGGATGGGAGGAAATAGGAAGGGAGGAAGGAAGAAATCAAAGAGGGGAAGGAAGGAAGGGAGGAAGGAAGAAATCAAAGAGGGGAAGGAAGGAGGGAGAGAGTTAAGGAGGAAAGGAAGAGTGGTGAAGGAAGGGAGGAAGAGGGAAGAAAGGAGGAAGGAAGAGGGGAGGGAGGAATGAAAGAGGGGAAGGAAGGAAGGAGGAAAGTAAGGGAGGAAGAAATTAAAGAGAGATAGGAGGGTAGGAAGAGAAGAGGGAGAAATGAAGAAAAGAAAGAGAGAGAGAGAGAGACGGAAAAGGAGCAAGGAAGGTTGGCGGTAAAAAAAGGAAGGAAAGAAGGAGAATAGGAAGGAATGAAAGCAGGAGGGAGACAATAGAAGGAAGAGAAGAAGGAAGGAAAGATAAGAAAATGAAGGATAAACAAAAGGATGAGAAGAAGGAAGTAAAAGAGGGAAGGAAGGAATGAAGGAAGAGACAATGGAAAGAAGAGAAGGAAAGAAATAGAACAAAATGAAGGATAAAAAGAAGGAGGAGAAGTTGGAAGTAAAAGAGGGAAGGCATGAAGGAAGGAAGAGAAGAAAATGAAAGAAGGAAAGAAGAATAAAGTAAAAGAGGAGGTTCCGAAGCTAAGAAAGTAAGGCTGATGTAGTTTAGCTGTAAGATAATATCAAAAGTGGCTTGTCTTTTGCTCGGGGGAGGGGGTGGGGGTGGGGTGGGGCCTCAAGGGGAGATGGGTCGTTTTTCTCCCCCCCCCCCCCCCCCTTCTCTCGCTTGTTTAGCCCCATTGGTTTTTAGATGGTAACACTTTTGGCTCATTAGTTTGGCGATTATTAGACTTTACACCCCATCCCTATGACAATATTTAGACCTTTCGTGCCATTAAGCTGTCGATTTTTTCCTGGCGAGCGATAGCGAGCCAGTAATTATAAAAGTAACCGGCCTTCGGCCAGGACATATTTCTACCGAAAAATTTACAAATTTATCTTGAGGGGGGGGGGGGGGGGGGGGGGGGGGGGGGGGGGGGGGGGGGGGGGGGGGGGGGGGGGGGGTGGGGGGGTGGGTGGAGGGGGGGGGGGGGGGGTGGGGGGAGCTTTTTTTTCTTTTCAGCT
Source organism: Paralithodes platypus (assembly GCA_032716605.1). Classification (NCBI taxonomy): domain Eukaryota; kingdom Metazoa; phylum Arthropoda; class Malacostraca; order Decapoda; family Lithodidae; genus Paralithodes; species Paralithodes platypus. The sequence continues at coordinate 47,363,505 of CM064528.1, forward strand.
TGATGGAGGTCTAGGGAGGAAACTAAACAAATAATAATCAAAAATATATACCAATAATCCTATAAATACGACCCATCTCCCTTTAATCTAGTTTAGCTATTAGATCATGTCAAAAGTGGCTTGTCTTTATCTCGGGGGGGAGGGAGGGAGGGAGGGAGGGAGGGAGGGGTGGGGGGATTCGCAGTAAGCCATAATAACCCCTTCAGAATTTGAACCCGTGTTGCTTACTGTACACCCTGTTCCAAATACATAGGCCAACACTCTGGATCATTAACCTCTATAACTCACAAACGACGGGAGTAATCTAGTTCATATTTCTACCATTTAGGAAGGGTCAGCCAGGGAATAAGTGTGAAAACGTATAACACATTTGCTCAAGCCCACAAGTTACACAGGTTAAGGTTAACGATTGCTGACCTATGTATTTGGAACAGCGTATATATCATCATCATCAGACGATTTGATTCAGTGGTGTTTATTAACCCTCTCCGACATATGATGCGATTTTGAGCCTATTGGGGATACTTTAAAGCCTTTGTTACCATCAGGGGTATTTAGAAACCTTTAGTTTAGTTACTTCAACCTCTGCAGTTGTCTTTCAGTTAGCTGTGGGCAGAATACTAATTTTGGAGAGGTAATTATAAGAGTGAGAGAACTCTATTTCTTATTGCTAATCTGGCAAACTCTGCGTCATAAAAGCGTGAAAGGGTTAATATTACCTTACTGGGGATATTTATTATTTTTGCAATGTTCGACTATTGGGATATATTATGTCCTAGATCCCCTTTCAAGCTTTGAGAGAGAGAGAGAGAGAATAAATAGGTCAATAGCTTGGGTTCAAACACAAACATACGCACGCACGCGCACACACAGTCACTCCCTACTCAAACGCTCTTACATACACACACATGCTTACATACACTGACGCACACTCACCCACTTACACACATCCTCACACACACACACACACACACACACACACACACTCTCACTCATGTCTTAACACTCATACACAAACACTCACTCTCACTCTCTCTCTCTCTCTCCATCTCTCCCTCACATTCGGACCTGCTCATATCTCTCTCTCTCTCTCTCTCTCTCTCTCTCTCTCTCTCTCTCTCTCTCTCTCTCTCTCTCTCTCTACATAGACACACAGACATAAAAGAGACGAATATAGGGGGAGGGGAAGGGGAAGGAAGAATCGATAAAGAAGAAAGAAGAAGAAGAGATAAAGAAGGATAGGAGGAGAAGGAGAAGAAGAAGAAGAAGGAGGTGGAGGAGGAGGAGGAGGAGGAGAATAAGGAGGTGGAGGTGGAGGAGGAGAAGGAGAAGAAGAAGAAGAAGAAAGACGAAGGAGGAGGAGGAGGAGGAGGAGGAGGAGGAGGAGGAGGAGGAGGAGGAGGAGGAGAAGAAGAAGAAGAAGAATGATAATGATAGCAAAAAGAAGAAGAAAGAAGAAGAAGAGGAGAAGAAGAAACAAAGAGATGGAGGAGAGGAGATACAAACTTTAAGCCAAGATTACGATATTTCTAGTCCGAGTGGCCACCTTTCTTAATGACTCCACTAATGACCTCATTAAGGGGAGGTCTCCACTTGAGGGATTTTATTCTTGACCCCTTTCTCCCTCATGGTTAGCCCCATTGTTTTTGAGATTTTAAGACGTTTGCCTCATTAGTTTGGTGATTTTAAGAATTTCCGCCCCATTCTGTCAATTTTTAGACCTTTCGTGCAATTTAGGTGTCGATTTTATCCTGGCGAGCGATAGCGAGCCTGTAATTTAAGAGTAACCGGCCTTCGGCCGGGACAATTTTTTATCCGAAAAAATGTACAAATTTATCTTGAAAGGGGGTCAAGGGGGTGACATTTTAAGATTGCTGAAGGAGTAGGAAACAAACTAGAAACCTCCCCTTAAGGGGTTCGTGGCTATTTGTGTCTATACATTTATTCATTTATATTTTTATATGTTTCGTTTCCCCACTAGACATCCATCAAGCTTTAAAAAAAAAAAAAACACTCCCTTGACGCCCTCTCAAGATAAATGTTTACATTTTTCGGTCCGGTTCCTCCTAAAATTACAGGCTCGCTATCGCTCGCTAGGAAAAAAATCGACACCTAAGTGGCACGAAAGATCTGAATGTTGACAAAGAAATGGGGCAAAAGGTTTCAAAATCGCCAAACTAATGGAACGAACGTCTTAAAATGTCAATATTAATGGGGCTAAGCATGAGGACGAAGGGAGACCAGAAAAACAACCCATCTCCCCTTAATGACCTCATTAAATCACCTGGCTAATAAGAGCCTTCACAGCGGCCAATATTGCGTACCAAAATGCGATGGATTATTTTACTTTGCTCTCTAGGGGAAAAAACCCCGCCTTCCCAGACCTCCTTCAAGCAAAAAAAAAAAAAAAAAATAATAATAATAATAATAATAATAATAATAATAATAATAATAATAATAATAATAATACACAAGTAAATAAAAAAAAAAAAATCCCAGACCTCCTTCAATCTAAAAAATAAAAAAAATAAAAAAAAAAAAACTAATAATAATAATAATAATAATAATACACAAGTAAATAAAAAAAAAAACTTCCCAGACCTCCTTCAATCTAAAAATAAAATAAAAATATATACAGTATGTGTGTTGTGTGTGGGCAAGGGAATGTTAAGTACGGTAGTAGTAGGTGTGTGTGGGAGAGAGAGGGAGGGTTGGGGTGAGAGGGAGGGATTGGGGGTTGGGGGTAGAGGGTATGTGGTGGGGGGAAGTAGAGTGTGTGTGTGTGTGTGTGGGAGGGGAAATGAGGAGGATAAGTAGTAGGAGTGTGGTGTGGAAGTAAGTGGGAGGTGTGTGGGGGTGGAGAAAGGTTCGAGGAGTAGGAGTGTGTGGGTGTCGGGAGTGGAGTGTGTGTGGTGGTGGTGGTGAGGGATGGGTGGGGGTGGGGATGTTGTATTTGTTGTGGTGGAGCGGAGTATATGGTGGTGGTGGTGGTGGTGGTGAGGGTGTGGGTGGAGGGAGGGGATTTATATGGGCGTGGGTGTGAGGGGGTGTATGTGGGTGTGAGGTATGGGTAGGGGAGGGGGTGTATGTGCGTGTGGGTCTGTGTGTGTGAGTGTGAGTGTATCAATGTGTATGTGTAGTGTCTCATAGCTGTTATCCATAATATGATACAGTCTGTCGATAAAACTGCTCAAGTCAGCTACATATTTAATTGCTGAGCAGTCAAGTAGGGGATTTGAGAAGGGTATAAAGGCCCTCATTTTCTCTCTCTCTCTCTCTCTCTCTCTGTCTCTGTCTCTGTCTCTCTCTCTCTCTCTCTCTCTCTCTCTCTCTCTCTCTCTCTCTCTCGCTCTCGCTCGCTCGCGCTCTCTCTCTCTCTCTCTCTCTCTCTCTCTCTCTCTCTCTCTCTCTCTCTCTCGACAAATACAGAGAGAGAGAGAGAGTATTTGGTGGGGAGAGCGCCTAATAATAATAATAATAATAATAATAATAATAATAATAATAATGTGAAAGCATATCTCTCCCCTATTGCCACCCAGTGTTCTTTGTTTATGGAGTTGATTTAATGAGTGGTGTACAAAGAGAGAGTGAGTGAGTGAGGTGAATAGCATAACACCTTTACCTGTGTGTGTGTGTGTCAGTAATTACCATCAATAGGGGATAGTGGCTACTGTTTTGCTCTAATTATTCACTTATTCATAGACAAATTTGGTTTCCTCTCTAGACCTCCATCAAGCTCAAAAAAAAAAAAACACAAAAAAAATCAAAAAAAAAAAAAAAGAAAAAAAAAAAAAAAAAAAAAAAAAAAAAAAAACAAGACCCCCCTTCAAGATAAATTTGTACATTTTTCGGTAGAAAATATTCCGGCCGAAGGCCGGTTTCTCTTAAACTTACAGGCTCGCTTTCGCTCGCCTGGAAAAAATCGACAGGTAAATGGCACAAAAGGACCTGAAATTGACACCAAAATGTGGCGAAAAGTGTTAACATCCCAAAATTTGCAACAACATAACCAGTCATGGAAAATGTAGATTTGGTGAAACCTGCAAATACCACCACCCATCCCTTTGCAAGACATCACTTGAGAACAAGACCTGCTACAATATGAAATGCCCAGCTTTTCATATTAAAGGGACTTGGATATATGCTAGACCTAACACGAATGGTAGCCCAAAAAACTCTCTAGCTATGCGAGGACGAGACAGAGGAAAAAGGCAAGGAGGGAAAGGGCAGACGAAGATGAAGAGACTGAGGGAGACGGAAGAGCACATAGAACACCTCGAGCACCTCCTGGCCTCCCAAGAGTGGCCAATACATCCCGAAGACTATTAGGTACCCTAGTACTCCAAACAATCCCTCCCCAATCTTGTTTGCAAATATCCAAGGCCTAAAAAATAGAACCACGAACAAAGTACCCATTTATTAGGGGCCTGCTAGAAGAAGGAAATGCTATATTTGCGGCTCTCACAGAAACTCACATTAAAGATCAGGAAGATAGTGAGGTATGGATTCCTGGTTACAACCTACATAGGGCTTGCAGAACGCATAGATCACATGGAGGTGTAGCCTTGTACATACATGACTCACTGATATGTACTGAATTCCTAAATAACAGTAATGAAGTGGTGGAAATACTTGGAGTTAAAATAGAATCCCTAAATTTAGCAGTTATTGTTACATACAGGCCTCCAGACTCATCCCGAGAAGAATTCAAAACCAAGCTCAACAAAATAAAATCAGAAGTGGAAACCCTGGTGAACCCAACCCCAAATATTCTATGGCTAGGAGACTTTAACCTAACAAACATTAACTGGCGACAACTAGAAAAACAGTTAGTGCAAAATATCACTGGAGCAGCAAATACTAATACGAGAGAGCTTTTTGAACCTTGTGATTTTTTTTAGTCCTTACCCAACATATGCTGAACCCACACGGGAAAACAATATCTTAGACCTGGTCTTCACTAACAACGACTCTCTAGTACACAGCATTAACATATCGGACACAACATACTCAGATCATAAATCAATTGAGATCAAAACAACCTTAGAAAGTGTACAGACAACCTCAGAATCGAGAAAAAACCCGGCCCCTTGAGAAAATTTAACTTCAAAACCAAAAACATTAGGTGGGAAGAGGTAAATCAAGAAATGGAGGAAATAGACTGGGAAGATTTAATGGATAACCTGACACCAGCAGAATGTCTAGTCTTAATAACAGAAACCATGACCCAAATCTGTAGCCACCATATACCTGCAAGACAAACAAAATGAAAAAGCAAACAAGATCGGGAAAGGAGGAGGCTGTACAGAAGAAGAAAATTACTCGCACAAAGACGCACACATCAAAATCTACAGGATAGGCAAAAGGTCGAAATAGATATAGAGAAATTGTGGAAATTGAACAAAGGCTAAGAATATCATATGAACTACAACATATGGAAGAGGAGAGGAAAGCTATTGCAGGTATAAAGGAAAATTCCAAATACTTCTTTTCATACGCCAAACAAAAGGCTTCTACTAAACAACAACATCAAACATCAGCCCACTGAGCCAAGGGGACGGCTTCTCTTTACCCCACAGGGGCCAAAAAGGAAATGACAAGGCGAAACTCTATAAGCAGCAGTAGTAGTTAAATGGCATTCAGTGAGCCTGATTGAAACAAAAGTCATTCAGAGACCAAAATATAATTTTTCATGTGGGAAACCTCCCCCACGGAAAAACCCTCAGATGCCTGGATTATTGATTTCGTGCTCCCATAAAAAGACATAGAAGAGACCAGTTTCCAACATGCCATCCGCCACTCCGGCACCAGGCCCTGACTCATGGAATTCCTGATCCTAAATGAAGAAATGTAAGGAAAACCTCCTCAAAAAACCCCCTGGCTAGAATGTGGAGAAGGGAGTCCTAGACACGTGGTGACATAAGCCAGATAGCTTGACAAACACAATAAATTGCCCCCAACACGCACTGCATAAAAGAAGAAGGGCAAGTAGTAAAAGGCACTACCAAAAAACTACCCCACGCGCCTCCTTTGGTAGGCCTCTAACCTCTCACACATCATTAAAGTTTGTCGAGCGAAAAGTGTTCGCAAACGGGAGGCAATCCTCACGCGAAGCAATAAATTTCCACATTCACATGGAGGGACAAACAATGAACCTACAGCAGAGACACCGGTTCAACATGGGAAGTTCATGGAGGGCGGGGAAGATCATGTCTCTCACAACTTTTGTGAAAATACACTTATGACAAAAATTCTTAAACAGCGCTAGAAGAAAAGAAAAACGTGGGGGATGTCAATTTTACAACAACACCGATTTTTTGCTAAGGGATTTGATAAAAATGTAGACCTGGTAAAATAGCCCACAAACTGAAAGCAAAACGGTATAATCTGGGGAGAGAAATCGGACGGTTTGGATAATACCAATTGTCCTTTAAACCGAAAAACAATCGGTTAGCAGTAAACACAAGTCACTTCTGAGCCTTCGGATTTTCAAAAGCTCAGTCTGCCCCAAAGGAAACAGTGCTAGCACACCCTTCTGTTCCTTCATACTAATTTGCGACAATAGATACCAAACACCGAGACACAGTCCGGGGTGTCGTCTTTTGGCTGATGCACAACAAAATTAAGCAAGGATAGTTAAACCACACAAGAGGACACGGGCCGACGGCAGGAAAGACATGAATGTAGTGTTCCAGTGGACCAGGTGTAAAAAACAACATGCAAAATTCACAATGAGGGAAAAATTTCCCGGAAGTTAATGGTAACGGGTTAGTAACGGAGATAATAATGGGTGTTAAAGAAATTACAAATTACTTAACAGAATCTAACCACATAAATAGAACGGAAAAAAAGACAGTGTGAAAGACCTTGGGGTAGTTAATGTCCCTGAATAATAATGGGTTTCAAGAGTGACATAAACCAGGTCAAACTGTGGCGTGGCTTCCTGCGAAACGGTTTCTAACGGTGTTTGTGATTCTGCCGTCACTTTTAAAACACGCGGGTTGAATTGACCTATAGATAATGATAACGCTCGTCAAATCTCTTCTAGTAGTGCTCACCGCCGGCTTGAACTACTGTAGCATATTAACATCCCCCATACAACAGCAGCGTGAAATAAATGACCGTAGAGAGTGTACAAACGAAAATTTCACTTCGCATTATAAGAGTTCGATTATTCTAAAACATCTACAACTATGGGCAAAAGGCCACCCGGTTTAAGGAGTCACTGACCATCTTTGTATCTCACTGGAACGTAGAAAGAGAACGTTACCTAATAATATACACGTGGAAAATCGCAGGAGGGTTTAGTACCAAACCTACATTTACTCCGATAGTCCATGGAAATTCAAGTGATAGGAGAGGCTGGGGAATGCGAAATCCCCCCCCCGAGAAATGAAGAATAAAAGTAACCATCCGGGGTTGCCTATGGGCTCTTGCATGCGGAGGAGGGCTGGTTATCACACAACCGAGGGCCCTGCTGACTCCTCATTTCGGAGTGTAACAAACCTCCCACGTGGGCGAGTGGGAGGCCAGTGGTAGCGTAACGAGACATGAGGGACATCTCGTTAGACAACTTCAACGAGGAATCCGTTGAAGACCCCCTAGATATGTCGAACTGCGGGCAAAAATAAAAAAAGTGCCACAGACGAAAGAGGCCCATCCCTCGCAAGGGGACAGGCGGAATCGGAGCTTTAGCGTCAAAACAGTTCTACCGGCACCAAAATTCACCACCACATAACGCGGGGCTGTCGCGCTCATGGCTTGGTGCCGCTTTAGAAGGAGTGTTGGCGAAACACATCAAAAATGGTAAGGTTATTGGCCACAAAACTAATGAAAAATCGAACTTCTAAAATAAAAATAAAACAAAAGTGACAAAACTAAAATGGGACTAAGCTACATGGAGGAAGAAGGGGGGGGGGGGGAAGGCCCATCTCCCCTTAATGAGTGTACAAAGAGAGAGAGAGAGAGAGAGTGAGTGAGCTGATGTGAATATAGTAATTACCATCAATAGGGGATATAGTGGAGACCTTGTTATCGTTAGAATTAAGTATGTAGCTATTATTAATTATCATTATTATTGGGTCTCTCTCTCTCTTTTCCAAATAAGTTCTCTCTCCCTCTCTCTCTCCACCTGTACCCTTTTCCAAATAAGTTATCTCTCTCTCTCTCTCTCTCCTCTCTCTCCACTTATACCCTTGTTCGCCACTATGTTGGCCAAACCAAAGCCCTCTTTGATCACACAAATTAACCTCCTACATATACCTCAAAAACCAAACGCCGTTAGAGTAATCCAGTCAGCTAATATGTTCTACCATTTGGGAAGGGTCAGTTAGGGAATAGGTGTGGAAATGTACAGCCCTTTTGTTCTAGCCCTTTTTGAGTTCTAGAGGTTAGGGTTCACGATTTCTCACCTACCTATTTGGAACATGGTATAGTATTAAATTTAAAACAAACCACCCATTACCACCCACCCACCTCCACCAGAGGTCGAGAATGCCGACGGGCGGAGGGGGACGAAAAAAAGCGCAATAATCGATCCAACTCACCAACCCACCAACTACCACTACCACCCTCCAAACAACAGAGCGTATCGATAAACCAGCATACACTCTGAACGTTCATCATCTAATATCACTTCGTTAAATCCTCACACCACACCCATCCACCCCAACAACCACTGTATTATCAACCACCACTTCCCCTCCATCACCACAACTCTAATCACCACCATCACCAGCAGTACATCCTCTATCACCACCACTATCATTGCTTCCTCCACCACCACCCTTTCCCCTCCATCACCACCACTACTTTCCCCCTCTAAGAACAACTGTAGGCCTAGATGGACCTGCTTCCTCGTCGATCCTTTATTCATATGTCGACGTGTCTTTTCCTTCACCAACCACTCTAATTCAATTCACCACCATCACCACATCCCTACAATCCAGTAAATCATTACCCGCCCCCCCAGACATACCCAACTAGTGATATAACTTTCCTACATACGCACACATCCGACACACCCACTGTCCCACTCCAGCACACCACCACTACTTCCTCTATCACCACCACTATCACCACCACCATCAATGCCACAATTTAGGGACTCGATCTAACTAATCTCCTGTAGGGAAATAGAGGAATGGAGGAGAGGGAAGGGATGAAACGAGAGGTAAAGGAAGGGAGGGGAAGAAGGAAGAGAAGGGGAGGAGGGAGGGAGTGATAGAAGGAAGGGAGAAGAAAATAAGGGCTGTCAGGGGTAGGTAGGAAAGTGAAACAAGAACGGGGAGGGAAGGAAGGAAAGGAAAGGAGAGGTAGGAAGGAAAGCGAGGAGAAGGAAGGAAGAAAGAAAGAAAGAAAGAAAGAAAGAAAGAAAGAAAGAAAGAAAGAAAGAAAGAAAGAAAGAAAGAAAGGAAGGAAGGAAGGAAGAAAACATAGGAGGAAGGAGAAGGAAGGAAGGAAGAAAGAAAGAAAGAAAGAAAGAAAGAAAGGATGGAAGGGGAGGGAGAAGGTAAGATGGAAGGAAAGGGAAGGAAGGAAGGAAAGGAGAGGTAGGAAGGATAGAAAGAGGGAGAGGAAGGAAGGAACGAGAGGAGAAGGAAGGATGGAAGGAAGGGAGGTAAGGAGGAAGGAAAGAGAGGAGAATGAAGGAAGGAAAGGAGAGGAAGGAAGGATAGAAGAAGGGAGAAGGAAAGAAGAACGAAACGAAGAGACTTCCCACAACAACCATACCACCATGACTAGACCTTCCACCCACGCAGCTCTTACCCACCGATCACCCTTCCACTATGAAACGCCCTCTACAATCACCCTAAACGAACCCCTTAATCACACCATCCATTCTTATCATGTAGCCCATATACTGTAGGTGGTGAGGCTCGTATCTCATACCAGTGGAAGAGCTACACCATTTATTACTCTCAAGACCCCATGTAGATCTCCATTAAGGGGGATATGTATGCAGAGAGAGAGAGAGAGAGAGAGAGAGAGAGAGAGAGAGAGAGATTTGATTTGATTTGACTTAATGTCCTATTATGCATCAAAGGGAATATCACAAAGGCACTCCTATACACCGATGCACTAGGGCTCTTAATTACATAGTTGAGAGAGAGCGAGAGAGAGAGAGAGTGAGAGTGAGAGAGAGAGCGAGAGAGATAACCAGAAACAACTAACATTATTGACAGTTCAACTCAATATTGACCCTACCACACCACCACACTACCACCACACCACCACACTACCACACCACACTACCACCACCACACTACCACACCACTACCACACTACCACACCACCACCACACTACCAATCTTTTAACTCACACGAATCCTAAGAAAAAATTTTTGGTTACACTTCTTCATATCGAGTTGGTCAACTTGTGGACACCCAATGGGCTTCCCCGACGACGTTATAGACTGGCAAGCACCCGTTGATACCTTTTAATAGCCTGTCAGTATTAGGGATACGTTATCGCAACCTTGTTATGTTACCGAATCAAGGGGCTTATTACGTAGCCTACAAACACTTTTGAGTTTAGTTACTACTCAAAACCTCTGCACAGTTTGTCTTCTGCAGTTGATCTGTGTGTAGTGGGCAGAACCACCACTCATATTTGTGACGAAGTACTATTATAAGTGAGGTGAGATGAGACTCGTATTTCTTATTGCTAAATCTCACGGCAACCTCTGCGATCATATGACCATGTTCTGACGGGTTTTTTAAACTAACGTCCGCTTAGTACAAATATTCTCGCATCACACAACCCGACGAAAAAACTGACGTGCGATTTGATAATATGAACATAACCTTTTAATTTATTCCCAGTGAACCCCTCAGTTTACACTAACGCCATCCGTCCCCTACTAAACTTCCACTAATCCTGCCAAACGGACATTAGTTTCCATTGAGGGCCGTTAGTTACTTTCTTTCCAATGTTCCCCTTACCCCCCACTCTAAACCAAACCACTGTTTGGGACACTTGAGTCCTCAGTGTTTTGGAGGGGGGGGGGGGGGGGGGGGGGGACACAAGCAGTCCCCGAAGGTGTCACGTAGATCCTGTTGTTGCTCCCGACTGCCACACACACACGCTTTGTACTCCTTTGTACCACACCACCACACTACCACCACCACCACACTACCACCACCACCACACTACCACACCACCACACTACCACCACCACACTACCAGCACACCACCACCACCACACTACCACACCACCATACTACCACACCACCACCACACCACCACCACACTACACCACCACACCACCACACTACCACACCACCACCACCACACCACCACACCACGACCATTGCACCACCCACTACCACACCACCACCACAAACCAACACCAACCACCACACCACCACCACCCTACCACCACCACCACCACACTACCACACCACCACCACCACACCACCACCACCACACTACCACCACACCACCACACTACCACCACCACACCACCACCACACCACCACCACCACCACCACACTACCACACTACCACACCACCACCACCACACTACCACACCACCACCACACCACCACACTACCACCCCACCACCACCACACTACCACACCACCACCACACTACCATTCCTGCTTTTTTATGTGTGTACGACGAAAACATTGTATTTTGATGAGAGGAGAGAGAGTTGAGAGCCAGAGAGCGAGCGGCTGGAAGGAGAGGAGAGCGAGAGAGATGAAGACGAGAGATGCACGGTAGTAAAAGCCTGAGCATAACCATTTTGATCGGTGCGTGAAAGAGGGTTGGTGGTGGTGATGGTAGTAGTTGTGGTGGTGTTGGTAGTTGTGGTAATGTTGGTGGTTGTTGTGATAGTAATGGTGGTAGCTGTGATGGAAGTATTTGTGGTAGTGATGGTGGTAGGTGTGTTAGTGGTGGTGATAGTGGTATTGGTGGTAATGATGGTGGTAGTTATGGTAGTTGTGGTAGAGATAGTGGTAGTGATGGTGATACTTGTGGTAGTGATGGTAGTGGTACCACGATAGTGATGATGGTAGTTGTGGTAGTGATGGTGGTGGTAGTAGTTGTGATAGTGATGGTGGTAGTTGTGATAGTGATGGTGGTAGTTGTTGTTGTTGTTGTTCCCCAAGCTTCCTGGCCGAACAGCCCCAAGGCCCCGAGCAAGGCCAAGGCCATAACCGAGCGCCCCCACAGAACCCTCCCTGCCGACCACAATAACAAGCCTGGCGTGACCGAGAGCCAACGCCATGGCGGGGAGCTGAGGACGGCGACGGCAAACGCCCAGGGAACGCAAAGCCCCACCCAGGGACCTGTGCCCCTCAGCAATTATGAAGAGAAAGCTGCGGGGCCAAAGGAATACAAAAACATGTGACGCTTTTGTGCTTACAATCTTGATAGCCATTGGGAGGGTCAATCCACGACGAGGGAGACGCCGGCACTAGAAGATCTAGAAAAATTATAGTTAAAAGGCAACAGTCCGAGTCAGCTCTGGGTATGGCAGAGATCGCCTCAGTTCTCAGCTCTGATAGACCGAAGCCCATCACCCGTGGTGGTCGTTGGTTAGTGATGCTGGTAGTT
>CM064528.1:47376169-47388669 GCA_032716605.1 Paralithodes platypus
GTTATTGAAATCGAAAATTGGATATATTAAAATTGTGACATTTGATTCCGTTAACATTTGAAGGGTATTTTTCATATATTTTGACAACTAACTAAAGGTCAATTATTTAAAGTATTTTACAATGTACCGGTATCCCTTTTCAGTATTTGAGGACGCTCTTCTGGCTATCATTAGATTATCTATCGACTATCTATGTATCTATTTACTAAGGCCCAATCCCCACTTTTCCTATTTTGTTTTTTATTTATTTTTTTTTTGGGGGGGCGACTCAAGACAGAGCCAGAATAGGGACAACACAAAACACAACAGAAAACAATGAACACACAAAAACAAAATACAAATTCACACACATCTAGGTCATCCAGGAGAAGACCAGGGTCACCAAGGGTCCCTCCAGCACTCCCCCGGCCCCCGACCACCCGGAGAGGTTCCGATCTCGGCAGGCAGACATGCAGCGGAGCCGAAGCCACAAGCCCGCCCACCACACTTCCAGGCGCACCCTTCATATAAACCGTCTCCCCGTCTCCCCGGGCCAGGTGCCTGATGGACTATTATCTAATCCAACTGGCGCCCGACCCCTTCCCCCAAATGACCAGTGTTCACTCAACTATTCACAAGCATTCTCCATTCATTCCTGTTTATTACCACTTCCCTTGGCTGATCTATAGTCATTCCTCTATCATCCAAAGCTTGTCTTACACAGGCATTAGACGTGTTGAGATAATTTACTAAGAATCTGTCGGTCTTGAAAGTTGTAGGTTGTTAGTGTGTACTCCGTTGGTTTGGGCTGTGGCCTATATGGAAGACGGGTAGCACACACACACACACACACACACACACACACACACACACACACACACACACAGCCTCCCACTGTGTAATCTGATATAACAATTACGGAGAACTCAGTAGGAGAGAGAGAGAGATGAGGGGGGTGATATAGTGAGTGGTTGAGAGAGATTGTATAAGTGTGTGTAAGAGAGAGAGAGAGAGGTGATATAGTGAGTGGCTAAGAGAGATTGTATATGTGTGTGTAAGAGAGAGAGAGAGAGAGGTGATATAGTGAGTGGTTGAGAGAGATTGTATATGCGTGTGTAAGAGAGAGAGAGAGAGAGGTGATATAGTGAGTGGCTGAGAGAGATTGTATGTGTGTAAGAGAGAGAGAGAGGTGATATAGTGAGTGGTTGAGAGAGATTGTATAAGTGTGTGTAAGAGAGAGAGAGAGAGATAGAGAGAGAGAGGTGATATAGTGAGTGGTTGAGAGAGATTGTATATGTGTGTGTAAGAGAGAGAGAGAGAGAGAGAGGTGATATAGTGAGTCGTTGAGAGAGATTGTATATGTGTGTGTAAGAGAGAGAGAGAGAGAGATAGGGGTAGAGAATTAATATGGATATGGCTGGTTTCATTATGTATAGAGGTTAGATAGTGTCACACAGGCCTGGCGGTACAAACTGGGTGCTCCGGTCTCCTATTGGCTTGTATTTTCTATTTTAAGGGGGGATGGTTCACTTTTTGGGTTTTTTTTGCATGTATTAATTATGTTTGTTAGTTTCCTCCCTAGACCTCCATCAAATTTAAAAAAACATCCATTACATCCCCCTTCTAGATTAATTTGTACATTTTTCGGTAGGAAAATGTACCGGCCGAAGACCGGTTCTTCCAACATTACAGGTTCACTAACGTTCGCCGGGGAAAACATCGACACCTAAATAGCACTAAAGGTCTAAATATTGACGAAGAAATGGGGCGAAAGGTCTTAACCCGTACAGCCCCAGCGACGCGCCTGACGCGTCGGCGATGTATGTAACGCACAGCCCCAGAGACGCGCCTGGCGCGTCACCCTAATTGCGCCGACCGTAACCTCAGGTGTAACCACTCAAGGGGGCTCAGATTTGTATGGGAACTGTGTACGTATCCCACGCAACCGTGCCGATGGTTGAAAACTCTCAAAGTCCACGTGCGTGCGCGCGAGCACGCAATAACCTGTTTTTTTGGGATAATTGCCTTCAATTTTTTACTCTTGTAAAATACGTTTTCGGGGGCTCTGTAGGACCATTCTTTAAGCTTTTTGAGCCGTTTTTCGTGGTTTTTCCTTCATTCCTAACCCATTCGCTATTGTTTCTGGAATAAAACCATTTTTTGAAAACCGGCCGGGTTCTGGTGCGCAAACATTACAAAACTAGCCGGGGCTCCACGGGTTAAATCGACTAACTAATTGGGGCAAACATCTTAACATCTGAAAACTACTGGGGCTAAACATGAGGGAGAAAGTGGTCCAGAAAACCGGCCCATCTTCCCTTTAATGAAACAAAAATAATACTATAAATTTATATATGTTTCTCATAATTTACATGCAGTGAAAACTATATATTTCTGCTGTATATCTAAGTGTGTGTGTGTGTGTGTATGTGTGTGTGTGTGTGTGTGTGTGTGTGTGTGTGTGTGTGTGTGTATGCTTCAGTGTGTCGGGTTATATAATTATGTGTGTGTGAGTGTGTTTGTGTGTGTGTGTGTGTAGATGTGAATGTATGCTTAAGTGTGTCGGGTTTATATATTCATGTGTGTGTGTGTGTATGTGTGTATGCTTAAGTGTGTCGGGTTTATATAATTATGTGTGTGTGTGTGTGTGTGTGATTAAGTGTGTCGGGTTTATATATTCATGTGTGTGTGTGTGTGTGTATGTGTGTATGCTTAAGTGTGTCGGGTTTATATAATTATGTGTGTGTGTGTGTGTGTGTGTGTGTGTATATGTTTAAGTGTGTCGGGTTTATATAATTATGTGTGTGTGAGTGTGTTTGTGCGTTTGTGTGTGTGTGTTTGTGTGTGTGTGTGTATGCTTAAGTGTGTCGGGTTTATATATTCATGTGTGTGTGTGTGTGTGTGTTTTTTTTTTTTTTTTTTTTTTTTTTTTTTTTCTATATTCCAACTACTCCCTCTCGGGCATAGGCTGAGAGCCTGTACATTCCACCGCCCAACACGGTGAAGCCCGTGAGGTCTTGTTCCAGTCTGGGGAGTGAGACATGCGAAGCATCCATCATGGCTCGAAGCAGCTCCATCTCTGAAGCGGCCGGTTGCTTCGCTCAAGTGCTTCACCGTCTCACCCTCCAGACTCAGACCCTCACTCTCAGAACGCCACCTATTGAGCAGTGAACTCATTAGGCATTGTCCCCCTGTAACATATTTTGAATATGGGAATATTCATACAGTGTTATTTAATCAGGGAACAACGAGGGTATTTTTTTGGCATTTCGGTGGGCTTTGTGGTAATGCACTGATACTAGGTACAGCACAAATTCAATCCCAATAATATCTTCCCATTGACATATCGGGATTTGAACCCGGGTCCATTGGATTACCAATCCAGTGGCATGACCACTCCACCACACCTCCCCCGTGCTTAAGTGTGTCTGGTTTATATATTCATGTGTGTGTGTGTGTGTGTGTGTGTGTATGTTTAAGTGTGTCGGGTTTATATAATTATGTGTGTGTGTGTTTTTTTTTTTTTTTTTTTTTTTTTTTTCTTCTATATTCCAACTACTACCTCTCGGGCATAGGCTGATAGCCTTTACACTCGACCGCTGAACACAGTGAGGCCCGTGAGGTCTTGCTCCAGTCTAGGGAGTGAGACATGCGAAGCTTCACGGCTAGAAGCAATTCCATCTCTGAAGCTGCTCCACCTCTGTGCTTCACAGTCTCATCCCCCAGGCTCGGACCCTCACTCTCAGAACGCCACCTCTTGAGCAATTAACTCACTAGGCATTGCCCCCCTGTAGCATATTTTTGAATATGGGAATATTCATACAATGCTATTTAATCAGGGAACAATGAGGGTATTTATTTGGCATTTCGGTGTGCTGTGGTAATGCACTGATACTAGGTACAGCACAAATTCCATCCCAATAATATCTTCCCATTGACATATTGGGATTCGAACCCGGGTCCATTGGATTACCAGTCCAGTGGCAAGACCACTCCGCCACACCTCCCCTGTGTGTGTGAGTGTGTTTGTGCGTTTGTGTGTGTGTGTGTGTGTATGCTTAAGTGTGTCGGATTTATATATTCATGTGTGTGTGTGTGTGTGTGTGTATGCTTAAGTGTGTCGGGTTATAAATAATTATGTGTGTGTGTGAGTGTATGTGTGTGTGTGTATGCTCAAGTGTGTCGGGTTTATATCTTTCCCCTAACTCTACCAACTTTCCGAAATTCTTTGACTATCTAAACTCTACAGTGGAACACATTCTATCCATTTCTCCTTTCTCAGAAATCTCCATCTAGGAGATTTCAACGTTCACCACCGCCATTGGCTCTCCTCTCACACTACTGATCCACCTGGTGAACAAGCCTACGTCTTTTCTATCCTAAATGACCTAGAGCAGTTAGTTCAGCAACCCACCCGTATCCCGGATCGCATCGGAGATCGGCCCAACATTCTTGACTTGTTTCTAACTTCTAACCCTTCTTCTTATACTGTCGATCTTTTCTCTCCTCTGGGCTCCTCCGACCATAAACTTATCTCTGTCACCTGTCCTATCTCTCCAGTACAGCCACCCGATCCTCCTAGCCGGCGGCGCTTGTGGCACTTTGGCGCTGCCGACTGGGAGGCTCTTCGGCAGTACTTCTTTGATTTCCCATGGAATTATTTCTGCTTCCATGGCCGAGGACCCTCGGAGAGTGCTGAACGCATTACCGAGGTAATCCTATCGGGCATGGAAGCATACATTCCATTCTCTTTCTCTCAGACTAATGCTAAAAAATCATGGTTTACTCACGCCTGTTCTACTGCTGTCCGCAATAAGGAGGAAGCATGCAAACGGTACCGACGCCTTAAAACTCAAGACTCTCATTCTTCATATGTTTCTGCCCGGAATCAAGCCAAATCTGTTCTTCGACTTGCCAAACACTCTTTCATCAATAATAAATGCACTGAACTATCCAACTCTAGCTCTTCCCAAGCTTTCTGGCATCTAGCCAAAAACCTATCCAACAATTTCTCTTCCTCGTCTTTCCCTCCCCTTTCCCACTCTGATGGCACAACCATCACTTCTTCCTCTGACAAAGCTAAACTCTTCGCTCAAACTTTTGCTAGAAACTCCACCTTGGATGATTCCGGTGCTATTCCTCCCTCTCCGCCCTCCTCTCTCTTACTTATGCCTAATATCCTAATCTCTTCTAAAGATGTACTTTCTACCCTCTCTGGGCTTAACACTAATAAGGCGTACGGTCCGGACGGTGTTCCTCCTGTTGTTCTCAAAAACTGTGCTTCCGTGCTGACTCCCTGCCTAGGCAAACTCTTTCGTCTCTGTCTATCCTCTAACGTCTTCCCTTCATGCTGGAAGTTTGCTCACATTCAACCTGTCCCAAAGAAGGGTGACCGCTCTCAACCCTCCAACTATCGTCCAATTGCTCTTATCTCTTGTCTTTCTAAAGTTTTTGAAACTATTCTTGCTTCCAAATTTCTTAAGCATTTCTCTTCTCATAATCTGCTCTCAGATCGCCAGTATGGCTTCCTTAACCCTCCAACCCCGGCTAGGGTAGATCGTGACTGTACTCTGTGTCCGGGGGTTTTGAGGAATTTTGGTCCATGTTGATTCACCTGTTACTCCTGAAATACATGACACAAAGTTATAAAAAAAAAAAAAAAATGTTGCACAAACCTTCATGTGTAGAATGCCGTTGAGTAGAGGTCTCTAGCCCAAGTGATTGCATAATGGCGAGCGCGGGAAGTGGAGTGATTTTTATGCGGGAAAATCTTCCCGCGTTCGGATGCGTCGCCTTGGCCCAGGCCCCGGCTTGGCTAACCTACTGCGCACTTAGCCACTCGTCGCGCCAGAGTTTTTACCTCCCGGAGGCGATTTTATTTATTGATAGTGATGTTATTATAGTTATTTGGAGTCCAATTATATAAAATATGTGTATTAGGCTATCATTGTCACTAATATTTCACATTTTCACTCGATACCGTAGTTTTTATGAGTAATTGAGGCTGGTTATTGTTATATTAGGCAGTGATTATTCGTTATCACAGGTGTTTATTATACTTTGGCCATCTAATATTAGTTCGTGTGTCACTTTCACTTTGGTAAATATGCTTGAGAGAGTCACTGTCACTGATAATGCTCATTTTCACTTGATACGGTACATTTTATCAGTAATTGAGGTAGGTTATTGTTATTAGGCAGTGATTATTCGTTATCACAGGTGTTTATTATACTTTGGCCATCTAATATTACTTCGTGTGTCACTTTCACTTTGGTAAATATGCTTGAGAGAGTGTCACTGTCACTGATAATGCTCATTTTCACTTGATACGGTACATTTTATTAGTAATTGAGGTAGGTTATTGTTATATTAGGCAGTGATTATTCGTTATCACAGGTGTTTAGTATACTTTGGCCATCTAATATTACTTCGTGTGTCACTTTCACTTTGGTAAATATGCTTGAGAGAGTGTCACTGTCACTGATAATGCTCATTTTCACTTGATACGGTACATTTTATTAGTAATTGAGGTAGGTTATTGTTATATTAGGCACTGATTATTCGTTATCACAGGTGTTTATTATACTTTGGCCATCTAATATTATGTCATGTGTCACTTTCACTTTCACTTAGTTATATGCTTTGTAAACGTTTTATATACAATTTATTGTGTCTTTTTTCACTTATTTATATATGTTTTCATAATACATGACTTTTTTATCACAATACATTGTTTTATTTCCACTTGTTGCCTATATACATACATATTGTCAGTCTTTGGTACTTTCACTATGATTATTAGTTAGTACTCCTGCTTGGTGTGGTATTCAGCAAAGCACGGTATAGCACATAGTGACAGCTGGCACTCCACACACTGCATGGTGGTCTTTTTCTGCTTCCTCGGCCTCACCTGACTGTTCCAGCAGACATGGCACCGCCTTCTGCTAA
Organism: Paralithodes platypus; assembly: GCA_032716605.1. Taxonomy (NCBI): domain Eukaryota; kingdom Metazoa; phylum Arthropoda; class Malacostraca; order Decapoda; family Lithodidae; genus Paralithodes; species Paralithodes platypus. Next base: position 47,383,097 of record CM064528.1, read on the forward strand.
TGGTGACTCCATCTCGTTCCAGAGGCAGGTAACCGAGCTTGTGCACATTTAGATACTGTGCACACTGCATACGGTCCTGAACGGGGCGCCCAGGTTGTGCCACTGCCCTCTGTGGCGTAGCATACCTGTCCAGGAGCTCCACCAACACCTGTTTTTGGAACCTCCGCAGGCTACTGAACTTCCTGGGTGTGCGCGGATTCCGAAGCCTGTAGATATTGTAGGCATTCAGCATTGACATGTCCACCATGTGCAGAAAGAACTTTTTGTACCATCTGCACGAGGTACGCAGACAGTCGATGAAGCCTATCTGCATGTCGGACTTGTCCACCAGCCTCATATTTATGTTGTAGTCCATTACAGCATCGGGCTTGGTCACCCTGACTTGGGTGCGGCGATCCACCTTGCCAGTCTCAACCATTTCCCCCTTGTGGACGGTGCTCAGGAGGTTGACCTTCCGCTGGTCGTGCCAGTGAATAGCCAGAATGGGTCCCGACTTCTTCTTGAAGACATCGCCTTTCTTGGTTTTAGGAGGGAAAGTTGGCATGCCCTTCCTTTTCGCTCTAACTGTGCCTACAGTCCCCGTCTTGCGCTGATGGAGGTACTTTGAGAGAGTGGGGGACGTGTAGTAGTTGTCCGTGTAGAGGACGTGATTCTTCTGGAAGTACCGGTTCATCATGGCTTGAACCACTGCTCCGCCAAAGCCAATGAGGGGGTCTATTTCCACGTCCCCTTCCTTCCCGCTGTAGACCAGGAAGTCCAGGACATAGCCAGTTTGGCAATCGCACAGCACAAAGAACTTTATACCAAAGCGATGTCTCTTTGAGGGGATGTACTACCTGAAGCTCAGCTTTCCCCGGAACAGCACAAGAGACTCGTCAATACAGACGTTGCAGAAGGGCGTGAAGTATGACGTGAAACGTTCTCGCATCATCTCGTACAACGTCCTAATCTTCCACAGCTTGTCAGAGAGATGCATGTCGGTGTTGGTGACAAGATGGAGCGCTCCGAGGATGTCGAGGTACCGGTCCCGAGAGATGTATTTCCCGAAGGCAGGGGTGGATATCAGATCTTTGGTGATCCAATAGTCAGCCAACCTGTGCTTCTTTACATGAAGCATTAGCATGGTGATTGCCAGGAACACCATGAACTCGGGATGAGTCACTGGGGTCCACCGCTTCATGTGGCCCTTGGTCACCTTGCCAAAAAAGTTCACCTGGATTTGGTGGTGCTTGATTGTCTCTTCTATGACAAACTCAGTAACCTCCTTATCAAAAAATGCCTCAAAAAGCTAATGTGGTGGAGCATTGGGGCCTGCGGGAAAACTTGGGGTAACTCCTGAACCCTCCTGTACCTCATCAAAAGGGGTTACATCAGGGTCATTCACTTCATCAGCAGCCACATCCTGCCAGTTGAAAATATAAAATGGGTCCTGCTGGCGACGCTGACGAGGAGCTGCAGCTGGGGCAGCACGCCCACGAACTTTGGCGGCGCGCACCCTAGGGCGGCCAGGAGCGCGACGGCGCCCAGGCCCAGCCCGGCGGCCAGGGCGGCCAGGAGCACGACGGCCCTGGGCAAAGCGTCTGGGTTGAGGGTCGTCGATGTCCATAAAGTCATCGTCGTTGTCGTCAGAGCCGTCATCTTGCCCTGACGGTGGACCCAGGTAATCATGGCCAGAGTCATCTGTGAGGTGCCCTTCATCTTCAGACCCCCCCTCATAATCTCGCGGGGAACGAATGATGCGTGGGCGGCGTGTAGGTCGGCGAGGTGGGGAAGGAGTGGCAGGTGAGGCTCTGTCATCTTCATGCAGAGGTTCGGGGCTCCTTGGCCTACGACGATTCGTAGACAGCACTGGTTCAGTGTCTGTAGGTGCAGGTATGGATGCGAGGTCAAAAACATCGTCAGGAACCTCTGTTGTAGGCTGGAGAGGTGGGGTGGACCCTGGGGAAACTTGCGGGGGCGTATGGCTGGGACCGGCAGGGGTGGAAGCCGCGGGAGCCTCGAACAAAGAGCGCCTACTTGTAGCTCCTTTTTTCACATATTTTCTCCCTTTTCCCTTTTCTGTAGTAGTATGTCTCCTCTCGGGGTAAATAGGCCGAAAGTGGGGGGTCCTCAACCCTAGGCAGTGCTGGTGGTGGTGGGGAAGAATGGCGGGCGCCTGGGGCAACTTGGGTGGCGTGGGTAGATAAGGAAGACAATGGCGGGTCAACCTCACCCTCACGATCAGTCTCACTGGCACCCTCACGCACTGCTCCCTCACCAAGTTTTAGGGCCTCTTTCCTGGCTGCCACGGCCGCCTTTTCAAGAACTTGCTTCTTATAAAAGCGTATCTTGAATGGGGATTTAGCTGGCGAAGGGCTAGGTGTCGTGTCACTCAACCTAAACTTGGCAGTCGACCTAGTGCTGTCCCATTCGCTCACTCTCACTACACTCTCATCACCTTGCACAACTATATCACGTTCAGTACTATCATCACTTTCATCGTCATGCTCAAATCCAACAAATTGCGCGTCTCTTTGATGAATTTCGTCTAGATCGTCTAAATTTTCACTATAGTGAGACTGATAAGACTCGGAGCTATCACTGCCCAAGTCATCAACACTATTTTGTCCTTCACCACGTTCATAACTCCTCAAAGCTATTTCAATACCTACAAAGGAGTACAAAGGAGTACAAAGGAAATCAAGCAACAACAGATCTAGTGACCCTTCTAGGCTGCTTGTCCTCCAAAACACTGAGGATCAAGTGTCCAAACAGTGGTTTAGAGTGGGTAAGGGAACATTGGAAAGGGAACTACTGCCCTGCCACTAATGTGGCAGGACTAGGAAGTTAGTAGGGGACATATGGGTTAGTAACTGAGGGGAGGATAAAGTTATTCATTTACAAACGCAGTCAGTCGCGGGTTTGATGCGAGATATTTGTCTAGGCGGAATTTAAATGAATCAACGGTGCTGCAGTCTATAACGTCTCGGGGAAGCCCATTCCACAAGTTGACAACTCGATTGAAGAAGAAATTCTTAGATTCGTGCGAGTTAAAAGATTTACCAATAATTTTGCAACCGTTTCCCCGCGTGTAATTAGATTGGTCGATAGTGAAGTACTTACTACAGTTCATATTGTCGATGCCTTTGATTATTTTGAATACTTGAATTAAGTCGCCTCTTAATCTGCGCTGGGTTAAAGGAAATAGATTTAATTCTCTAAGACGCTCTTCGTATGGTTTGTTCTTTAGGCTAGGTATCATTTTGGTAACTCTACGTTGAACTCGTTCTAGCTTGTTTATATCTTTTTGGTAATAAGGGCACCAGGATTGAACGCAGTATTCCAGAAGAGGGCGGACTAAGGAATTGTAAAGGGTTAGGATAACTTCTTTAGATTTATGCTCAAATGACCTGCCTATAAAGCCAATTATTTTGTTTGCCTTCTTAACAACTTCTGAACATTGTTGACTCGGTTTTAGGTTACTCGATATTGTTACTCCCAGATCAGTTTCTCTGTTTACATTCTTAAGCTGAGTGCCATTCATCGAATAGTTTGCTTTCTCATTTAGGTATCCGACATGTAGTACTTTACATTTATCCGCATTGAAACTCATTTGCCAAATTTGGGCCCAACATGACAATTTATCTAGATTGTGTTGCATCTCGTCAACTTGTTCTTTTGAGAGTACGCTATTTGCAATTTTTGTATCGTCAGCAAATTTTGAGATTGTGCAGGTGAGACCCTCATCTATGTCGTTGATGTAAATTAGAAAGAGAATTGGTCCTAGTACCGATCCCTGGGGTACCCCGCTACTTACATTGGTCCATTTAGATGCCTTACCGTTTATGACTACCCTTTGCTTTCTGTTGCTGAGCCAATTTTCTATCCATTTCAACACACCGTCTTGTATTCCATGCGCTTTTAGTTTTAGCAGTAAACGTTTGTGGGGAACTTTGTCAAAGGCCTTTTGAAAATCAAGGTATATAATATCTACAGCTTTACTCTCATCGTAGAGGTTGAGGATATCGTGGAAGAAGTCTAAGAGGTTTGTTAAACAGGAACGTTTTTTACGAAAGCCGTGTTGAGTATCTTTAAGTATGTTATTTTCCTCTAAGTGATTTACGAGTCTGTCTCGTATGACCGTTTCTAGCATTTTACATACAACTGAGGTTAAGCTAATTGGACGATAGTTACTGGGTAGGGATTTGCTGCCTTTTTTTAATATCGGTGTTACGTTGGCTAGCTTCCACTGATCAGGCATAGTTCCAGACTGCAAGGATTTATTGAATAGTAATGTCAGTGGTTTGGAGAGTTCATTCTTAGCTTCCTTTAGAACTCTAGGCGAGATTGTATCAGGTCCTGGCGTTTTATTTACCTTGAGTTTATCTAAACAATTCAATACTTCTCTCTCTGTAACGGTGATATTGCTTAGAACATCTGAATTATCAATCTGAATCGGCGATGGTGTAGGGATATCACTGAGGTCTTCTGTTGTAAAAACTGATGCAAAGAAGGTATTGAGGGCATTACTCATTTGTACTTCGTCTTTGGTGTATTCTCCTTTTTCATCGACTAACGGTCCAACAGTCCTCCGGGAGTCAACGCATCTTGTACGTGCCTTTGCGTTAGGGCGCGACGAACATGGGCAGGCGTCGAAGGGAGCATGGAATCGGACACAGGGGAATAACTTTTTGGGCTAGTATCCATGATGGCGGCAGGGTAGAGACTGTTTTGGTGGCGTACATGGTGGCTGGTGGCGTCGCCTAGCGACCACGGAACGAAATTTTTATGCGCGCCATTCGAAAGCACATACGCAAGCAATGGTACAATGTTGTACCACCCGGGTTCCTCGGGTCAAAACATAATGGTACACACGTGTACCACCCGGGGTTGAAGGGTTAAGGGTCGCTCTACTGGTGATCTTCTTTCATATCTTACTAACTCTTGGTCATCCTCCTTTCGGGACTTCGGCGAGACTTTTTCTATTGCACTAGACATATCGAAAGCCTTCGATAGAGTCTGGCATAAATCTTTAATTTCTAAACTACCCTCCTTCGGTTTCTATCCCTCCATCTGTGCCTTTGTCTCTAATTTCCTTTCCGGCCGTTCCATAGCCGCGGTTGTGGACGGCCATTGTTCACTTCCTCACCCTATAAACTCCGGTGTTCCTCAGGGCTCTGTCCTATCTCCTATTCTCTTTCTAATTTTTATAAATGATCTCCTTAACTGTACCTTAATTCCCATCCATTCATACGCAGACGACTCAACCTTACACTACTCCATTAGTTTTTCAGAACGCCCCAGCCAGCAATCCCTCAACGACAAACGTAATGAAGCCATAGAACTCTTAAATTCTGATCTAAATACTATTTCCAATTGGGGCAGAGAAAACCTTGTTAACTTTAATGCTTCCAAAACCCAATTTCTCCATCTATCTACCCGTCAGGATCTCCCAGCGGACTATCCCTTATTCTTCAACAATACAAAAATCAACCCTTCATCTTCTCTCAATATTCTTGGTGTCTCTTTTTCTTCTGCTCTCATTTGGAAGGACCATATTACCAGTCTTGCTAAGGCAGCCTCCCAGAAGCTGG
>CM064528.1:47393669-47519500 GCA_032716605.1 Paralithodes platypus
TATATGACAACGCATGACCGTTTTGACCAATATACAGTATATGACAATGCATGACTGTTTTGACCAATATATATGACAACGCATGACTGTTTTGACCAATATACAGTATATGACAATGCATGACTGTTTTGACCAATATATATGACAACGCATGACTGTTTTGACCAATATACAGTATATGACAACGCATGACTGTTTTCACCAATATACAGTATATGACAACGGATGACTGTTTTGACGACACTCAAGCTATCTGCGAAACGTTGTCAATAAAGTGCTCCTCCTCAGATGGTGTATATATTCATTGTCAACTTTTATATGTTATTTCAACATTGCTCTAACTGTTATAACGTTCCAACAGGCAACAGAAGAACAGCCTCAGTACGATCGGTGGGATACTCGGACCTGTTTGTGCTCTCCAAGAAGGACATGTGGGACGTTCTGAAGGAGTACCCCGCCGCCCGAGTCCGACTTGAAGCCATCGCCGCCAAGAGACTCGAAAAGTACAAAAAAGCCCCCCTGGAGAAAGGTGAGAGTGAATGGTTTATCGCGTTATCGTGGGTTGTCTTTGAGTTTTGTCTTTTGTTATCAATTATTGTCTCTCTCTTGATTTCATTGATTTCATTAGTTAGGTTTATTTGTAAATTAATTGGTGGGTTGGTGTGAACAAATTTGAATATAGCCAAAGAGGATACAATACCTTTTGAATATAGCCAAAGATGATACAATACCTTTTGAATATAGCCAAAGAGGATACAATACCTTTTCTGTTTAGCTAATATTTATGTTGCGATAATGGTTATTGTTTGGTTTGGTTGAAAATTATAATGTAAAACTTGCAAAATAAACAAACCAAAACTTATACGAACCCAGTAAAAAGATTTAAAAATTCAGAAAGGGTCTGAATTTATTTCCTAGAGTGTATTTTTTTTTTCTATGTGACAAAAGGCAAAACTGCCTGTGACGAGTGTCTCCCCCAGAGTTGAAAGAGTGACATGTTCGAGCCAAAATATCTGGACACACAGAGTTTGAAACAATTTAAGTATAGCCATTATCATCAACCAGTATTATGCTGTTCCGAAGGATTTTTATTTGTATTTTATCATGCAAATCTTATACATTAGTTTATTCAATATAATGAATCTATTAGTCTGACTGCCTACCTCTTATAATTCATAGAGGACTTGAGAAATTCCACCGACGATTCTACTTTTTGCGATATATAAACAAATAGTAAATAGGTGTTGGTATTTAGAGCCCATTTGCTCCTGCCCTGTCAGAGTTACTAGAGATAAGGGGCCACAATATCTAGACTCGTAATAATTAATACAGATTTCAATTGTGACCGACTGACATTTATTTTTAATCTATATATATATATATATATATATATATATATATATATATATATTTTTTTTTTCTTTTTTTTTTTTTTAATCTTGCTTATAGCTCACAAAATAGTCCAGATATTTTGTACTATACTATACCCTGTTCCAAATAAGTAGGCCAAAACTTGAATATTATCCTCTATAACTCACAAACAACTAGAGTCATCCAGCTAATATGTCTACCATTTGGGAAGAGTCAGCCAGGAAATAGGTGTGGAAAACTCTTGAATATTATCCTCTATAACTCCCAAACAACTAGAGTCATCCAGCTAATATGTCTACCATTTGGGGAGAGTCAGCCAGGGAATAGGTGTGGAAAACTCTTGAATATTATCCTCTATAACTCACAAACAACTAGAGTCATCCAGCTAATATGTCTACCATTTGGGAGAGTCAGCCAGGGAATAGGTGTGGAAAACTCTTGAATATTATCCTCTATAACTCACAAACAACTAGAGTCATCCAGCTAATATGTCTACCATTTGGGAGAGTCAGCCAGGGAATAGGTGTGGAAAACTCTTGAATATTATCCTCTATAACTCACAAACAACTAGAGTCATCCAGCTAATATGTCTACCATTTGGGGAGAGTCAGCCAGGGAATAGGTGTGGAAAACTCTTGAATATTATCCTCTATAACTCACAAACAACTAGAGTCATCCAGCTAATATGTCTACCATTTGGGGAGAGTCAGCCAGGGAATAGGTGTGGAAAACTCTTGAATATTATCCTCTATAACTCACAAACAACTAGAGTCATCCAGCTAATATGTCTACCATTTGGGGAGAGTCAGCCAGGGAATAGGTGTGGAAAACTTGAATATTATCCTCTATAACTCACAAACAACTAGAGTCATCCAGCTAATATGTCTACCATTTGGGGAGGGTCAGCCAGGAAATAGGGGTGGAAAATTACATCCCATTTGCTCTAGCCCTTTTTGAGTTACAGAGGAGGTCAGGGTTCACGATTTCCGGCCTACCAATTTGGAACAAGGTGTAGGAAATTATCACCATACTCTATGATATGTACGGTGGCGCTAATAAGTCATTTCTCAGCTGTCATTACCTTTGGCTCGCTCTGTGCTGTAATTATGTCTGTCAGATGTCGAATAGGGTGGATAAGTGTAGGATCATGTTTTGTTTATGTCACTCGAAACAAATAAATACAGTTTTAGATATTACCGATACCAATTCCTGATAAAACATACTTGGTGCCGAGACATCACTTAAGGCGGTATCACACGAGCGCTTTTTCACTCAACATTTATCCTTAACACTGGTCTGGCAGCTTATGAGGTCAACATATACAATATTTCGGTTGCCTAAATTCATCTATCATCAGTCTAGTTTCCTATACCAGTGCAAAATAGTCCAGAAATGTTGCCAGAAAAATGTTGATCATCGAATGTTGACTATAAAAGCTCTCGTGTGATACCGGCTTTATTAGCTCGACTGTGCTGTCCTTTGCATGAGTGATTATAAGACTATGCTATGCTTCAAAAGATTTAAACCATGTTAAATTTGCGTAGAAAGATTTCAAAATGTCACACTTGTGGGGGCATTTGTAATTGAGAAGAATGTTATAAATAATTTGAATAATGTGAAAATTAACCCCTTCTGTACCGGTGATGTACTTTTGATTATGATCTGGCAACTTTTAGACGATTTTGTACAGCTTAGGAGAGACGTATGCTCATTAAAAGGCTACAGACGATCTCAATTAATCCTTTTAGCTACCATATGTCCTTCCTAAGCTTCATAAAATCGTCTAAAAGTAGCTGAAATAAAATATATAAGACGTGGCCGGTACAGAAAGGGTTACGGGGAGATTTTCACTTGAGGGATTTTTGTCCGGACCCCATTCTCCCTCAGTGTTTAGCCCCATTTGCTTTTGAGATTTTAGCATGTTCGCCCCATTTCTGTCAATTTTAAGATCTTTCCTGCCATTTAGGTGTCGATATTTCCTGGCGAGCAATAGCTAGCCTTTAATTTAAGAGGAACCGGCCGAAATTTTTCTATCAAAAAATGTACAAATTTATCTTGAAAGGGGGTCTTGGGGGTGTAATTTTAAGCTTGATGGAGGTCTAGGGAACAAACTAAAAACTTCCCCTTATGGTTCACTTTTTGGTCGATGTTTTCATGTAGGCTACTGTACTCATTATTTTTTTATTTTTCTCCCTAGACCTCCATCAAACTTAAAAAAGCATCCAATAGATCCCCTTTCTAGATTAATTTGTACATTTTTCGGTAGAAAAATGTCCCGACGAAGATCGGTTCTTCCAAAATTACAGGCTCTCTAAGAACAAAATTGACACCTTAATAGCACGAAAGGTCTTAATATTGACAAAGAAATGGGGCGAAAGGCCTTCTTAAAATCTACAAACTAATGGGGCAAACTTTTTAAAAATCTGAAAAAACTAATGGGTTAAACTTTTTATAATCTGAAAACTAATGGGGCTAAACATGAGGGAGAAGGGGGTCTAGAAAAACAACCCATCTCCCCCTTAAGCCTCTCAGTATGGTGTGATGTCCTCAAGGGAAGACGGATTTTTTTTTTTTTTTTTTTTTTTTTTTTTTTTTTTTTTTTTTCTCTTCTCGCTAGACCTCCATCAAGTTTTGAAAAACACCCCCAAGACCCCCCTTCAAGATAAATTTGTACATTTTTCGGTAGAAAAATTTCCCACTTAAAATTTCAGGCTCGCTCTCGCTCGCCAGGAAATAATCGACACCTAAATGGCACGAAAAGTCTTAAAATTGACCACGAAATGGGGCGAAAGGTGTTAAAATCGCCAAACTAATGGGGCGAACGTCATATAATCTCAAAACAATTGGGATTTAACACGAGGGAGAAAGGGGACCAGAAAAACGACCCATCTCCCCTTAACCCTTTCTGTACCAGGGACGTCTGTTATATTTTATTCTAGCTACATATTTAGACAGTTTTATGCAGCCTAGGAAGGATCTGTGGTAGTTAAAAGAGTTGATTGAGAGAGTGCAAAGCCATATAATTGCTAGAGATCCTTCCTAAACTGAATATAATTGATTAGTAGTTGCCAGAATATATTAATAATAAACGGTACAGAAAGGGTTATTAAATATATTCTGGTTATTATTAGTTTAAAATATTCAGTTTAGGAAGGATGTGTGGAAGTCAGACGGTTAATCAAGATACAGTACTTGTGTTTATATATATATATATATATATATATATATATATATATATATATATATATATATATATATATACTGTATATATACATAATTATATATATATTATTATTATTTTATTTTTTTATTCCAACTTTACTCCCTCTCGGGCATAGGCTGAGAGCCTGTACATTCAACCGTACATTCAACGGTGAAGCCCGTGAGGTCTCGTTCCAGTCTAGGGAGTGAGATATGGGAAGCACTTAGAGCTGCAACCAGCCTTTGCAAGATGCACGGCTCGAAGCAGCCCAATCTCTGGAGCTGCCTCACCTTCGTGCTTCACTGTCTCATCCCCTAGACTCGGACCCTCACTCTTCGAACGCCACCTATTGAGCAATTAACTCACTAGGCATTGCCCCCCTGTAGCCTATTTTGAATATGGGAATATTCATACAATTCTATTCAATCAGGGAACAATGAGGGTATTCAATCAGGGAACAATGAGGGTATTCAATCAGGGAACAATGAGGGTATTCAATCAGGGAACAATGAGGGTATTCAATCAGGGAACAATGAGGGTATTCAATCACGGAACAATGAGGGTATTCAATCAGGGAACAATGAGGGTATTCAATCACGGAACAATGAGGGTATTCAATCAGGGAACAATGAGGGTATTCAATCAGGGAACAATGAGGGTATTCAATCAGGGAACAATGAGGGTATTCAATCAGGGAACAATGAGGGTATTCAATCACGGAACAATGAGGGTATTCAATCAGGGAACAATGAGGGTATTCAATCACGGAACAATGAGGGTATTCAATCAGGGAACAATGAGGGTATTCAATCACGGAACAATGAGGGTATTCAATCAGGGAACAATGAGGGTATTCAATCAGGGAACAATGAGGGTATTCAATCAGGGAACAATGAGGGTATTCAATCACGGAACAATGAGGGTATTCAATCAGGGAACAATGAGGGTATTCAATCACGGAACAATGAGGGTATTCAATCAGGGAACAATGAGGGTATTCAATCAGGGAACAATGAGGGTATTCAATCAGGGAACAATGAGGGTATTCAATCAGGGAACAATGAGGGTATTCAATCACGGAACAATGAGGGTATTCAATCAGGGAACAATGAGGGTATTCAATCAGGGAACAATGAGGGTATTCAATCAGGGAACAATGAGGGTATTCAATCACGGAACAATGAGGGTATTCAATCAGGGAACAATGAGGGTATTCAATCACGGAACAATGAGGTATTCAATCAGGGAACAATGAGGGTATTCAATCAGGGAACAATGAGGGTATTCAATCACGGAACAATGAGGGTATTCAATCAGGAACAATGAGGGTATTCAATCACGGAACAATGAGGGTATTCAATCAGGGAACAATGAGGGTATTCAATCAGGGAACAATGAGGGTATTCAATCACGGAACAATGAGGGTATTCAATCAGGGAACAATGAGGGTATTCAATCAGGGAACAATGAGGGTATTCAATCAGGGAACAATGTGGGTATTTATTCAATCAGGGAACAATGTGGGTATTTATTCAATCAGGGAACAATGTGGGTATTCAATCAGGGAACAATGAGGGTATTCAATCAGGGAACAGTGAGGGTATTCAATCAGGGAACAGTGAGGGTATTCAATCAGGGAACAATGAGGGTATTCAATCAGGGAACAGTGAGGGTATTCAATCAGGGAACAATGAGGGTATTCAATCAGGGAACAGTGAGGGTATTCAATCAGGGAACAGTGAGGGTATTCAATCAGGGAACAATGAGGGTATTTTTTTGGCGCTTCGGTGTGCTGTGGTAATGCACTGATACTAGGTACCGGTACAGCTCAAATTCCATCCCAATAATATCTTCTCATTGATACATCGGGATTCGAACCCGGGACCATTGGATTACCAGTCCAGTGGCAAGATCACTCCACCACACCTTCCCCAACACCATGTGAGTCCTAGAGGTTCATCCTAAGCTGAATAAAATGCTCTAGTGTTAGCCAGAATCAACCTAAAATAAGCCCCATCCTACTTAAGGGGAGATTTCCACTCGAGGGATTTTTTTCTGGGCCCCTTTCTCCCTTATGTTTAGCCCCATTGCTTTTGAGATTTTAAGACGTTTGCCCCATTAGTTTGGCGATAAAAAGAGCTTTCGCCCAATTTCTTGTCAATTTTAAGACCTTTCGTGCCATTTAGGTGTCGATTTTTTCCCTGGCGAACGATAGTGAGCCTGTAATGTTGGAAGAACCAGCCTTCGGCCGGAACATTTTCTACCGAAAAATGTACAAATTAATCTAGAAGGGGGATCTAATGGATGTTTTTTTATAAATATGATGGAGGTCTAGGGAGGAAACTAGAAAAATAATGAATACATGCAAAAATCGCCCAAAAAGTGAACCATCCCCCCTTAAAGTGAACCATCCCCCCTTAAAGTGAACCATCCCCCCTTAAAGGTTAATCTAATGTAAGACTGCATGGGTGATTGTCGATATCGTAACTACTGTATATCGTAACTACTGTATATCGTCACTATAGCATTAGCAATATATTTCGCCAAACTATATTACTTTTTATTAGACAAATGTATACGCGAGAAAAGCAATCGTTTTAAAGTCATAAGAATCAAATTTTTCGTCTAAATTTAACCGATTGTGATCTTACAGTTTCTTACAGTAGATCCTCTGGAAAAAGGCAAACTATGCCTGTGTATCCAGCTCAGTACCAGTACTTGCACTGCTGCGGTCGTTCACGGTGTTGGCGGCGGCGGTAGCAGACGCAACATTTTTACTATTCTGTATTTTTGTTTTATAATCAAACTTCAAATCTTGTCTTCCCCATGCTTTATCAAGATTACTTTCAAACTCCCTTATTGATTCGGAATCGACTACATACTGGGGCAGTGCGTTCCACTCATTTACCACTCTATCACAAAATGAGTTCTTTGCCTTCTCAAGCCTATTTCTTTCTTTGTAAATTTTCTTAGAGTGTCCTCTCGTTCTTGTTCCCTCCCGCATCAAGAAGATACCTTCACACACATCCTCATCGTACTTTCCTGACACTATCTTAAAAGTCTCTATCATATCCCCTCTCTTTCTCCTATATGCCAGTGTCGGAAGCCCCAGTGTCCTCAACCTCTGCTCATAGCCCGCGTTCTTCAACGTTGGTACCAGCTTGCTAGCTCTCCTCTGCACTTTCTCCACTGCTTCTATATCCTTTACCATATATGGAGCCCACACCTGGTTTGCATATTCCAGGTGCGGCCTAACCAGCGCTGTATATAGATTCCTGAAGATTTCTTCGTCAAGTGACACAAATGTCCTCCTTATCAGCCCTACAATTCTATTGGCTTTGTTTATCTTTTCCGCTAAATGTTCTGAGAAATTTAACTTATTGTCTATCACTACTCCTATATCCTTTTCTGCACTCACTTCCTCCATCGCTTCATACATACTGTATCCTACCTTGTCTATCTTGCTGGTCCCAATCCGCATGTACTTGCATTTTTTTGGATGAAAAGGCATTAACCAATGCTCAGACCATCCCTTCATGCCCTCCACATCTCCTTGAAGCAAACCCATATCTTCCTTACTCCTCACTCTTCTATACAGTTTAGTGTCATCCGCATACAGGTATACCTCACTTCCATTAGTTATAACTTCAGGCAAGTCGTTGATAAATATAACGAACAGCAGTGGTCCCAACACAGATCCCTGAGGTACCCCACTTGTAATTTCCCTCCACCCCGAGCCTATTCCATTCACCAGTACCCTCTGTCTCCGATCTTTCAGGAAGGCTTCTATCCATTTCACACATTTCTCCCCTATATTATAGCTTCTAACTTTCTCTATTAACCTTTTATGTGGGACCTTATCGAAGGCCTTCATAAAATTGCAATATACCACGTCTATTACATCACCATCTTCTAGAATTTGCATCCAATCATCTACCACCTTAATTAGCTGTAGTACCGTCGACCTCCCCGGCAAGAATCCGAACTGTCTCCCACTGAAAAGTTGGTTTGACTTCATATGATCCATTATTCCTTCTCTAATTACCGTTTCCATTAGTTTACACACAACACTTGTCAAACTGACTGGTCTATAATTCCCTGGGTCATTCTCTTTCCCTTCTTAAATATAGCTGTTATGTTCGCCTCTCTCCAGTCCATCGGGATTTGTCCTGTATTAAACGATACCTCAAATAACATTTTCAATGGCTCTACTAACATCTCCCCTCCTTCCTTTATGATTCTTGGGTGTATCCCATCCGGTCCCGGTGACTTACTTCTGTTCATTTTTTCTATAGCCCTTCTTATTCTAGCATGGGAAAACTCTACTAGTTCTAGTGCCGGTGCCTGTTTGATGGGAATAGTAGGCACTGCATCCTCCGACTCCACTGTTAGTACCCCCCCAAAGTATTTCCCCAGCACCTCTGCTTTCTCCTTATCAGTCTCCGCTCTACTCCCATCATTCAACCCCCCCCACCAGCTCTGGGATCCCTACTCTTCTTGTTAACTTTTCCTGAATGTACTTCCAGAATATTTTTGGATTATCCTTCACATTTCTAGCTATCTCTCTCTCCCTCTCCTTCACCCCCCTCCTTGTTTCCCACCTTATTTTATTGTTTATTTGTCTGCGTTCCAGATCCACTTCCTTAGCCTCTATACTAGACCCCCTGTTCTTTTTTAACAATTTTAATCTTTCCCACAATCGTTTCTTTCTTCTAATCAATATCCAAAGCTTTCTTTTCATTGGCAATTCTGGGTTAGTTCTTTTCCTCAATTTTGTTTTATCCTTATATTCCCTTACTGGTACACTTTTGGATACAGCATTCTCCAGTTTGACTCTAATTTTCCTCTACATTCCTTCAGCGTCTTCACCGTTCAAATATTCCCCCCAGTCAATGTCCAAACACCGTCTCAGCAGCTCATAATCTGCTCTATCATACATGTATATTTTTCTATTGCTTCTATTATCCCTCTCCGATTTAATGTTACAACTAAAGCTTATACAGGCATGGTCACTACGACCTATAGGGCTATCCACATTAACATGTTCCACTATATCCTCTTCATTGCTAAAAATCAAATCAAGTACACTCCCCTGCGTCCCATCTCTATATCTTGTCATCTCTACAATATGTTGCGTTAAAAAACAATCTCTCACTTTCTCTATAAACTTATTTTCCAGGCTACCCTGTCCCGCTGGAGTAGTACAATTTGCCCAGTTGATCCTTGGCAAATTGAAATCTCCAATCAAAATTTTATATTTGTTCTCTCTATTATCTATCTCCTCCATTGCTTTCAGTAGGTTATCATCCTCTCCCCTGCTATTATTTGGGCTTCTATATATAGAGGCAATTAGAATTGATCCTCTTACACATTTTACTTCAATACACAAATACTCACAATACTGCTGTCTCATATCCACCTCATTAACCTTGAGCTCTTTTCTTACATAAATAAACAGTCCTCTTCCAACCTCTGCTCTAATAGCATTTCTCTCATATAACTCAAAACCCTCCAAACTATATTCCACCAGTTCCCTTTCAATTCTAACATTTTTTGGTCTTACTTCCTGTAGGGCTATGACATCAGGTTTTTCCTCTTCATCCTGCAACCTAATGTACATATCAGTTCTCTTTTCTTGTCCTGAGTAAACACATCCACATTACTAAACATAATCCTTAATCCATCTACCATTCCTTCAGCAATTACACCATCCCGCTCCTCCAGTCTGTACCCTACTCCCCTGTTAGCACTACTGGGTCTGCCTCTTTGTCTCCTGTCTCTCCCTGTGACACCTCCACCCCGTTCTCCTCCTCCGTCACAACTCTCATCACATTCTCTCCCCTCCCTGATCTCCCCCTCCTTTCTACTCTTATAAACCACTTCCTCACTTTTCCGTCCCTCACTCTCCAGTAAAAATTTCTCTTATCCTCCTCATCCAACTTTCCATTATTTTCATCAGCCTTTTCTTGTAATTCCTTAATTTTTTCCTTTGTTCTATACTCAAATCCTTCTTTAGTCTTATGTGTTTCAGTTTATCATTTGTATTTAGCCTCCAACTAAAATTTGTCACAGTCTCCGCCACTACCCTAGTTTTAAACTGTACCCTTATAGGTCTCATCTCTCCCCTTTTATATCTACCTATCCTACTGATCTCCTCCACCTGCCCTTCCCATCCATATTCGTCCTCATCCACACCTTTCAAGACCTCCTTCACTGTCTCCATATCCCTCACTTTTCTCACTCCATTATCATTCATATGAGTCTCTATATCTCCATACAAGATTACACCCCTATCCCTGTCCATGGCCTCCCTCACGACACTCTCCTTGTTCTTCATGACCCCTACAACTGCACTCTCAAAACTTTTTTTGGTCATATTTATTTCTTCCTTTTGCTCTTTCATAATATCCTCCAAATCCTTGACTTTTTGTTCACCTACCACCGTCCATGCAGTCGACTCCTTTACTTCCGTGAAACGTCCTTCGTATTCCTTCAGCTGCTCCTTCAATGCCATATTCTCTGCTCCCAGTTCATCTACCCTTTTCAATACTATCTCTAGGTTCTCATTAACTGCCAAAAAAGGCCTGCATTCACTTCCTTCGCTAGGCCTATTCCCTTCCCCACCTATCACACCACACATTACACACAGTGCCTTAACTTTCTCACCAATATCCCCCTTCCATTTCTCCGTATCACTCATCCACTTTTCCAAATCCTTCACAACAATACTAACCTCTTCTAACTTCTTATCTGTGCTCTTAAATCCCCGAAAACGTTGTAACCTTCCTTCCGCCTCCGTCATACCCGAAATTCCCTCTGCCATGTTTGTTTACAAACTCAACAACTCACAACCCTACCGCTGTCCCGTCACTACACACTCTTATTACACTATATATCACCCCTCCACCACACCAATATATCCTCCAAACCTTCACTAAATCCTTCCTCTTCTTGTTAGCCCCGTATGCACTCGATATCCTTGAATTAATTTACTATTCCCATAACATATGCCGGAGCCTCAAACTTGCGTCCGCCTTCCGCCATGGTGTGCCGCCAACCTATGCCATTTGATGCCCCTTGGATTCCTAGAGGGCCTTCCTAAGCTGAATACAACATCTTCTAGCGTTAGCCAGACCAAAGGGAAAAAGTATCGAAAGGGTTAACCCCTTCTGTACCGGTGATGTCTTTTTTATTATATTCTAGCTAGGTTTAAACCATTATGTGCAGGGACCCACCTCGTTTTTTTTTGTTCTATCTCTCTCCCTCTCTCTCTCTGGCTTGTATCCATTCGGCCCCATTCAGCCTACTGTTTTAAGACGTTTATCTCCATCCAGTTGTCGATTTTTTCCTGCCGAGCGACAGCGAGCCAGCATATATTTAAAAAAAAATTTGACAGAAGGCTAAATTTGTACATTTTTCGATAAAAAAATGTCTCCGGCGAAGCCGATTTCTCCATACAATGCTGGCTCGCTATCGCTCGCCAGGAAGAAATCGACACCTGGATGGGTATAAACGTCTTAAAACAGTTGGCTGAATGGGGCCGAATGGATACAAGCCAGGGAAAGAGAGAAAAGGAGAGAGGATCTGTGGTCATTAAATATGTTGGTGGAGATAGTTCGAAGCATTATTATGGCCAGAGGTCCTTCCTAAGCTGAATAAAACCTGTGTAATAGTTGCCAGAATATGCCGAAAAAGGACGTCCCTGGTACCGAAGGGGTTAAGGGGAGGTGGGCCGTTTTTTTGGTCCCCTTTCTCCCTCGTGCTTATCCCCATTAGTTTTGCGATTTTAAGACGTTTGCCCCACTAGTTTATCGATTTTAAGACCTTTCGCCCCATTTTTTTGTAAACATTAAGACCTTTTGTGCCCTGTAGGTGTCAATTTTTTTCCAGGCAAGCGATAGCGAGCCTGTAACTGTGGAGGAAGCGGCCTTTGGCCGTGACATTTTTCTATTGAAAAATGTTCAAATTAATATCGAAGGGGGATCTAATGGATGATTTTTTTAAAAGTTTGATGGAGGTCTAGGGAGGGGAAAAAATATATATATATATACCCGGTATATATATATATATATATATATTATATATATATATATCTGTATATAAGACAAAAAAAGACAAAATCGACCAAAAACTAAAGCCTTCCCCCATAACCTCAGCTTGTGTTAATATTGTTTAATTAAGGTTGGCAGGTTGTCTCCCCCCCCCCTTGGAGGTTGCCCCCCCCCCCCCCCCCCTTTGGAACAGCATTATATTACAGCATTATCATTACCTTGTGGTGTAGCGGCATTATTGTTATTTACTGTGACTCTGTCCTTGGTCATCATCACCATCACTATAGTGTTGTTGTGTGGCATGGGGTTACTTGGTGCTTCCTCTCCTATTACCACTTTAATACTGAATAATTAGTATTTAATCATGTGTAAATATTGCAGATAACAATTATTGAGTTTAGAAGTAAAGTGGGTTGGTGAAAACATTTGCCGACTTGCGAGTTTCGTTCTATAAGGAAGTTGGAGCCGTAGACAACGATATTTAACAGAATTACCAGCTAAAATACGGTCGTAGTACATATATAAATACATCAAACCCAATTCAACATACCGTTTATCCATCAGAAACCTACATTATTATTGCATTTCTGTGCAATATCTATGTGTACGGCTCCAACTTCCTTATAGCCTGAAACTCGCAAGTGGTCAATTGGTGCCGAGACATCACTTATTAGGCCGCCTCGACCTATGTATAATACACCAAGTCTCCTTCAGTAGCCAACACCAAACACTTCCCAATGAAATGAACGAGAGAGTGTGATCCTACCGGGATTCCAACCTGGGTTACCACACCCACAGATCTTTAAGGGGAGATTTCCACTTGAGGGATTTTTTTCTGGACCCCTTTCTCCCTCATGTGTAGCCCCCATTGCTTTTGCGATTTTAAGACGTTCGCCCTAGTAGTTTGGACATTTTAAGACATTTTGCCCCATTTCTGTCAATTTTAAGACCTTTCGTGCCATTAAGTTGTCGATTTTTTCCTGGCGAGCGACAGCGAGCCTGTAATTTAAGAGCAATCGGGCGGGAAATTTTTCTACCGAAAAATGTACAAATTTATCTTAGAGGGGGGTCTAGGGGGTGTTTTTCTAAGCTTGATGGAGGTCTAGCGAGAAAACTAAGAAATTATAATGTAAAACTTGCAAAATAAACAAACCAAAATGTATACGAACACAGTAAAAGGACAAAACATTAAACAACTAATCAAAATTGCTGTGGAAAGGAATAAATGAATTAATAGACCCAAAAAAAAACAAAAAACAAAAAAAAAACGGTCCATCTCCCTTTAATTCAGAAGGTGGCAGATCAGAGTTGCGAAAAATAGTTGCCGGAAAAACTGCTAATGCGAATCCGTCTTTTAACCCTCTCAGCATTGGAGGGGGCAATTTCTCTCTGTATTTTGGCTCTCAGTAGACAATTTTATTCAGCTTAGGGAGGTACTGCGACTGGCAGACGATTGAGATGACATTGAACCCTTGGATTCTTAAGAGGGGAGATTTCCACCTGAAGGATTTTTTTCTGATCCCCCTTTCTCCCTCATGTTTAGTCCCTTTGCTATTGAGATTCTAAGACGTTCGCCCCATTAGCTTGGCGATTTTAAGAACCCTCACCCCATTTCTGTCAATTTTAAGACCATTCGTGCCATTTAGGTGTCGATTTTTTCCTGGCGAGCGATAGCGAGCCTGTAATTTAAGAGGAACCGGCCTTCGGCCGGGAAATTTTCTACGAAAAATGTACAAATTTATCTTGAAAGGGGGTCTAGGGGGAGTAATTTTAAGCTTGATGGAAGTCTAGGGAATCCACTAAAAACCTGCCCTTATCTAGTCAGAATCAAAGGTGAGAGACGTCATGGTGCTGAAGGGGTTAAGGGGAGGTATTTAGTTTGTTCCCTAGACCTCCATCAAGCTTAAAATTACACCCCCTTGAGTCCCTTTCAAGATAAATTTGTACATTTTTCGGTAGAAAAATTTCCCGGCCGAAGGCCGCTTCCTCTTAAATTACAGGCTCGGTATCGCTCGCCAGGATAAACTCGACACCTGAATTGCACGAAAGGTCTTAATATGGGGTGAAAGTTCTTAAAATCGCTAAACTAATGGGGCAAACGTTTTATAATATCAAAAGCAATGGGGCTAAACATGAGGGAGAAAGGGGTCAAGAAAAAAATCCCTCAAGTGGAGATCTGCCCTTAAGAGCCTTCCAAAGCGGAGTAAAATCATTTAATGTCGGTCTAAATAAAATCCGAAGAAGCGAAGCGTCCAAAAGGGGGCGCGGGGAGGGGGGGGGGTGGGGTTTACGTTTGTATGTTTGTATGTTTGTTGCATTGTTGCATTGTTGTTATGTGTGTGTAGTAGTGAGAATGTTTGTTATCCCTACGGAATGATTGTTATAAATGTTATAAATGTTGGTCATGGTCATACTGTACTGTACTGTAGTACTGTACTGTACTGTACTGTAGTAATCATTATTGTAACATACACGGGTTATTTTCACTCACCGGCTCTTTTTTTTTTCTTTTTCTCCTTTTCTCTCTTTCTCCGGCTTGTATCCATTCGGCCCCATTCAGCCAACTGTTTTAAGACGTTTATCCCCATCCAGGTGTCGATTTCTTCCTGGCGAGTGATAGCGACCCAGCATTGTATGAAGAAATCCGGCTCCGCCGGAGAAATTTTTCTGTCGAAAAATGTACAAATTTAGCTTGCTGTCAAAAAAAATATACAGTATATATGCTGGCTCGCTACCGCTCGCCAGGAAAATATTAACAGCTGGATGGGGGTAAACGTCTTACACCAGTAGGCTGAATGGGGCCAAATGGATACAAGCCAAAGAGAGAGGGAGAGAAAGAGAAAAAAAGCGAGGTGGGCTCCCTTAATGTATTGAGTTTTTCTATGTTAATTTAATCCTTTCAATCTACCATTACACAGTCTTAATTACTTCTGGCTATTATTAAATGATAGTTTTTTATTATTAAATGATAGTTTTTTATTATTAAATGATAGTTTTTTTATTATTAAATGATAGTTTTTATTATTAAATGATAGTTTTTATTATTAAATGATAGTTTTTATTATTAAATGATAGTTTTTTTATTATTAAATGATATTTTTTTTATTATTAAATGATAGTTTTTTATTATTAAATGATAGTTTTTTTTATTATTAAATGATAGTTTTTTTTATTATTAAATGATAGTTTTTTTATTATTAAATGATAGTTTTTTTTATTATTAAATGATAGTTTTTTTATTATTAAATGATAGTTTTTTTTTCACTTAAAATCAAAAGATAAATTGCGATAGATTTTACCCCTTTGATTGTCAGAGGTCCATCCTAAGCTGTGTAGAATCGTTTAATGGTGGCCAGAATAACATGTAATTAATGGCATTATACTGAAGGGCTTGAGTTAATGTAAGGTGTGTTAGTTTAATTGATGTTAATTTTAGTTACTGTAAGATACTATAGGTAGCGCCAACAAACTTGACAATAATCTTGAGCCATGACCTCTCTGTAACTCAAACTAGAGCAAACTGGCTGTAAATATCCACACCTATTTCCTGGTGGATTCTACCTAAATGATAGAAACGTCAGCCCGATTGCTTTCATTAATTTTGAGTTATAAGAAGTTAAGGGGTCAAGATTATTGTCAAATTTGCTGGCACTACCTTTAGTAAGTGTATCATTATATTCATATATGTTAATTTAAGCTTATCTAAGATACTAGTTAGCATATTATTTTGTTATTTTATTGTAAGTTGCTATTTAGAGTATCCTGGTTCAATTGAGTTACTTTAAGATGGTATATTGTTATGATAGATGTTAAGCCGCTGTCACGCGAGCGCTTTTTCCGTCAATTTTCCATGAGTAAGTTTTCTCTCGTATTATTTCGGGACATTTTCGCACTTGTATTGGTAACTAGACTGAAGGTAGCTTATGTTAGGTGGCTGAATTTTGATAACATGACATTTTTAAAGCTTCCTGACCTCAATTGCCCGTAAAAATTGCTCGAAAAGGGCTCGTGTGACTCCGGCCTTACTTTAGTAAAGCTTTATTTATATATATGTGTGGTTTGTGTAAGTGTTCTCTCTCTCTCTCTCTTCCCACTAGACCCCCTCCACCACCAACAACACCACCACCAACACCAGCACCTTCTCCACCTCTCCCCCATCCCCTCCAGTCCCCTCCCCGTCCCTCCTGTTCCCTCCACGCCCCTCCCGGCTTCCCTCCCCACCACTCCCCACCCATACCTCAATCCCTCCACCCCCCTCCCTCCCTCCAACACCACCCCCTTCCTCGTCTTCTTCCCTCCTTCCTCTCCTCTCCCCTCCTCCTCCGCCGTTCCATCTACCCAACCTCCTCCTTCCTCCATGTCCCTCGTTTCCTCCGTTCCGCAGTCCACTCCCCTTCACACTTCTCACAATTCCTCCGTTCCCATCTTTTCCTTCCTCCCTCCTTCTCCTCTTCCTCTTCCTGCTTCCTCTTCCACGGCTGCTGCTTCTTCTGTTTCTTCTTTCCCTTTCCCGTCAGCTGGTGTGTCCTCCGCGTCGTCTTATTACGCCTCTTTTCCGCCAACGTCATCATACCTTTCCTCGCTGCCCCCTCTCTCGCCAATTCCTTCCTCTCCCCTTCCTACCCATTCCCCTCTCCCCCCTGCTTCCCCACACCACTGCCCCCTCCTCCTCCACTCCACTCCCTCCCCATCCACTATTCCCATGTCATCCACTCTGTCTGTCCCTCTTACCATCCCCTCTTTCTCCTTCCAGCCCCCTCCCTCACCCTCTCCCCCTCCCCTCTCCTCCCTCATGTCGTACAAAACCCTCCCTAGTACCTCTCCTTTTCCTCCCCAGTCCTCCCCAATCTTCTCCCTCCCCCTCACTCCCTCCTCCTCCCCCTCTCCTTCCTTCCAAGCTCCCCCTAGGCCCAAATCCCTCCATTTAACCTCACAGAAATCCCTCCATCTTACCTCACAAACTTCTCAGCTTTCCTCCCTCTCCTCCTTCTCACCAGCTCTCCATCACCCCCTATCCCCTTCCTCCCCATCTTCCCCGTCGTCTCCTTCTGCCATCCGTCCCTTGCGTACCCTCCCCTCCGCACCCCTCTCCCTCCCCGCCCTTTCCCTCTCCTCTGACCCCTACTCCTCCCCCTCACCCCCCAGCAGCCCCACCTACAGGACTCCCCCATATGGAACTCCCCCTTTATCCAGTCCCCCCACATTACGAACCCCCACACCCTTATCCAGCCCCTCTTATGGAACTCCCCCCGTCTCCAGCCGCTTTTACAGAACCCCCACACCTCTATTCAGGGCCACCCCCGCGCCACTACCCGCCCCCCCTACAGGTCCCCACACCTCTCTCCGGCCCCCCCGTGAGCCCCCCCCTCTGACCAGCCCCCCCCCTGTTGCAGCGGCCCTGGGAAGGAGCAGCTCGACCCCCGGGTTGGTGGAGTCCTCGGGCCGCGTCCCCCTGGAGGAGATGTGGCTACCCCCGCTACTCAAACCACCCGGCTCCACACCCGCCTTAACACCCTTCGCCAGTCCTAGGTACGTTTATTGCCAAGTACAGTTGACAGCAGTAATAATTATACACCCATTTGAATCTTTGAACATTTAAGAGGAGATGGGTCGTTTTTCTGGTCCCTTTTCTCCCTCGTCATCTCATATTTGGGTTTGATAGAGATTCCAATGGGTGTGTAGCTATTAGTGCTGATGACTGTACTGTACAGCCAAAAGCCAAAGGAGTCCAAACCAAGGTTATTGAGGGTTTATTATAGTTATGGACATATTAGAGTGTAAAAAGTGACACCAGTGGCACCAACTTGACGGAGGGTGGTCGATCTCTGTTGTGATAGTGCTCTCCTTCCCACCCAATCTATTTGGACGCTGTTGTGGCTGATCCATTATGACAAGTGGATGAATTAGGTGGAAGGGAGACACAGGAAAGAGCCTGAATTCTTTATTACTCTTATGTTTCGGGCTATGCAGAACCCAGTCTTTTTGAAGATGGGTTCTGCGTAGCCCGAAACGTAAGAGTAATAATGAATTCAAGGTCTTTCCTGTGACTCCCTTCCTCCTTGGACACTATTGTTAAGAGGTTATAGTTTACAGCTTGGAATTGACCTCCCTTAGAAATAGAATTGGGTGGAACTTTGGCTTTTCACTGTGGTTCAGCCATGACCAAGAAGGTGTTTACAATATTTAGCTACAGTACAAAGAAATTCAAGGTGTAAATATCTTCACAAATAAAATGTGGGTTTGTGATGGATTGAAATTATGTTAATACTGTAGTGTATTACATGTTATCTGTTATAGAGTTCGCCACCTGCAAGTGGCACCGATTAGCGTGTCACCCATCGGTAATTTGTTTAGGGTCTATTCCCCTAGATGGGTTACCTACCAAGGCTAACGAGCCCCATGCACCCGTAAACATCCCTATCAGATAACAGGGGGAGTGCTAACACGAGACACAACCCTATCACATTATTTATGATGCCCCAGTTCACCTAGTGGTAAATAGGAACCTGGAATAAGTGGATACAGTATTTGTGACCTCCATCTCAGAAGATTAACTGTGGTATCTCTGATTATATGCAATCGTCCCTGTGTGCCAGGCTAGGTAGCTCACCCATCACATGTGCGTAGTAGTAGACAGAGCAATGGTCAAGCATCACAGTACTCCCATGGACATATGCAATGTCCCACCTTTATAATTTATAGCCATGGCATAGTCAGTAGAGCGTCGGCTGCTGATCAAAGGGTCGGCGGATCGAGCCCGCACTGTCAAAATGTTATTGGTAGATGTCAAGCCCGGGCAAATTGACCTAGCGATTCGTGACAAACGCCCAATGTTCATAGCAACCCTTTCTCGGGAATTACGGTGTCTGGTAAGAAGAAGAAGAAGAAATTTCCTTTATTAATTTAATACAATATCCAAGTGTCACAGTACCCAGACAGTACTGTACAAGGATCTAAGCAATCTAGTGGCCAGTTTGTTTGATGCAGGATCTAGTGAGGATTTTCATTAAGCTGGTAATATACTGTATATATTTTTTTTAATTAAGTGCTTCTCCAGAATGCCTGAGTCAGAGTTACCATTGTGGCCCTGTGTTCTTCCTCAGGTACCTAAAGGAGCCAGAATTTAGTTGGCCAAAGTTCACAACTCTTATAAAGCAGACCTTAGAGACAAAGGCTGCAGCACCTCAATTTCTCTCTCCAGGGCCTGCGAACACCGTCTAGCACCAAAATCCGAAACTATTTCCAGTCCATCCATTGCGAGTAACTAAATGAAACAAATAGTGGCATAGAAAAGTGAAAGGCTTGTGGAACTTTCCCAACAACAACCACAATCTAAAAGAAACAAATAAAGCAGAAGAGGTTCAAAGGATTGCCTTGGTCAAACTGGGTGACAGCACCATCAAAGAGTTGGAAGACTCTGCTTTAACCCATTGAGCACCAGCTGATTTATAATAAATGTAGGCCTACAACGAGGGACCAGCAGGTTGTATTTTTTGTTTTTTTCCTGAAAACACATGGGATGGGTTAGTAATGAAGGAAAAACCAAAAAAAAAAGAAGCTCACCAAGGTCATCTAGGGATCCTGCGGGACGGCGGAAAGTCACAATTAACATGGGGAAATGGGTAGGCAAAATACAGGAAAATCACTTCCGCATGCGCCCACACGCATGCGGCTGGACTTAGAGGGTTTCCAACCATCGGTATTGTTGCTGGGCTACTAAAGCAGTTTCCATACAAATCTGAACCCTCTAGGTGCCATAGGACAAGAGTAATTAATGCGAACGAAACCATTGCGTCACTGGGGTTTAGCGTTACATACATAGGTGACGCATAATGTGCGTCACTGGTACTCAAGGGGTTAAGGTATCTTACCCAATGCAAGGGTCTTTTGTGAAGACCAACAAATTCTCCAAGGCTCCCCATTGACTCTGACAGCTATTGAAGGAGCACTCCCGAAAAAAGAAGGAACTTGAAAGGCCTTGTGAGCTTTGGTGATGGTCATACCTCTCTGGCCCTCCTTAACCCTTAAAGAACGGGGTCGGACTTAAGTCCGGTTCCAATTTGCAGCAAGTTAGGAGCATTATTAAGGCTTTTAAAGGGTTAAAATCGAGTGCAAATGGCCGGGAGCGCAGCGGGCCAGACAGCCGACTCCCGACTCCCAGGGCTTACCGCCGCCCATTAACTCATGTTCCCTGTGTTCTCGAGAGGCCGGCAGTGTAGCCAGTAGTGAGCATAGCTGGGAAAAATATGCCGCTATACGCTAAACTCCCATGTTACTGGTATCACTGTATGAGAACCACGAGTGCTACATAGCTCGTTCTGGTCTCATTTTGAAGCTTTAACTAGTTTTTTGCTAAATATTTTTTTTTTCATGCAGATACTGTACTTGATTTATCATGCAGGAGGGCCTGCATATGCCCAAATAAGCCCAAAACACCCCGCTAGACAAGGGTTAAGATTTGTCTTAACATGCCAAACTTCAGTACCTTGTAGGCACATCGACATTACATGTATATTAATAATTATGATTTTCTTGAAATAGCAGTGTTATCCAAGAAACTGTGATCACTATCATCCCTGTTGATTTCTCAGAAAGATATGACCACATACCCCTACAAAAATGGTCAATATCTCGTATGGAATGTTACATGTGTCAACACGTGTGTACTCAGCACAAACTTCAACAGAAGTGCCAACTGTGGGTGCCTGGCTGTCTAATGATACAAACCACAATTAATACAAAGACCTTAGCCACACCACTGAGTCTGAAAAGACTCCGTATTAGTACATTAAAAACATGTTAATATATATGAAATAGAAAGACACTGCAGAGGTGGTTTAACACATGCAGGTGCAATCAGATCAGGGACAACAGCCAAGATATGTGACTATGGTTGTAGAAGTGTTCAAACAGACATTGTCAGATCATAAGCCAGCATCCAAGTCAGGACCCCCAAGAGGGTTGGACAAGGTGACAGATGACTCAGGTTGCCAAAGGACAACCTGAATAGGAGAAAAACAATACTTTGTAACTTTTGTAACTTTTGTATGTGTTTAGGTGCAATCACCACGGCCAATCTGGGGATCCGCCGTTAGCCAGGAACAAAAATTAAACTACTGTACTGTATATGATAAGAGGGTGGAAAATTCAGAAAAGTGAAAGTGAAGAGAAGAAAATTATGAAGACATTATATTTTGAGCCAAGAAGAAAAGGTCAGTAAATAACGTAAATTCCCTGGTACAAGCACCCCCTTTTGATAGCAAGGCATCCTTCACAATTTTTTTTTTTTTTTTTTTTTTTTTTTACCCTTCAAACATCATGATCCTCCAGCTCCACCACCCTCAACATGGTTAATCCATTCAGCTTCAACATTGGGGCAGTAACTGGGGAACCATATAGAAAACCTCTGGCTCAAGCAAAGGCAATGTCACTATAGGTAGCGCAACTTAACAATAGTCTTGACCCCTTAACTTCTTATAACTTGAAATGAATGATAGCAATCCAGCTGATGTTTCTATCATTTGGGAAGAGCCCACCCAGAAATAGGTGTG
The DNA here is from genome assembly GCA_032716605.1 of Paralithodes platypus. Lineage (NCBI taxonomy): Eukaryota > Metazoa > Arthropoda > Malacostraca > Decapoda > Lithodidae > Paralithodes > Paralithodes platypus. Next base: position 47,415,845 of record CM064528.1, read on the forward strand.
GATATTGACAGCCAGTTTGCTCTAGGCCCATTTCAGTTACAGAGAGGTCAGGGATCAAGATTATTGTCAAGTTCGTTGGTGCTACCTATAATGTCACAAGTTTTCATTAGTATGGGGCTTGAACATAGTATAAGGCCGACACAATTCTGGTAATATAAACCTTGTTGATATTCCTTTTGTTATTTTGTATAGGTTATATTATACTGTAATCTTGAACACAATATTTGTGTAAAAGGTTACTGTGTTCTGGTATATAATTAAAGAGAGGTATTGGGTGGCGAGAGTTGACAATTACGAGAGCAATTTAGGCTAGTAATATATGATAAGTATAATTTATACAGTACTCCTTTTTTGTGTAAGAAGGAGACCAAAGGAAAACCTGTCTGTAATAAGTGTCTTCGAAATAAAAAAGTTATAGAGAACCAAATTCAAGGTGCGTTTCAGTTATTATGTCGGGACATGGGGCTTGAAGGAATTAAATTGGTGGATAATAATAATAATAATAATAATAGTTCTTAAAGCTAGCTCATGCTAAGCTAGCTAAGGATAGCTCAATAAGGCCGATTAGGCGTATTTCCATTGGGGTCCTGTACTACTACCCCATCCCTTTGCTCATGAGGGATGGTAACGACTCAGTGCTTGTGAAAAATCTTTAATGCGCCGAGCGTGGGCGCGAACCCGGGCCTTCTGGGTGGAAGTCCGAGACGCTAGTCACTACACCAAGCGAGCCGCTATGGAATGGATGATGGAAAGGTATACTGTATTGAGGGAGAAAGTTCCCAAATTTATTTGTTGAGTGGAAGAAAGACTGGGAAAATTGGTTCTCTCTTGGATAAGAGAGTTGAACAGACTAGGAGTGGAAATGTGTTGAAAGGCAGATGCCACCTATTCTTCTTCTGCTTCTTCTTTTTGCGGGATGGCTCGCTGGGGGTTTGAATTTTCCGACCTCCCCCCGCCGACCTAGTCTAGGTACCGACTGTCCCCCTATGGTGTGTGTAGTGTGTAGGGGTGCATGTGGAATATTATTGAACTAAGCTAGCCGTCCGGCTAGCTTAGTTGTTGTTGTTGTTGTTGTTGTTGTTGTTGTTGTTGTTGTTGTTGTTGTAGGTCCCCAGACTGTCTGGCCGAGCAGTCCCAAGTCTGGTAGACCGAAACCGCTCCAGATGCTCAGGCCCCCAAAGAGGCCAGGGTGAGATGAGATCCGCCTCTGAGAGGGTAGCGGGGCAGGGGATCATCAGCCCTAGTGCTTGCACCCCCGGGCCAATGACCCCACCGTCCGCAGCAACCCTTGCAGTGCCACCCAATCGGGTGATCTCGCCAGCACCTAGAAGGAAAAGTTGTACAGTAAAAGAGATAGACAGAAACGGCTAAGGTTTGGTAGAGGATGCTAAACCTCACAATTGATAGGACCAGCCCTCACCTAGCTCATTTGATAACACCCCTGTCTACACCCACCAGTGCACGTATCCTCAACTTGTCTATCAGGAAAATTACAGACTGGGCATCATCAGTGGGATTTCAGTTCTCAGCTGAGAAAACGAAGGCCATTGCCTTTTATAAGGATAAACGTTGGTCACGTGGCCATTCTTTGGAGCTTCGTATGGGCGACTCCTTGATCCAACTTTGCCCCAGTGTTAAGTTCCTGGGGTTGGTCTATGATCAGCATCTTAACTGGAAAGACCATATACAGTATATCAAGGGCAGATGTACTCGGGCTTTGTGCCTCCTCAAAAAACTGTCCCACACTTCCTGGGGTGCCACTCGTTCCACCATGTTGATGATGTATAAAGCTATAGTTCTCTCCATTCTTGATTATGGCTGCCCCATTTACAGTTCTGCTACTGACCCAGTCCTGTGCCTTCTTGACCCCATTCATAATCAGGGCATCCGTCTCTGTACTGCTGCGTTCCGCTCTTCCCCAACACCTTCCCTCTTCTCTTTGCTGAATGCGGCGAACCACCCAAATGTCCTATCACCGGACTTTAGTTACCATGCGTCGTGTGTTGCTAATTAAATACAGTTACTCGCCTGCTAGTTCCCTCTTCCAAGATGTGGATGCTTCCATTTCCCAACCCCAACACTCCAGCTTCCCCCTCTGTGCCACCCTTCTCCTCAATGCCACTGGATTAAGTATTGCTGTCCCACTTGCTATTGCCGGCTAAGCCCCATGGTCCATATCTCTCCCTCAAATATGTTCTCGCCTCTCCTTCTTGTCTAAGGGATATCCCTATGTCCCTAGTCATCATCGACAGCACACCCTTGAACATATTCATCGCAAAGGTCCGCATTTTGCTATTTACACAGATGGATCTAAATCTTCATAAGGCGTCGGACTTGCTGCTGTGAGCTCCACTCAGACCCTTCAGTTTTCACTTCCATGCCAAGCTTCTGTTTTTACAGCTGAACTATTGGCGATTAATTCGGCTATTGACCTTGTACTCCGTTCTCCCCCTCAGACATTCATTTTCTATAGTGACTCCCGTAGTGCCCTCGAAGCCCTCCAGACTTACTCGTCCCCTAACCCTCTAGTGACATCCATTCAACGTTCTCTCCATGAATTGCCTCTCCTAAGAATACCAGTGACATTATGCTGGATCTCTGCTCATGTTGGGGTTAAAGGTAATGAATATGCTGACATGGCAGCCAAGGCAGCTATGCCTATGGCCCAACTCAAACCCCATCTGCCCTTGGGTGATTGGATATCTTCCCTTAAAACATGTGTTCTGGACTTATGGCAATCAGAATGGAGTGTTCGACCACGTAATAATAAACTTTGAGCAATAAAACACTCTGTTTATCTGTGGCTATCCTCGTTGTGGCCCCACAGCCAACTACACCCACCAAACTCGGGTTCAACCCTTGCTTAGGTTGAACAAAAAATCTGAGATATAGCTGATGGTTACCGTCTCCCCCTGAGCAAAGGAGATGGATAATGGTCTCTGGTTGATTAACCCCGAGGCGCGGAATACGATTTGCATGGTTTGTAGCATACAGTATTTTGAACCTTGAAATACTCTAGATGCACCTTGAAAACTTTAATTTAGTTACCTCTAACCTATTCAGTTTTCTTCCAATGGTGGTATAAAGAAAGCTACATATAGAGTATTAATTTAATTTAACTTTCTTAAGTGCACATAAATAAGAAATAAATCAAACTGGCATATGAGAGAAAGCGGTGTTGGTTGGGAGGAGGAGCGCCGGCTGACCCCCAAGCCAATGTAATCAGCTCGCCGATGCTGATCAGGTGCTAGCATATACATGAGTATATGTACTCCTTAGTATGTGCGACACTGGTCTACCACACCTCTAATGTCCGGCAGTGCAGCTACAAGTATGGAAAGCCATGCCCATAGGTCAATAAACCTTAGGCGCTCCAGCTGGGTAGCGAACCCGGGTCCCGCCACGCACGAGTCAACTGCGGTACCTCTTAGCCACACTGGCTCTTCTGATAGAGATAGCAGATCTCCATTTAAAGAAAAGTGGAAAGAAAGGATAGCATATGAGAACAGTCGGAGGGTCTCCCAGGTCGACGACCAAGAAGCTCTCCACTACACATTAACACTACTGAGCCAGTAACATTACAACATTCCGTCGTGTTCAAGGACGTTGGAGACAATTATTTACTTATAATAATTGATAAGTTTTAAATTATTAAATTAAATTATGTCTTCTAAGCGTAGTAGGGAAGGTATACAGTAGGGTAGTGATTGAGAGAGTGAGAGTGAGAACGGAGAAATGGATAGGCGACGAGCAGGGAGGTTTTAGGAAGGGAAGAGGATGTGTAGATCAGATTTTTACCCTGAATTGTGTTGTGGAGAAGTATCTGGAGAAGAAACAAAAGGTGTATGTTGCCTTTATGGACTTGGAGAAGGCCTATGACAGAGTGGATAGAGAAGGTTTGTGGAAAGTACTTAGAATATACGGAGTAGAGGGCAAGTTGCTGAAAGCAGTGAAGAGCATGTATGAGGGTGCAAAGGCGGCAGTACGTGTGGAGAGTGAGCAGAGCGAGTTCTTTGACCTGAATGTTGGTTTGAAACAGGGGTGTGATGTCCCCGTGGTTGTTTACTGTATATATGGATGGAGTTATGAAAGAAATACTATCAAGAGCAGTGGATGTTGGTGTATCGCTGAAAAGGGAGGGAATTGAGTGGAAGCTACCTATACTGCTGTTTGCGGATGATACAGTTCTGATGAGTGATAATGAATGGGAGTTGCAGGGTCTGGTAAATGAGTTTGGAACAGTGTGCGAAAAACGGAATTTGAAGGTAAATACGGGGAAGAGCAAGGTTATGGTCTTCGAAAGGGGTGAAGTCACAGAGTGTGAGGTGAAGCTGAACGGTCAGGCTATGGAGATCGTCAACTCTTTTAAGTATCTGGGCAGTGTGTTGAGTAAAGATGGGACTATGGATGAAGAGGTGCGGGAGAGGGTACAACAGGGGAAGAGGGTTGTAGGAACGCTAAAAGCAGTAACAAAAAATAGGGTGGTCAGTATGGAAGTGAAGAAGTCCTTGCATGACAGTGTGGTAATCCCGACACTGACTTACGGAAGCGAAGCATGGACGTTGGTTGAGAGACTCAGACCAAGAGTGAGAGCAGTGGAAATGAATTACTTAAGGAGTGCGTGCGGAGTTACATGGAGGGATAGACAGACTAATGAGGAAGTAAGAAGGAGGTGTGGTGTGGAGGTAGATGTGCTGGAAAGTGTGAAAAGGAACAACTTGAGATGGTTCGGCCATATGGAACGTATGGAAAGCGAGAGAATGACTAAGAGGGTGTATGAGAGCGAGGTGGAGGGACAGAGGGGGAGAGGTAGACCGAATATGAGGTGGAAGGATGGAGTGAGGAAGTACATGAACGAAGGTGGTGCTGGTTGGGGGGAGGGGCGTCGACTGACTGGGGACAGAGGTGCATGGGGGCAGTTCGTTCGTGGCCACCCCTTCGGGGATCACGGCGTCAGGCAATAGATAGATAGATAGAAGTTTTAAATTTACTTTTTAAGATAATAGGCTTTATGGTGGAAGAAATGTTCTTATCATACATGTAGGATTATCCTAACAAAATATATCTGTGTGACCTTACCAGATAGGTTTATTACATAGTACCAGTACAGTATGTATTTGTAGGGTCTCTACATCAGAAATTAATTATTATTGGCGTGTAAAGTAACAATGTCTTAGGAGTGGATATACAAAGAGAAAATATTGAATGCAGGATCAAAATGCAAAATGAAGTACAGTACAAGGAATTCTTGAAGTCTTTCAAATATATGATAGCTCTGATGTGTAAATATTGGAATACAGTAATAGCATGGAAACCTTGCATTGTCCACTTAGGCCTACTCCTTTTAATTAGTAATCTTTGGTCACAAAGAGTTTCTCCTGTGGGTTGAGAAGTGGTTCATGTTCTCAGACCACATGAGGCATCATTCCAAATTTCACGCACTTATGTAAATCTTGTAAGACATTTTACACTCCTCACTCCTCCATATAACATTTTGTAAGCATCTTGAAGGTGAAGAAGCCCTGGTAGAACATTCATGATGCCACATAATCAGTATCACAGTTCCAAATTATACTCCATCTCTATATTTTTCCAAGGGTTAGGAGAGAGAGGGGGCCTCACCCTCCATACCCCTGGATGACCAATTAAGATTTGTTCACGTTATTTAATCAGCCATCATTTTGAATATCAGGATGAATGTAAATCGGTTTGGGGCTATGTTTTCAGTAATAATACTGAATAATAAAAAGTTAGGTTATTTATTTCTCAAAGGCGCCACTTATTTGCAAAAATAAAAATAACTAGTGCTCATAGCAACCTAATATAATATAACAAACATATAAGTCATAAAACAAACCGAGATAAAAGACAATGAGACCAACATGAACCTGCAAAGTACAGTATCTAGTTTGTCGCCAGAGACCAACCCGTATTAATATCTACCAAAAAAAAAAATTGCATGACCCTTGTCAATCAAAACTTAGAATCAAAATGACTAACGATGGAGAGTACATTGAGAATCTCCTACTGACAACTCTTGATTGATTGCATACAGCTCTACCTCACTATCCGATGCCCCAATTTACGATATTATTATAGGTTTTTAGGTGTCTGAGTTTGGGTTTTGGTTGGTCCGAGAACGCATCCCCATTTACCACATTAAGTTTAGTGTTTGCTGTACGATTTGTCTATTTAAGATCGGGTTTTCAAGAACGTAACCCAATCATATATCGAGGGAGACCTGTATATGCATTTACAAGCCGACCACAGGCCATAGTGCGGTTGGTAGAGCACTCGCCTGCAAACCGTGAGGTTGAAGGTTTGAGGCTCGTGCCAGCCAGTGTGCGTTATTGGCAGACGACACTCGACCATGCTGTGGTGGACGGCGAGGTCTAGCAATCTGTGGCAACTGTCCACTGAAGTCCCTGAAACTTCTAGGTACCCACCCTAGCCCCACTCTTGAGCTGGGAGTGCATGGTGGTAATAAAAGGCTAGCTCTATATTTCTCTGAACAGACTACACACCCCCTTTAATCAGAGAGACTAACAATTGAAAGTGCATTGAGCAATTAATCTTGACATTCTCTGGACTAACCAATTGATGAATAATTGACGTATAAATGCATTATCCTACTAACTATATATCTTTTTCCACAGACCGCACACCCACCGGTCCCAGACTCTAGAATCCGAGAGACTAACAATGGAGAGTGCGTTGAGTGACTCCTCTTCACGACACTCTCCAGACGACCCGACCCCCATACACCTCCACAACCCACACCAACAGCCGCTGTCTGCAGGTACATATGCTTACTGTCTTGATAGCGTAATGCATAAATGCGTTGAATCGGTGTGAGTATCCTAGGTTCGAGTCCTTGGAGTGCCACATGTATTTGTTGATTTCATTAATTGAAGTTTAGAAGAAAACTTGGTTGGTGAAAAAATATGAATTAGCCTATATTTATATTTTTGTGCCTTCTAGTTACACTCATGTCACCAATGCATTTATCCGTTATTTATTTTTTCTCTTTATATTTTGTCAAAGGGCTACAAATGTGAAAAATATTATCACCGTAGCCAGATTAATTAGCTTAGGAAGGATTTATTGAAGTCAGAGGATTATAAACAATCTCAAGTAAAAAAAAATTCAACCCACGACGACTGGTTGATTTAATTATTTTTTTTTTTTTTTTTTACTGCCAAATGATTATTATGAAGCTTTGGATGAACCTCTCTCATTGGAGGGATTAAGGTTGCCAAGTGCCCTGGAAATAGCATTAAGCATCACTATACCTGGGCTGTTCGGCCAGGCAGCTTAGGGAACAACAACAACAACAACAACTATACCTGATACTACTGTACTATTTTAATGTGTTGGTGGTGTAATGGTTAGAGTGTTTAAAAATCTGTGTGTGATAACCCAGGTTCGAATCCCGGTGGATCACATAATTATATGCTTTCATTAATTTCATTGGAGGTGATTAGTGTTGGGGTGAAATTAATAAAATATATATAGATTACATGGACAATAAGCCTATTTGTTAGTAGTCTTGGCAAATCCAACGTCAAGGCTATTAACCTAATTGCAATGACGACTTGTCTATTTTGACTGCTATGTCGTCATTCCAACCGCGGTTAAAAAGAAAACGTCTAGAGTCTACTCCTTATCTTGCTCTAGGAGACGTTGTACATTAACCAAAACTACCACCGAAGGTGAAAAAAGTATAGAAGAGAAGAAAAAGGGGTTTACCTTAGTTACCGCTCAAGGCCCATCCCGTGTTCCGTCATGCGCCGATCCCTGTCGAACGTGCGCATGAGCGACCCTCTCTTGTTATCATTTTTCACGCGTCGCCATTGTTGAGTCCGCTTTTGTTGTGCTCCTTCAATTCACCCTGTTTTAGGTTCGTTTCGGCTTTTCTGGCCTTCTTTTTGTTAGACAGATGTTACGTGATCTAGGACACACGTAAATGGGCTCCTCAGTGTGTTTAATGGAGACGCGTGTGGAAATAGCTACCGAAGGTACGGGGGCGCCTGGCGTTCCTCGTATGTGTTTTTCATTCCTTTCTCTTTTCATATTCTTTTTTCCTGTTAGTCTGGGCATAGTTTAGCTTATTTTAGCCTAGCTTGTTTCTCATTCAGGAATTGCTATGCCCTATGAGTTTTCATATTTTCATAGCCTAGGTGTACAGTTGGTTCACAATCTGAGATTTCGTGGTGGCGGTGCTGTTTGTAGGGTTTGTGTCGGCCGCATTATTAGCGTTATTCCCGAGTCCCCCCTTTCGAGCCTTCACTGTGTCTCAAGGGCCTGGGCGCTTGGTGGTTCGTGATATCCAGGGGTACCCCACGGGGGCCTCTCCCTCACACCACAGGGTTTTTCGCCCCTGACACATTCTCTCCTCACGGCTAGGCCACCCTTTTTCTCGCCAGTTTCATTTACTGGTTTTGTGTTCCCTTACTGTTTTCACCTCCATCCTTTCATTCCCTTTTGCCCAATCCTGGGGTACCCTACGGGGGCCCCTGTTTGTGCCAAACCACCCTTCCTGCCACTTCTCCTCATGGGCTTTGCTCTATCTCTGTGGGTGGGGTGGTTCCTGGGGGATGTGCCTCCTCTCCCCTGGTGTGTCTTCCTTGCCTCTCCCTTGACCGGTTGAGTCAGGATATTATCAAGGAAGACACTGCTCAGCTTGATGGCCATCGTCGCTTGGAGTCATAAGGAGTTGACGCTTTTTTCTGGGCCTGTGTTGGTATTCCCTAGACGCTCCTCTCGCTTTTTCGGCGCCGGACCATCTCGGCCGGTCCCGCAAATTTGCGGAGTGCTCGATTCGGTCCACGGACGTTTCGGCTCCCCGCAAATTTGCGGAGATCGCTGGGGGGTCTCGCGGTGAGGCGGGAGGGTTGTGTCGGTACGGTTATGCCTCCATTGGCCCGCAAATTTGCGGTTATAGTTGGCTTTCCCGGTGACCCTTTTTTGTGTCATCTTGTTGCCTGGTACTATATTGGTGTATGCACTTTCCTGGTGTTATGGACCCTGCATGTGAGGTGTTGAGTGGTGGTTAACACTTTCTCCATCTTTGCAGGTTCTGCTTGTGCTCTTCCGCCTCACCCGCCCTCCTCACCTCCATCGGTGCTCCCGGTTTAGAGTGAGTACGACTTCCAGTTTGCATGTGTGTTCCTGTTTACCCATGCTCATTCCCTGGTTTTTATTGGACATTATCTTCACTTACTCCGTCAACGTGCTGCTTATGGTGTGTGTTCTTCCATTGCAGGTGGGATGCCTTGCTTTCGCCAGGGCTGTGGCTCCCCGTGCTTGGACTGCCACAGGTCCTGCTTACGGCACTCTCAATGTGTGTCCTCTACGGCCTACCTCCCTGCTTTGTGTGGCCCGTGTATGGACCTGGTGGATGTGGTGGACCATCACCCTGGTTCCTCTGACGCGGCAGTGGCCTCTGCATCCCTTCAGTCTGTGTGGGCGGTGGTCTCCCACCACATCAGGACTGTGGGCCACCGTTCCCCGGCCTTTGTTGACGACTGGATCCGCGTCGCCCTGGGCATCCCTGACCCGTCTGGGGGCCGTTTACCTGGCCCTCTCCCTGCTCGGGCCCTCCTCCCTGAGTCCCGTGGTCGGTCGTCACATCGTCGGGTGGATCCCCAGCTCCGTCCACGCTCTCGCTCTCCTCGTCGCTCGTCCTCTACTGCCCCTCCTCGTCCTCCTGCTCGCCTTGACTCCGCCGTTCGCCCTCGTCATGGTTCTCGCCCTGAGGCCGGGGTTAGCGTCTCTGCCCCTGTACGCCCTCCCCTGGCCTCTCCGGATAGGGGCTCTACTACCTTCCGCCCGCTTCCCCTGCACAAAAGACGTCCTCTTCATTTGTCCTCTACGCGCGCGGATGTTCATGCTGTAGCTGGCCCTCTGCTCCCTCCTTCTACTCTGTCCAGGAGGGTCCGCCAGGATGTAGTTGCTTCTCCTACTTCTCCTGCTTCGGTGCCTCTTCTTCCTTCTAGGTCTCGTCCCAAGGTGGAGGTTCCTCCCTCCTCCGCCTCGGTGTCGGGCCGCCCTGTTCTCTCAGCCCCGGGGATCCTTGCTCTGTTTCCCCCCGCGGCTCCTTCTGACCTCCTTTCACCCGGCCAGCCTTCCCCCTCCCGTCATCCTGCTCCTCTTCCTTCTTCTATTCCTGATCTTCGCTTGCCGGTTCCCCGTGAGGGTACCCCGCCGCTTGACTCGGTAGAGTATAGCGAGGTTTCGGGGTCCCCTTTCTCGGGGGCTGACGTGTCGCTGGAAGAGGGGGATGGTGATGTTTCCCCCTCGGGCGTTGGTGATCGGGAACGAGACCCTCAGGACCGCCACGGCCGTCGTCGCTCGCCTTCTTTGGGCCGCGACGCTGCTGTTTCGTGTCATGGGTCTCGCTCTCGCTCACGCTCGCCCCTGCGGGCCGAACTATCTTCGGGGGGGTCGCCTCTCTCGGATCGATTTTCGGCTATGCAGGGGTGGGTTGTGTCACACTTCGACGCGCGCTTGGAGGCGATGCAAGAATCCCTCTTATCGCGCTTCTTGGCGGTGACACAACCTCAGCGCCTCACCCAACCTACCCCTGCTTTGGTCCCCCTCCCCTCTGCGGTGGACCACATTCCTTCTCGCCCTGCTTCTCCGCCTGCCCGGTCGTCGGCTAGTACTGCTCCTGCCCTGGCTCAGGTGGTTGCCCCTACTGTCTCACATGCGGGGGTCCTCCGTCTGCTAGGGCAGGGTCCGCGCTTGCCCCCCATCCAAAAGGCCAAGGTCCCGTCGCGGACTATGCCGCTCCTCTATGGCTCCTTGGCTGTTTGGAAGGGGGTGCAGGCCTCCCACCCGGAGCGTGCTACCGACTTCCCGTCAGGTGAGAGGGCCCTACCTTTGGACTGGTCGGTCCAAATAAATGATAAGATGCAGTTCAGGGCGTTCAGGGTGGATGGTCAGGTGGCCGACGTGGAGGTGCGGGCGTACCCGACAAGGACTGACCTTCAGTACTTTTCGGTGAAGCCCAAGCCCCCGTCTGCTCCTCGAACTAAGCTCTGGTCAGACTTCAGCCGCCAGGACATCCTTCAGGATGTTCAGTCCCTGGCTGTGTTAACGGGACTGTCCTCCTATGGGACGGGTTTGTGCGACGACGGTAAGCCTGGCTTAGCCGTCGTGCTCGATAACCCTCTCCCATTGGAGGCCTGGTTTGCTGAGGCCTTAGACTTTGCCAACCGTTCCGTCGACAGATCTATTTCAGTCCCTCCCCCAGAGTCGTCACTGCTTTTGCCTCCTCTGGTATCTGTCGGCGGATTGGATGGCAAGTTCTGGTCCTGGATTAGCGCTCCCAAACTTGAAATTTGTGCTATTGCTAACCCGTTCTTCTCCCACCCTGATAAGTCCTCTGTCGACAGGGATTTTACCTTGCGGCAGAGGGTGGCGAACTTATTGTCTTGTCTTCTAGGTTCCCTCCAGACGTCTGTTCACCACCTGCGACTTATCGAGGCGACTGCACCTGGCGATCTTCGCGAGGGCTTGGACCACGTTCGGCGGATCCACCTTCAGCTCGCGGTGTCTTTGGTTCCCGAGCTGAAGGCGGTTTTGTGCGAGGCAACTCGACAACGCCAGACGGTAAGGTCCTCGTTCTGCCGGAAGGCCCCTTTGGATATTCGTCAGGGTCTGTTATACTCTGAGCTATATACATCGGGGCTTTTTGCGCAGGATGCTTGGGAACGCTACGCTTCTCTGTCAGCGGACCCTGCTTACGACACGCAAAGACGCGCTGTGTCGCGACCAGGGTCTTCGCAGTCCCGTCCTTCTGCCGGTCCCCTTCGGGGTGCTGCCGCCACTGCTGCCGCCAAGAAAGGGCGCAGGAAAGGGAAGTTGCCGGCCAGAGCGTCGGTTCCGCCTCGCACTTCTGCTCCTGCTCCCTTTCATCCCCGCCGAGAAGGGGCTGGCCAGCCTTCCACTTCCGGCCGCACTTCGACGGGGTCAGACGCACGACGGACAGGGGATGGGGTGACCCGCCCTTTTCGGCGAGGTGGGGGGGCTAGGGGTGGTCAACGTGGCTCTTATGACCGCAGGGACCGTACCGGGGGACCCTCCACGTCAAAAAATGTGTAGGTTCTCCAGGTCGGTCTCCTCCTTGTTCTCCTTCTCGCCTCGCAGAAAGGGTCGCTCACCTCATCTCGGGGGCTCCCACAGGTTATTTTCGCCCTTGCGCCCTTCGGTGGCCACGAGGGACATGGGGGCGGAAGATTGCACGGAGGGGTCTCACCTGGAGATGGAAGTCCAGACCCCCACTCAGCTCTTGTCAACGAAGCCGGCCTGTCTCTTCGGAGGTGGCCGACGTGATTACATCCATGCACGAGCAGGGAATCGTCAAGGAGGTGAAAGCCGGTCTACCGGTTTTCCTCTCCCGTGTTTTTCTGGTACCAAAGAAGGACTGCGACGCGATGCGACCGGTGGTGGATCTGTCGGCCCTCAACGGGCACATCGTGAACACACGGTTTCGGATGCTGACGGTGCACCAGGTACGACTGGCCCTGCGACCTCTGTCGTGGGTAGTGTCGCTGGACCTCAAGGATGCGTATTGGCACGTTCCGATCCATCCTCGTTTCCAGCGATTCTTGGCCGTTCAGACTTCCGATCGTGTGTTCATGTTCGACAGACTTCCCTTCGGTCTCAACATCGCGCCGCGGATCTTCTCGAAACTGGTAAAGCAGGCTCTGGATCCTCTCCTCAGGGGCGGCCTCCAGATCCTGTTTTACTTGGACGACTGGTTGATAGTTTCAGACACCCTAGAACAGTGCGTCCACGACACCCTCACAGTAGTTCAACACATCACACAGTTAGGGTTCAAAATCAATATTCCCAAGTCGCGCCTGACCCCGTCGCGTGTCGTGACGTGGGTAGGTCTCGAATGGGATCTGACCAACGCTACAGTGACCCAGAGTCAGCCAAACGCGGTGAAACTTCGCAGGAAGGTCTTCGCCGTGTTGCACTCGGTCTCCCTCACGAGGAGGATCTGGGACTCGTTAGTGGGTTCGCTGAATTGGGCCGCTCTGACCATTCCCTTAGGGAGGCTCAGGCTGCGCCGCCTAATACTCATGGGCAACAAGGTGTTTCCGTTGGCCCCTATGGATCGGCTCATGCCGATCCCGCGTACCATTCACAGACACTTAGGACACTGGGTTGCTCGGGGCACGCTCTCTGCGGCTGTGCCCTGGACCGCCCCCCCGCCGACGATCTGGGTAGATACAGATGCGTCGAGCGAGGTAGGGTGGGGTTACCAATCCAACCTGGGACATCAACATCACGGCAGATGGGTGGGACACACACACCTACACATCAATGCCCTCGAACTGTTGGTTCCCTTGTTCTTCCTGAGGGACCACGCGCTGGCCCTTCGGGGAAAGTCGGTGGCCTTCAGGATGGACAATCAGACAGCTGTCCACTGTATCCAAAAGCAGGGGTCCTCCAGGTCTTTGACTCTGTTGGGGATCTCAGAGAAGTTGTTCTTCCTCGCGAACCGACACAACATCTCCCTGCACGCCTCCTACCTGCCCGGGACTGCCAACCTGTGGGCGGACGCCCTGTCGCGAGGACAGGGCGTTCTTGTAGAATGGGCGATGAAACAGACTGTATTCGACGACCTCGCAGCTTCCTGGGGTGTTCCGGAGGTCGACTTGTTCGCATCGAAGGAGACGCGCAAGTTGCCTCAGTACCTATCCCTCCGGACTCGCACTCCGGAGGGGGGTCCGGACGCTTTCATGGAAGACTGGAACAGGTGGCAGTCGATATACATATTTCCGCCACCAGACGCACTGTTGATGTGCAAAGTCCTCGCGCGGCTGCGGCTGTACCGCGGCAGAGTCTGGCTAATAGCGCCTCTGTGGCCAGCCCAGGCTTGGTACTCCCAGTTGAAGCGGTGGTGCCCGGGTCCGGTCCCTCTCCCTCTCTCCAACTTCCACTTGAGCCAGGTTGGCGACCTGCGGACCTCGTTGGCCTTCGCATCGTGGATGTTCGTGAGGCACGGTGGCTCCCAGTCCACGGACGGGACCTGACTGACTTCCTGAAGCGTTCATGGACGTCTTCGACTTGGGGGACTTACGAGTCCCACTGGAGGTCTTTTACTAGGTGGATACAGGACACTCACCAGACTGTTAGCTCTCCTTCCCTCGTCCTACACTACTTGTTTCACCTCTTCCGTACACGTCGCTCTCAAGTCAACACTATACGTAACCACTTGTCTGCCATCCGGGAGGTCTTTGAGTCCGTCACTGGGCTGGTCGTTCCACCGAAGGAGCTGGATTCCTTCATGAAGGCTGCCTTCAGGGAGCGACCGCCTCCGCGCCAGATCCCTCCTCAGTGGGATCTGGGGCGTGCTCTGGACCTTCTGGCTTCACACACATATACACGGGACACTACACCGGTTCAGTTGCTCGAGCGTACACTCTTCCTTGTCGCTCTGGCCACTGGGGATAGGGTGTCTGAACTAGCTGCCATGTCGCGGTCCCAGGAATGCATGCGATTCTCCCCGTCCTTGAATGTCGTCACGTTAGCCCCCTCCCCTCATTTTGTTGCCAAGAATGAGAGAGAGACCCACGTTTTCAAGCCTTTCACCATCCAGGCTTTAAAGCGTGGGCATACTCACCATGTGTTGTGCCCGGTGCAGGCCTTGCACTCCTATGTTGGGTCTGTGGCTCCGACTTCGGGTACTGCTGTGTGGGTGTCTCCTCGGACTGGTAGGAGGCTCTCGAAGGTACAGATAGGACGCCACATTTGTCGGGTCATTCGTGCCAGTAACCCTGCTTGTCGGGGTTCTGCGCACGATGTGCGATCCTTTGCTGCCTCCTTACGGTTCCTGCAGACTCGTTCGTTACCTGACGTCGCCTCGGCGGGTTTGTGGTCTTCTGTCCATACCTTCGTCTCCTCCTACCTCTCCATGTCCATTGTTAGACCCCCTCGGCCTGTGATAGCTCTCGGGAGTCGTGTTTCCTAGGGCTCTCGCGAAGTTGCCTGGTCTTCCCCCCTCGTCACTCTTTCTTTTCCTTTGTTTTATTTCGAAAAGGGGGGGAGGGAAGTACGGGTTTGCAACACTGGATTACAAGTTTGGGGTTATGTTATATGTATACAGTACATAAGTGTTTTTGCCTCATTGATAATTGTGTTTTGTTTTTGTGATCAGTGTTTTTGTTCTTTTTGGAAGAAAGGGGATTTTGTGTACAGTACTTTTTGGTTTAAGACAAGTCTATGGTTTTGCATTACTATGAATGACGGGCACGTGTTAAAACTGCTCTTTTTAGCTACTCCTCAGTTTTTCACTCTTTTATTAAACTCTCTTGTTTAAATTGTGTTTCTTTGTCATTCATAATTTTGTCTTATGCATTGGTTTTTTTGGTAGGTTGGGCTTGGATGTCCTCCTCCTATTTGTTATGCAGCCTTGACGTTGGATTTGCCAAGACTACTAACAAATTGGGAGGTTTGACGTACCTCCCAACCTACCAAATAGGAAAACCTACTATTTGGTAGTAGTCTTGGAAAATCCAACGTACATAATACCCTCCCTCACGCCGGACCCCTGCCCATCCGCGTTCTTCTGCTGACGTGAGATGTGATAACAAGAGAGGGTCGCTCATGCGCACGTTCGACAGGGATCGGCGCATGACGGAACACGGGATGGGCCTTGAGCGGTAACTAAGGTAAACCCCTTTTTCTTCTCTTCTATACTTTTTTCACCTTCGGTGGTAGTTTTGGTTAATGTACAACGTCTCCTAGAGCAAGATAAGGAGTAGACTCTAGACGTTTTCTTTTTAACCGCGGTTAGAATGACGACATAGCAGTCAAAATAGACAAGTCGTCATTGCAATTAGGTTAATAGCCTTGACGTTGGATTTTCCAAGACTACTACCAAATAGTAGGTTTTCCTATTTGGTAGGTTGGGAGGTACGTCAAACCTCCCAATAATGGAAATACCCTGATATGGATTGTATACAATTATATACTGGTAATTTTTAGGACCGACGGTGACATTAATGCAGTGGCAACCCGAGTGCTGTTGTTTTTTGCTTGTCAATCATCTGTTTTATTTAATTCCCTGTAAGTTTATTATACCTTACCTTTTTTTTTTTTTTTTTTTTTTTTTAAGAGACAATGAACGGAGGAAGGAAAAACACAGATAAAACAAAAAGGTCCATGTGCCTAAAGGCATCCTCCATTCATAAAATGTTTGTAACAACTGGATTTAAACATTTGTAGATTGTAAGTTTGTGGAAAGCAATTCGAGGGAAGTGAATTCCAAAGAGTAGTAGCTCTGGGGATAAATGAATTCTGATAAGCAGAAGTTCTGCATTGTGGAGGAGAAAGTGTAAATTCATGGGCGCTCTCAGCTGCCCTAGTTCTACGGGGAAAGATGTGGAGAGGCGGCACAATTGAAGCAAGTTCCTTGGAACAATTGCTGTGAAAATATCTGTAGAATAATGCAAGAGATGCAACGTTTCTTGGTATGGATAATGTAGGAAGGTCCTGTGTGATTGCAGGGTTATTGAGTAATCTAATAGCTTTATTTTGAATTTTGTCCAACTGCCTCAATGCAACCACTCCACTTCCACCCCACAGAGGTGAACAGTAATCCATCTGAGAACGCACATGACTTTTATATATTACGGCCAACTGCTCGTCAGTGAAGAATTCTCGAACTCTGTACAGGAGTCCCAGTTTTTTAGAGGCATGCTTAGCAATGCTTCTAACATAATGTGTCCAGCTCAAGTTAGTAGTTAATGTTACACCGAGAATGTCAATACTAGGGGAAGTGGGAATATTTACATCATTAAAAAATATATGGGAGTCAGTGAGATTCTGTCGGTTAGAAAATTGAATGTACTTGGTTTTCTGTGCATTAAAGGAAACTAGATTCTTTTGTCCCCATCCATCAATTCTAGAAAGGTCCTGGTTCAGAGAAATTGCAGTGTTTATTTTTGAATTTATAAGATCGGGTTGGGTGAAAGAATTGGTAAATGTGAAGGAACTGTGGAGTGTTGAGTCATCTGCGTAGGAATGTATTGGATTATGAGTGGTAGA
Source organism: Paralithodes platypus (assembly GCA_032716605.1). NCBI lineage: Eukaryota > Metazoa > Arthropoda > Malacostraca > Decapoda > Lithodidae > Paralithodes > Paralithodes platypus. Next base: position 47,432,912 of record CM064528.1, read on the forward strand.
TATGAGATCATTGATATGAATGAGGAACAGAATTGGGGCCAAAACTGATCCCTGGGGAACACCAGCATTTATTGAGTGAAATTGAGAATAAAGGCCATCTACCATTACACGTATTTTTCTGTTATGAAGATTAGAAGAAATTAGTGGAACTAATGATGCAAGGCCGTAGTGTGTTATGTTAATGTTCTGCATCGTCTAAAAGCTGGGATGAGTATGATACAGTAGTCACGGTTAGCTATGTAAGGGGGAGAAAGAGACCAGGGATAAGGGAAAGAAAGGAGTGTTTATTACCCCCCCCCCCACCCCTCGCAGTTAGCTATGTAAGGGGGAGAAAGAGACCAGGGATAAGGGAAAGAAAGGGGTGTTTATTACCCTCCCTCACCACCCCACCCCTCGCAGTTAGCTATGTAAGGGGGAGAAAGAGACTAGGGATAAGGGAAAGAAAGGGGTGTTTATTACCCTCCCCCACCACCCCACCCCTCGCAGTTAGCTATGTAAGGGGGAGAAAGAGACCAGGCATAAGGGAAAGAAAGGGGTGTTTATTACCCTCCCCCACCACCCCACCCCTCGCAGTTAGCTATGTAAGGGGGAGAAAGAGACCAGGGATAAGGGAAAGAAAGGGGTGTTTATTACCCTCCCCCACCACCCCACCCCTCGCAGTTAGCTATGTAAGGGGGAGAAAGAGACCAGGGATAAGGGAAAGAAAGGGGTGTTTATTACCCTCCCCCACCACCCCACCCCTCGCAGTTAGCTATGTAAGGGGGAGAAAGAGACCAGGCATAAGGGAAAGAAAGGGGTGTTTATTACCCTCCCCCACCACCCCACCCCTCGCAGTTAGCTATGTAAGGGGGAGAAAGAGACCAGGGATAAGGGAAAGAAAGGGGTGTTTATTACCCTCCCCCACCACCCCACCCCTCGCAGTTAGCTATGTAAGGGGGAAAGAAAGAGACCAGGGATAAGGGAAAGAAAGGGGTGTTTATTACCCTCCCCCACCACCCCACCCCTCGCAGTTAGCTATGTAAGGGGGAGAAAGAGACCAGGCATAAGGGAAAGAAAGGGGTGTTTATTACCCTCCCCCACCACCCCACCCCTCGCAGTTAGCTATGTAAGGGGGAGAAAGAGACCAGGGATAAGGGAAAGAAAGGGGTGTTTATTACCCTCCCCCACCACCCCACCCCTCGCAGTTAGCTATGTAAGGGGGAGAAAGAGACCAGGGATAAGGGAAAGAAAGGGGTGTTTATTACCCTCCCCCACCACCCCACCCCTCGCAGTTAGCTATGTAAGGGGGAGAAAGAGACCAGGGATAAGGGAAAGAAAGGGGTGTTTATTACCCTCCCCCACCACCCCACCCCTCGCAGTTAGCTATATAAGGGGGAGAAAGAGACCAGGCATAAGGGAAAGAAAGGGGTGTTTATTACCCCCCCCCCCCCCCCACCCCTCGCAGTTAGCTATGTAAGGGGGAGAAAGAGACCAGGGATAAGGGAAAGAAAGGGGTGTTTATTACCCTCCCCCACCACCCCACCCCTCGCAGTTAGCTATGTAAGGGGGAGAAAGAGACCAGGGATAAGGGAAAGAAAGGGGTGTTTATTACCCTCCCCCACCACCCCACCCCTCGCAGTTAGCTATATAAGGGGGAGAAAGAGACCAGGCATAAGGGAAAGAAAGGGGTGTTTATTACCCCCCCCCCCCACCCCTCGCGGTTAGCTATGTAAGGGGGAGAAAGAGACCAGGGATAAGGGAAAGAAAGGGGTGTTTATTACCCCCCCCCCCCCACCCCTCACGGTTAGCTATGTAAGGGGGAGAAAGAGACCAGGGATAAGGGAAAGAAAGGGGTGTTTATTACCCTCCCCCCCCCACCCCCCCCACCCACCCCTCGCAGTTAGCTATGTAAGGGGGAGAAAGAGACCAGGGATAAGGGAAAGAAAGGGGTGTTTATTACCCCCCACCACCCCACCCCTCGCAGTTAGCTATGTAAGGGGGAGAAAGAGACCAGGGATAAGGGAAAGAAAGGGGTATTTATTATCCCCCCCCCCCCCACCCCTCGCAGTTAGCTATGTAAGGGGGAGAAAGAGACCAGGGATAAGGGAAAGAAAGGGGTGTTTATTAACCCCCACCCCCCACCCCTAGGTGGTAAAGAGGCCTTCATCTTATGGTGGAGGAAAAAAATATATGCCTCACGCATCCTACTGTGTATCGTACAAGGCGACTAATAGGGAGGATGGCGATAGACTTCTGTACCAACAGCCATTACTATACAATAAAGCCTTGTTATTGGTACTGTCTTGTTATGGCACTGCCTAGACTGGTAGGGTATGGATAGGTGCCACAGGGAACTCAACTAGTCTTAACTGGGCGCTGTTTGGGTGCCATGCCAGAGTCGGCCACAGTGTTTACATGGTGGGGCAGTGTTGTGGCAGGATTTTGTTATTCTAAAATCCAAGTTACCTAATGTACAGTAGAGTCTTGGTATGGTATTGTCTTCTTGTAGCACTGTTGAGGCTGGTGTGGTTTGCAAATACAGTACTGCAGATGCAGGTGCTGCAATTGGATACACTGTACAGTACTGTAGTTGAGTTTTGCTGTGGCACGTGTCGGCAAGTGATGGGACGGTGTTGTGACGGGACTTTATTGTATTATATTCTAACTGCGGATAGGCAACTACGTCTGAGCCGTTACAATGTACTGTATGTAATGGAAAATTACGTTGAACCATTGTATGTAAATTCAAGACTTCGGTCCCGACAGACCAGGACCTCGATGTCGGCGTCAAACTTGTAGAAATTGGTGCCGACTTTAGTTGTCGACGATAGTGTGTGGCGCAATCAATGCATGGGCTATGCTAGATCGACGTTAGACGTAGGTCTAGTATAGCCCACGCGCCGATAACCGACGCGGCGCTTCGAATATGCAACATAATACTGTACAGTATATCCTAATCCAGCATGCAAGCACGGAACCACCCCAAATGTACTGTACACTCGGTCAAAGAAGTATCTGCACCCCTATGCTGATCATCTGGTGTGTACAGCTCGGTAGGGTTGGCACCTCTGCCTGCAACTATATCCATGTGTCAGAGACGATTGTCTCTGACACATAGATATAGCTCCAGGCAGAGGTGCCAAACATATCAAGCTGTACACACCAGATGATCAGCGTAGGGGTGCAGATACTTCTTTGACCGAGTGTACATATCTTTATATACAGATTTATCATTCTATTAGCTATTCACCTATCTACTGTAATATCTACCTACCCATCAATCTATCTATTTGTTCTTCACCTATCTACAGTATACCTACCTACCCATCTACCTATCTAACTCTCCCTCTTGACTCCGCAGCCACCACCACCTCAGCCACCTCCTACGAGAGTGTGGATCGTCGACCCTCCCTCCACCACCCACTTACCACCGCCCCATCCCAGATCCCCCTCCTTCCCCCGGCCACCCCGACCCCCTCCTCGGCCTACACCCTCCCCGTACCCCCACCGCCAACCCAGGACCCTCATCCACCATCCACACACTCACCCGCATCGGATCTGGCCGTGTCAGGAGGACCTCCGGGGACTAAGACAGGTCAGTGGTTTGTGCGTGTGGATGTGTGGATGGGTGGGTGGGGGTGTGTGGATGAGTAGCCGGGGGTTTGTGGAGTGTTTGAGTCTTGTGTGGGTGTGGGTACATGGGTGGAGAGTGTGGATCAGGATTTAGAGAGTACAATACTGTATGTAAGTGCTTGGGGATGAGTATGTGTATGTGTAAGATGTAAGTGTTAAGTGAGTCAGCAGGACCTCTGGGACTAAAACAGGTCAGTGGTTTGTGTGTGTGCGTGTGCGTGTGCGTGTGCGTGCGTGCGTGCGTGCGTGCGTGCGTGCGTGCGTGCGTGCGTGCGTGCGTGCGTGCGTGCGTGTGTGTGTGTGTGTGTGTGTGTGTGTGTGTGTGCGAGCGATGATGATGATGATGATGCGGTTTTTACCACCATGTACTCCCTGCCCAAGAGGTGGGTTAGGGTGGGTGCCCTGATGATCAGGGACTTCAGTGAGTAGTTGTTGTTGTTCCCCAAGCTGTCTGACCGAACAGCCCCAAGGTCCCGAGCAAGGCCAAGGCCATAACCGAGCACCCCCACAGAACCCTCCTTGCTTTACCACTAAGAACGCCCAGGTGACTGAAGCCGCTCCCAGGCGAGGAGCTGAGGAGTGTTCGGAAACGCCAGGGACACTGAAGCCCCACCCAAGGCCCTGTGCCCCTTAACAATTATGAAGGGAAAGTTGAGGGGCAAAGGAAAAATGTGACGCTTTGGCTCCCAGCCTGCCAACCTCTAGGTTTCCAGTAGAGAGGTCAATCCACGGAAGAGACTAGAAAATATATAAGTAAATGGAACAGTCAGAGTAAGATATGGGTATGGCAGAGAACGTTCAACTCTTGCTCTGATAGACCAGCCCATCACCACATGACTAGAACCCAATCCTCTCAGCATCAGCTAGGAAAGGTCCTAGAAAGCCGCCTTTGGAGGGGGAATAGCTCCCCTATTTCGTAGGGCACCCGCCATCAGTGAGTAGTTGCCATAGATTGCTAGACCGTGCCGTCCACCAACAGCACTGGTGTCTTCCAATAACAAACACTGGTTGGCCCGAGACTCGAACCATCAACCTCACAGTTTGCAGGCGAGTGCTCTACCAACCGTGCTACGGCCCGTGCTACGGCCTGTGTGTGTGAGGGAGATCTTGAATGTTGAGACGGCTATGGATGAGTAAAATTATGGATTAGATATGAGTAGATGGTTGGTTTATATGTTCATAGATTGGATGAAGGCGTATCTGTATTACTATGGACAATGTTTTGTTTTAACTAGATCAACTAATTTATACTACAATGTAATCTAGTTACTAACCACTAACCACTAACCCACAGGAGGCCTGGCTGGGTCCCACAGCGCTGGAGCTCTCCCGAGAGACTCCGCGTCTCCGCAGGACATGCTCCTCAGCGAAATCCGAAGACTCCGGGAACGACTACAGAGCCTCGAGGCTGAGAATGCCAGCATGACGATGCGATTGAGTCAGCAGCAATGGCAGGTGGAGAATAGGTTGCATGAGATCGAACTACACCTCTGTCCGAACTCGAGTACGGCTTCGAGTGGTGATGATAGTGAGAGAAATAGAGAGAGCATTATCTAAGTTGTTGTTGTTGTTCCCCAAGCTGCCTGGCCGAACAGCCCCAAGGCCCAAAGTTCATGACAATTATTCAGAACTGTGGCATATCGATAATCGGTTGCTCTCGATCAAGCTGCACTGATGTATGGCTTCGAGTGGTGACATTAGTGAAAGAAAAGAAGAACATTATCTAAATTCACAATGGCTATCCAAGAACATCAACACGATCCTGTAATTATGACAAAAAATATGACAAGTTGAGGATTATTTGCACAAAATTGAATTGCACCTCTGCCCAAACTTGAGTATGGATTCGAGTGTCGATATTAGTGAAAGAGCTAGGGAGAGTATAGTATAATGTGATCATGTTAAGGGAGCCCACCTCGCTTTTTTTCTCTTTCCCTCCCTCTCTCTTTGGCTTGTATCCATTCGGCCCCATTCAGCCTACTGTTTTAAGACGTTTAGCCCCATCCACAGGTGTCAATATTTTCCGCGAGCCAGCATATATATATTTTTGTTTTGACAGCAAGCTAATTTTGTAAATTTTTCGATTGAAAAATGTCTCTGGCGAAGCCGGATTTCTCCATAAAATGCTCAGGAAGAAATCGACACCTGGATGGGGAAAAACGTCTTAAAACAGTTTGCTGAATGGGGCCGAATGGATACAAGCTAGGGAAAGAGAGAAAAGGAGAGAAAGATTAAAAAAACTGGTGACCCCCCTTAATTACAAAGTCAGACTGTGTAAGCAAATGAAAAGCGAAATAGTTTACCAAATGTAGAGTTATCAGTAGTGATAAGGTTACATCCATTTGAATCTTTTGCCATATAAAGGCAACCATTAGAAAGCTGTCAATAAATTGTATGATTAGAGGAAAACAAAAAATATATAATGGTGATATATAATTTAGAAGACTAGTAGGAAAGGCAGAGAGAGCGAGCTTGTGTTAAGCGATGATCCTGTGGCTGTGAACTTTGGAAATGAGTCATTGGAGCTGGTGGACAAGTTTTGTTACCTAGGAGATACCATCTCTGCCGGTGGTGGGGCCGAGGCTGCCACTGTCGCTAGAATTAGATGTGGCTGGGGGAAGTTCAGAGAACTGCTGCCAATTCTGACCATGAAAAGAATGCCTCTCCCCCTGAAGGGAAAGGTGTATGCCTCATGTGTTAGAAGTGCCTCAGAAACATGGGCCGTTAAAGTAGAGGATGTCAACAGAATGGAACGTAATGAGATGAGAATGGTGAGATGGATGTGTGGGGCCAGGCTGCAGGATAGAATAACAAATGATGAGTTGAGGAGACATTTAGGTATAAAGAGTATTAGCGAGGTGATGCATACAAGTAGACTGGGATGGTATGGACATGTGGAGAGAATGGATGAACAAAATTGGGTGAAAAGAGGCAGGTCTGTGATTGTTGAGGGAGCTGCACCAAGGGGTGGACCGAGGAAGACCTGGGATCGGACTATACGTGCCGATCTCAAATTTAAAAACTTGACAAGTGAAGCCGCCCTTAACAGGGTTGCCTGGAACGCTGCCATTGGACAAGAGACTGAAACTGCACGTATGTGTGGAGCACTCAGTCTTAAAATGTTATGTATGTATGTATGTAGAGAGAGAGAGAGAGAGAGAGATGTCTGTGAGCAGCTGGTATTTATTTTTTTTAAGAATTTGGCGTGTATAACAAAATGTTTTCATGAAAAAGGTGGTAAAGGAAATGGTTAATATAATGAAGGGTTGAAATAGGAGAGGCACGACAAAATTATATTGAGAGATGGGATAAATAGAGTAGGCTTTACATGATGATGCTGGAAGGAAGGTAAAGGATTCAATATATAATGAAGAACTTGCATGAATAAGTTTATGTGAAAGAGGTGAACAATTATTTGGGCAATTAATGTACAAATTTGGTGAAGTGTAGCCTGTATGTAGAATTGATTTTTCGCACCATGAATTGATTGGTTAAATATCTTTTTAGTCATAAACATCCTGGCTAATATTTTCAACTATAACATAAAGTATAGAAATAGGAAAATTATATATAATACCTATATTTGAATACATCTTGAAGGAGTCTTTGGGCAGTATGGCAACAGTGAAGAAGAATTGACCAATTGCGAGTTTCATTCTATAAGGAAGTTGGAGCTGTAGACAACGATATTTAACAGAATTTACAGCTAAAATACGGTCATAGTACATAAATAAATACATAAAACCCAATTCAACATAGCATTTATCCATCAGAAACGTACATTATTCTTACATTTCTGTTTAATATCGATGTTCACGGCTCCAACTTCCTTATAGCCTGAAACTCGCAAGTGGTCAATTAGCAGGCCTTCAGAAATAAGTTTAAGGCTCTTTATCGCCTATGGAACAATATGGTTTAGGTACGTAGTCAGCCTGTTTCTGGACCAATCCATCGGACATAAAACCAGAATTGACCCCTTGCGAGTTTCAGTCTATAAGGAAGTTGGAGCTGTAGACATCGATATTTAGAAGAATTACCAACTAAAATCCGGTTGTAGTTCATTTATAAATACATACAGTCCAATTCAACATACTCTTTTGCCATCAGAAACCTACATTATTTTTGCATTTCTGTTTACTATCGATGTCTACAGCTCCAACTTCCTTATAGCCTGAACTCGCAAGGGGTCAATTGAGCAACCTAAGCCGAAATTCATAATCCTCGACACACCAGCTCAAATTGTGAATATATATCATGACATAATTGTATACCATATGTAGACACAACGTAGTGTTATTACCAGGTTGTCTATCATTTTTGGTTGTTTGGGGAGAGCTTTAAGCCAGTATCACACGAGCACTTTTTCACTCAACATTTATCCTCAACACTGGTCTGGCAGCTTATGTGGTCAATTTATATAATATTTTGGTTACCTAAATTCATCTACCATCAGTCTAGTTACTGATACCAGAGCAAAATATTCCAGAAATGTTGGCAGAAAAAATTGATCATCGAATGTTGACTATAAAAGCTCTCATGTGATACAGGCTTTACAGACAATAACAAAAATATAAAAGCAACCACTTTCAAAACTTAATGGTTAGTGTAGATGCAAACTGGTTATATCCTCATTATAAAGTGATCGCACCTTCCACCAAGCCATGGGACGCTAGCTACGCCACCACGGTACCGGAGACTGCTGGGGCTTGGGGGAGGTCCGGAGCAGGGGGTCAAACCGGAGCAATTTTGTTTGAAGACTTGAATGAATATGAGAAGGATTGCAATGAAAATGTAAAACTTGCAAACTAAGCAAACCAAAACTAGGACAAAGACAATATAAAGTCAAATTAACTTATCAAAATCGCTATGTGGAAACAACGCTTACTAAAATAAAATTTATGAAATAAAAGAACACAAGAGAATATACTTGAACTAGTAGCGTTGTTTTGACCATTTTATCACTTCTAAAGACAGAGTTTGATTTTTTTTTTTTTTTTTTTACCTATAAACCATAATTTGACCTATACATAAAAATTATACAATAATAAAGACAAAAAAAATATTAATTTGGCTTTCGTTTGACACCCTGGTCCGGAACTAATATGCGCAGATTACGTACAGACTTTGTTCGGGCCAGGGATTTTTGGTAGCGTTCATCCGCATATCCGGAAAGTCTAGTAGGAATATGTGGTCCTTGTGGTCTTCGATACCTTGGTGTTTTGAAGCTGGTTGTACTCCACGCTGAAATGGTGCCGTATGTTTTGCCACGTAAGACCCCATATCACGCACGACTCCCTATATTATGGAGAAATGTCTAGGGAGGAATAATGGCCGTTAACTTTTGCTGTGGAAAACGTAAGACTATTATAAAGGTGTGTCTCATGTGATGCAAAATACGGTATATTCAACCATTTCTCTACTGCACCCGCCACGACACATCGATATCGACTCATTGTTCGCTGTTAATGGATATTTCGTCCAACTTTGGGATCGGATAAGGAGCATTTGGGTGCGGCATTGTTGGATAGAGATTAATCTGTAAGGCTAGGTTGTGAGATTTTGGATTAAGGCTTTACTTTAGGCTCGGAGCGAGTTAGACGAGCTTATACACTTTTATTCAGTAGTTTGTTCAAGATTGATCATATGACTTGGAACATGGTTGTAATTTGAAACCTTATCTTAAATGAAAAAGAATAAAAAAAACATTAATTTTAAGCACAATTCGAATTTCAACACATGCAAAATTCCGGGCTTTCTTAATAGGGAGATATTTTTAAACTACTCTTGGTGATCAGGGCTATAACCTTTAATTGTAATAAGGACAATGATCAATTTATCAACACGAAATACCGGACCGGACCCACGATATTGGTAGCGAAGGTGAGGTCGACAAATAACGGGTTGGATTGTTAATGATTTTAGAGACTTACCTTACCCCCGCCGCCGCATCGACGGAATATCATGCAGGATTCTAGCGGACATTATAGTTCGTTCCTGCATATTCAATCTCGTTTCTTGTACAGGAATAGCTCTATGAGTTGACATACGAGAATTATATTTATGGTCGGGGTTGCAGGAGAGGAAACTTTATATATACAAACAGGTCCAGATCATCTCATTCTGATTGATGTTCGCCGAAAGTGAGCAGCTTTGGCGGGCAGATCAAACGTTGCCAAATTTGACTTCAACAAAACATATCTTCTTCTATATCCAATGATAATGTACGACAGGTTGGGAGAGAGGTATCCTCACCAGGATTTGAACCCACTCACTTCAGGTACTGTATATTTGGGAGAGTCGGGCACCGTAACCATTCGGCCATGAGCGGATAAAAGGAAAACAACCTTAGAATGGCCGAGTGGTTACGGTGCCCGACTCTCCCAAATATACCTGGAGTGAGTGGGTTCGAATCCTGGTGAGGATGCCTCTCTCCCAACTATATCTTCTTCTGTCTTGCAATTCTTGCGGACTTTACCACAGGACCTGAAGATTTCCGCTTTCATTCTCTTCTCCATCTACAATTCTTCGACCATGATGAAAGTAGTATTTCAAGGTAGTATTCCCGAAGCGTTAGTGACTTGAATGATGATAATGGCTTGTCTCAGTTTTCTTTGGCACATCTGAAATGTGAATATGTTGAGATGGGGATTCTAATGTGTCGTATTGGTTTCTTTTGTGATTGGACATAATATAAATGTCCAAAATTGTCCATCGATATTACCTAGAACAAGGAAACACTAAATTGGCATTAAGCATTATCAAATTATTTTCAGTATTTACTAACCAAATTATCTGCGAGTTTTTCCATAGTATCCAAAAATATATCTATGCTTCTAAATATTGACTTGAAATACCTCATTGCAAATACACTATTACTAACTTAAAGACATCCATTAGACAGTTGTAGAAAGGAACCATACAAATATATTGAAATATTAACTTTTATTTACAATATATGCTTCTTTAATATTAACCATCTAATATCTAAGTACTCAAAGGTGCTAGCTTTTGTATTTTTCAAGATCTATTTCATATAAGTGTAATGCAAGCTCTTGAGTTAACATTACTTTAATAAGGCTGAATTATGAGTGAGGCCTACTTTGTTAGGCTGTAGATAATTCATCTGAAACACTAACTGTTCCATAACAAATTACACTTGTAGTTTGTACAGTAAGTCAAATCTACTATATTTACTTTGATACATAAATAATACATAAAGAAAAGAAACTTATGCGTGTAACTGTTCATTTACATACAGTACAGGTCTCCCTTGATTTACGATTGGGTTACGTTCCTCAAAACCCGATCATCAATAGAAAAATCATATAGCGAACCTTAAAATGAAAATGGGGTAAATAGGGATGCGTTCTGGGACCAGCCAAAACCCAAATCCAAACACCTAAAAACCTATAATTATATCGTAAATTGTGGCATCGGATAGTGAGGGAGACCTGTTTGTGTCATTCCTTGGATCTGTTGTTGATCAATGGATCCGATGGGTGCTCTGCGGGAATGAGAATGAATTAAAATGTAAAACTTGCAAACTAAACAAACCAAAACTGGGACATGCAAGATAAAGGTAAAATAACTTATCAAATAACGCTTACTAAAATCAAATTTATGAAATTATAATGTAAAACTTGCAAAATAAACAAACCAAAACTTTGACGAACACAGTAAAAAGACAAAACAACTAATCAAAATCGCTATGTGGAAACAACACTTAAGCAAAATAATAATTCTTTATAAATAAAAGAACACAATCCACCACATTGCTGACTGCTGACACAAAGATAATAATAAAAAGTAAATTTATAGTGTATTGACAAGTTTGTATTGTCAACTAACTATGCAATACTTGGAATCAAGACATGATTAAAGAAAATGGATTAATTAATATGATCAACATTTATGAATGCATTAAGTAGAATACTTCAAGGTTGTCTTTAACTTAGAAATACTTGTACACAATTCCTTCACTTATACAATGGCCGAGCTAATTTATACATGCAGTAGAACATTTATTAAGTTATTGTTTTCTAAATTGGTCCGACTTAGTTATCTCAAGTGACCCATTTTCTAAGTGAGGGATGACCGCACTGTACTGTAAATTATTAACCCTCTCAGTAAACCATGATGCACTGTTTCACTTTATTCTACTTATTATTAGACAATTTTATTATGATTAGAAATGACCTGTGGGAGTCCAATCGATAATTGAGATATATTTTACCCCTTGGATTCTTAGAGGCCCTTCCTAACCTGTATAAAATCATCTAGTGTTAGCAAGAATAGAAGGGAAAAGCCGCATGTTAGTGAAAGGGATACAGGCTCACCGTTTTCTACCGCCCCGACCAATGTACCGTAAGTGAAGCGGCCATTGCTGCGGTCCCGCTAGCGTATCGTTTGTAAGAATCTCCTTTTCTACAGTAGAATATTTCCTATTGTTATGAAATATACATATACATAAATATATATATATATATAATATAAATAACAGTATATATATAAAACTATATGGTATTAGAACTACAGTATTTCGCGAATTTCTTATATTAGGCGGTCATCTGCCAACGTTTGTCTACTGTTTTATCTCTTGAAGCCAATATGCAATTTTTCGTGAAAGGTGAACTTTATTTTTGTTTTAAGAGTGGTGTTTGTGGTGTGGGGTACTGTGGTGTTCTGCAAACTCCTTCACAAACATTATACGGTTGAACCTCTCTGGTACTTATTCTAAAATCAATGTAAATGATTATCTTTATATTTAGTTGAGTGATATGACTAATTAAAATATTTACTTCTGTCTGTATATAACCAACATTATAACTATATATTTCTTGTAAGTTTTGTTTTATTAAAGATATAGTTTTGATCATGAATTATTCTGGAAATTATCTCGGAAGCTGAATATGAAATAAGTTAACTTAATTGGGTAAAATAGCTTTACTATTCTTATATGGGAAATATTCAGTAACTCTAACACAGTACAGTACAAATTTTTTTTTTTTAACTACTTTTTGGTATATTACATTTAACTTTATCCAAACATTGTACAGTATAACTTTTCTTTTCATGGCTATTTAAATTATTTATTCATTAAATAGCAAAAACCATATTCATGTAACTGTATATTTGTGAGATATCCTTCATATTTATTCATTATTTTCTTTACATATTAGGGAGGTTCATCTGTAGACAATATCACCTTTCGCATTTTACCCACTTTTGCTTGTTAGCCATGCATTTTAAGGGTCCACTAATCTCTTAGGCTATTTAATACAAATGTTCGCATAACCCTCCTCTCCGCGTCTCGTTACAGAAATTATGTTGACGTTTTGAACCACCGTCGCACTAGGGCTATAGTGGCTGATGTTCTCCGAGTTACAGTATCAGAGTCAACAATATAGTGAGATTAACCCTTTCAAGATCCGATACGCATGATAAAATTGTCTAACCGAAGCCAGAATCAAGGGTAGTAAGGCGTCAATGTGCTGTATATTATTTGACTTTGATACTGTGACTTCAATACCATCCGCGGCTAAACGCTCGTGCGATGCGAGCTTTAGGCTATTTTATAAGTGATCGAAGAGTATATATTGGCGAATATTGTGAGATATGAAGCGAGATATGGAATTTAATGTTTCATTTGAGCGCTAATGACCTGACAATCTTTCACGCAATCTCCATACTGTAGTTTGTTTATTCTGTCGATGAATCAGGGTGTCAAACCAGATTTTTTTTTTTTGTAGACTTGAATGAATATAAGCAGAAATACACGCAAAGTAACATGAAATAGAATTGTTTTGGCCATTTCATCGCTTTCAAAGACATAATTTGAACTATATACCATAATTTTATCTTAATAAAGAGTAAAGATAATGGACTTGGTGCTGGTTTGACACCCCGTCGATGATGCGTTTGGTGATGATTAGGTTAACACGGGAAGCTGGCAAGGGGCGTACGGTATAATATTTTCAAGTCGACAATCCTTCACTCAATCGCGCTTCAATGCTTTTTATTATTATAACGAATAAGGGTTTTATTATAGTTAGGTTAAAAGGTAAAGGTGGTTTAAAGCCGGTATCACACGAACGCTTTTTCACTCAACATTTATCCTCAACACTGGTCTAGCAGCTTATTAGGTAGTCATTTAATATTTTTCTGTTACTCCAATTCATCTATCATCAGTCTAGTTTCATTTTTCCCTTCACCAGCCTTATGAGGGCTCCGGCCCAGTAGGCTGACAAATTACATCTTTCTCTCTCTCTCTATCAGTCTAGTTTCCGATACCAGTGTAAAATAATACAGAAATTTTGCCAGAAAATTTTTGATCATGGAATGTTGACTATAAAAGCTCTCGTGTGATACCGGTTTAAGGTATATAGTTTAAGTTGTATTCCATTTGACAATCTTGCACACATATTGCCTCTCCTAGCTATGGTTTCTTACTGGTACAGTATTTGCACTGTAATAAATCAAGGGTAAAAAAAAAAAAAAGGTCTTAAATCATTGGGTGTATTGATAGTGATTTACCTTTCTAGCTTTATATTAAATGGGTTTATTACTATAGTCTATTCGCTGTAAGTAGGCGAGACATCGTGACCTCTAGCCTCTGTAACTCATAAACGACTTAGAGTAATCGAGCTAATATTTCTACCATCTGGGAAGAGTCCGTCAAGGAATAGATGTGGAAATTTACAGCCAATTTGCTCTAGCCCCTTTTGAGTTACAGAGGATAGAGGTCATGATTTCTCGCCTACTTACAGAGAATATACTATAGTGTATTCGCTGTAAGTAGACGAGAAATCGTGACCTCTATCCTCTGTAACTCAAAAAGGCCTAGAGCAAATAGGCTGTAAATTTCCACACCTGACTGACTCTTCCCACATGGTAGAAATATTAGCTCGATTACTCTAGTCGTTTTTTAGTTACAGAGGATAGAGGTCATGATGTCTCGCCTACTTACAGCGAATAGACTATAGCTTTATATTAGATGGGTTTATTACTACCAATATAACTTGATAAGGGTATAATATTATATTACATTATATTATATTATCGTATATTATAATATTATGGACACTTTAATTACTCTTTTCATACCTTCTTTAACCCCTTCTGTACCGGCGACTTCTTTTTCATTTTATTCTAGCTATATTTAGACGATTTTGCGCAGTTGAAGAAGGATCTGCGGTAGTAAAAAGGGTTAAGTGAGATAGTTCGAAGCCTGTTAATTGCTGGAGGCCCTCTTAAAAGTGAATAAAATTGTCTAATAGTAGCCAGAATAAAGTTAAAAATATTCACCAGTACAGAAGGGGTTAAGCCGATAATATTTGGCGGTATGGGAAGGAGATATTAATACATATATTTTGTGCATATTTTTCACCAATCCACCAAGGGTTCCCTGGTGTTAAGCTGGCAACGGTGTATAAGCAAAAACACATTTGATTCCATCCAATAATGTTCATGCGAGAATCTCTTTCTTTGAATTTCTGATTTTAGAGTTATGTGTCCCCCGCAGAATCTATATAAATCCTCCTTACCAAAAAAAAAAAAATATCACCCGGTGTTCCCAGAAAACAATCCATATTGAATAAAAATAAATGCATTCAGAGAGAAATGTTCCTTTTTAATTAAGCCGGTATCACACAAGCGCTTTTTCCCTCAACATTTATCCTTAACACTGGTCTGACAGCTTATGGGGTAAACATTTATTATATTTCCGTTACCAAAATTCATCTATCATCAGTCTAGTTTCCGATAGCAGTGTAAAATATTCCAGAAATGTTCCCAGAAAAATGTTGATCATCGAATGTTGACTATAAAAGCTCTCGTGTGATACCGGCTTTAGCTTCACGACGTCTTGTTTACCGAAGGATGTTCTGTACTGTGGTTTTCCCGAGCAGGTGCGTATTGAGCCATTACCCTGTGTACGGTAACTATGACGACTCCACCAGTAGACTATTTCAACCAGGGCCAACCAAATCAGTGCCAAATCAACCAGGGCCAACCAAATCAGTGCCAAATCAACCAGGGCCAACCAAATCCCTGCCAAATCAACCAGGGCCAACCAAATCAGTGCCAAATCAACCAGGGCCAACCAAATCAGTGCCAAATCAACCAAGGCCAACCAAATCAGTGCCAAATCAACCAGGGCCAACCAAATCAGTGCCAAATCAACCAGGGCCAACCAAATCAGTGCCAAATCAACCAGGGCCAACCAAATCCCTGCCAAATCAACCAGGGCCAACCAAATCAGTGCCAAATCAACCAGGCCCAACCAAATCAGGCATCTTCACACCAGCCACATATCCGAAATTTTTAATCCAATTTATTGAAAATTAGTTTTCTGCCCAGAGGTAACTGAAAGACAAACTGCAGAGGTTGAAGTAAATAAACTAAAGGTTTCCAAACACCCCTGATGGTCACAAAGGCTTTAAAGTATCCCAGAATAGGCTCATATCGTGTCCTGTGCGTGAAAGGGTTAAATTCCTTACTGAGTCTACCTGTTGATTTTAGATGGTGTCATTGAGCAAATTTAAGTTTTTAATAAGCTCAATAAGCACTTTTGGCTCATTTCAAACCACTTATCTTATGACTTGAACACAGTATTCCCATGTGTGAAGGGGCCTATTTAAAGTGTTACCCTATCTTGACCTGAGCTAAGCGAAGAGTATTGGTTAAGTTGGCACTGGTTGAGGTGGTCTACCGGTCGAGTCATCCAGTCACCCTCTGTGTACATATATATATCACGTTTTAGGTGGCCAGTATGTAGGGCATTTTTTTGTATCAGTTGATTTTACCTCCTCATATATTGTAAACAAATAATAATAATGATACAAGAGATAATAGCTTGTAGAATTTTGTCAAGACTTTTGCTGAGTGGCTTAGGAGATTTGAGACGGAGTGGGAATGTCAGGTTTGCTTGAGTATCTGTTCTATTTATGCAGGGTGCAGATTTACTGACCAATATGAACTACGATACAAACAACAGTGACCGCATACCAACACACTAACACATCAATGGACCAACATGCTAATCTTCAGCTGACTCCGATTGTCAGATTGATCAAGGCTCGAGCAACTTTCACCGCTACTTGTCACCCCAGAAGGGACTTCGGTAAGAGTTGTCTTATCGGGCGTACCACTACCGACATACAACATAAATCATCTATAAATACTTAACCTAACTAAAAAGCCTAACCTAACCTAGTATTCTCATTACTACATGAATACTAGGTTAGGTTAGGTTAAGTGTTTGGTTAGGTTAATGTTTTAGAGAGGAGTTATATGCTGTATGTCGGTAGTGGTACGCCCGATAACACAACTCTTACCGGGACTTCACAAAGGTTCACTTACACCAGACTATACTTACTGCCGGATAAACAGGGGCATCGGGTATAAGGAGTTCACCCAGCTGTCTCGTTTAGGTTCGTCAGGTCAGGTGAGGTCAGGTGAAGGTATTGAGGGGTAGGCCTTTACAACGGCACTTCGTAGCTACTGTACTTTCCGAAGAGTGTTGAGAGGGGAGTGTTGGAGAGAGAGGAAGCTGTTGGAGTGGGTTTGTTGAGTGTGTTATTAGTCTGTATATGGTAATGGTGAAGGTATTGAGGAATAAGCCTTTACAACGGCACCTTGGAGATACTTTCTACTTTTCTTATTTTCTGAAGAGTGTAGAGAGGGGAGAAGTTGGGTGTTGGAGAGAGAGGAAGCTGTTGGAGTGGCTTTGTTATGTGTGTTACTTGTGGTCAGTTTTGTTGGTATCGTAGGTTGTATGGAGTTGGTAAATCTGTGCCCGGATTTATAGAACATAGCTGCGGAATTACGCAAGTTTCATTATAGTATTATCTTTTTTAGCTATTTATATTTACAATGGTATCATCTCTGGATTTTTATATAGATTACAGACCCTCTAGATAATTATTCTGATAATTTCTTTAAGCTTATGAAAATGCATATACTGTACTGTATAGAACTATATTTACATTAAATAAACACTTTGGATTAGCATATTTATGAAAGCTACAGACTTTATCAACTTTTATAATATATTCGTAGGTGTTAACTGAAATAAGTACGTAGTAATGCTAACATGATTCATCAGTATAAATCTTACCATTTTTAATAAAGACTTCATTACTCCCGGTGAGTAACTTCACTGATCTGTTATTTTAGCTGACGGTAAATTGGCAAGTCGCGAGTTTCGTTCTATAAGGAAGTTGGACCTGTAGACATCGATATTTAGCAAGAATTAAATGTTAAAGTGCGGTTGTAGTACATTTATATATACATAAAACCCAATTCAACATACTCTTTAGCCATCAGAAGCCTACATAATTATTGTGTTTCTATTTAATATCAATGTCGACAGCTCCAACTTCCTTATAGCCTAAAACTCGCAAGTGGTAGATTGACAAGTCCCCCATATTGATTACTCTGCTGTGTAGCGAGGTTTGTTGCTTCGGAAGCCATGGTATTTAACCCCTTCTGTACTGCGACGTCTTTTCATTTTATTCTAGCTATATTTAGACGATTTTGAGCAGTTTATGAAGGATCTGTGGTAGTTATAAAGGGTTAATTGAGATAATTCAAAGCCTGTTAATTGCTGGAGGCCCTTTTTAAACTGAATAAAATCATCTAATAGTAGCTAGAAGAAAATAAAAAGACGTCGCCGGTACAGTAGGGGTTTTAAACATGTTTAAAAATAACCCTTCAAAAACCATGCCAGTGCCAGCAGGAAATGTCTGAAATTTGGGTGAGACATAGAAGGTAGTGGCATCGTTCCACACCACATCCTCACCTCCTTCCCCCCTTTATACCCCCCCCCCCCTCAACTTGGCTTTTTATTTTACACATGTTCTAGCAGCTCATGGGTTAATATGATGCATGGACATAGTGGTTTTAGATTTTTCCATAAGTATCGATAAATGAGCTGCTAAGGGATTCAATTTTCCGCCAGGTGAAATAACACGAGTTTAGTGCCAAGCAATGCAAACGTCTGTGCCAAGTCACCATTTCAGTGCCAATTATTGTACTTCAATACAGTGCCAAAATCTATCAATTGTATAGTATTTTTGGAAAATTTACAGTATTTTCGACAGTTCTTCAAAGCTTTTTTCGTATGTTAGGAAGTATTTATAATGATTTAAACTTCACACACATTATGTATATGTTAATTAAGGAGCATATTTTGAGATAAGTAACAATGACTACTGAATTGACCACTTGCGAGATTCAGGCTATAAGGAAGTTGGAGTTTTTTTACATTGATATTTAGCAGAATTACCAGCTAAAATGTGGTTGTAGTACATTTATAAATACATACAAATAAAATCAACATACAGTACTTTTTATCCATTAGACATGTACTTTATTATTGTATTTATGCTTAATATCGATGTTTACGGCTCCAACTTCCTTATAGCCTGAAACTCGCAAGTGGTCAATTATATTACAGGTCTCCCTCGATTTACGATTGGGCTACGCTCCTGAAAACCCGATATTAAATAGAAAAATCGTACAGCAAACCCTAAAATTAATGGGTTATTTGGGGATGCGTGTGTGATCAGCCTAAACCCAAACACAAGCATCTAAAAAACTATAATAATAACGTAAATTGGGGCATCGCATAGCGAGGAAGACCCGTACTAAACAAATAAACAGTATCAATTACTGTAAGCAAATATCCAGTTATGTCCCTGTAACAAGGGCACACCCTACCCCTGTCAAACAAGGGAGTGTATGGCGATAAATACTGCATTGTGAGACACTACATTAGGACATAATCATACTGATAATTCAAATATAATTTGTCATTGTGCATTGTATCAGATGAAAGGTTGTGCAAAGTACTTTTTGTTTGTCGGAGAGTCAAGCGTCAGAATTGGACATGCGATTTTTGTGCCCTGTTTTAAAGTGGCCTCGGTGCCATGTTGAGCACCACCAGTCAGTGACATCTGGTGGTGGTGGTGTACGTTAAGTGGGGTTCACACTAAACCTTTTTCCCGCAACTCTTTTTGGCGATTCTGGTGTGAAGACTTTCCGAATTAAGCCTTTTTAAATTCTGTCGTCTAAAATTATGTTGGCGGCTTTGGTCTAGGTGCTTTTGAATTAAATTTTTATAAGAATTCAGACATCTAAAAGTAAATATATTCGGCAACTATGATCTATAGCTTTGATTTAAACTTTGATAAGAATGATTTCCCCTAAAACAATCTTCGTTTGCTGATACCAGTGACTTTTTGTTACTACTGTATCTTGTTTACGTCTAGTGATACCAATGCAAAAACAGTTGGTAACTCGAATGTGTGAGCTTCTTTATTAGCGTTTATAATAATTCAGTTACCTATTTTTCGAAGTCAATGAAATTAGTACAGTATACTCTATGGGTTCCACATAGCGATTTTGATAAGTTAATTAGACTTTATATTGTCTTTGTCCCAGTTTTGGTTTGTTTAGTTTGCAAGTTTTACATTTTAATTGAAACATCACCAGAATTAAGCTGATCAAAAGTTTCGGGAAAAAGGTGGCGTTGTGAATCTGCTTTTACTTGTTATTGTTATAATGTTGTGTGTCGGCCACGAGTTCACTGCATTTGAACTGTTATATATCATTACTCTAACCACACTTTGGTTCTTACTCTAACAAACTATCTAGGAAAGCTAAACCTTCACTGCATTCTGATTTGTTGTACAGGTCTCCCTCGATTTACTCACAGACTCACAGACTCACAGACGATTCCTGGAAGAGGTTACCAAGCGTGTTACTCCAGCTCTAAATCTCTCTGGCTGGGTCTCATGGTCGTGTGGTCTATGTGGCCCAGTTGAACATGTTCTATTATCTCTTTAAAATGGTATTTTTTATTTTGATTTTTCCATGCCTCGTCAAGTTTCCTTTCAAATTCTTTTAACAGACCCAGCGTTCACCACAGACTCGGGCAGGTCGTTCCAGTTGTTTACAATCTGATTACAAAACAAATATTTCCTAACATTTAACCTAGGCCGTTCCTTTTAAATCTTTTTACTATGTCCCCTTGTCCTAGCATCCTGTCTTGGGTTATGTTTCTGAAAACCCGATCTTTAATAGAAAAATCATATAGCAAACCCTAAAATTAATGGGGTAAATGGGGATGCATTCTGGGACCAGCCAAAACCCAAACAGAAACACCTAAAAACCTATGATAATATCGTAAATTCGGGCATCGGATATTGAGGGGGACCTTTAGTCTTTGTTCTAACCATGGTTTGTTTATATTCTAACAAACTATCAACGAAAATAACAAAAGTTTCACCGCATTTGATCTGTTATTATTATTCTAAACAATATTTTATGCTACACAAACTATGAATGAAAACAATACCTTCACTGAACTGTTGTAAGTCATTCTAACCAGCCGGTTTTTTGTCTTCTACTCCACCGAACTGTAGAACAAAATATTGTATCTCTGTAATTGAGTTTAAAGTTGTTTTTTTAATCTTAATTTCAAGAAAACAGATATTTGGATGTGGGTTTTATATATCTTGATTTGTGCGCTACTATTTTTTTACTTTTAACATTTATATGGCATTTATTCTCGCATATAACATTTTTGTATTATTTTAATTATATACCTTTCGATTAACTTAAACTATTTTTCCCGTAGGAATTTTGCATTTTTTTGTCTAGATTATTTTACTTCTAGTTTGATGCATGTTGTGTGATACAGTATATACTAATATACTGTATATATTATTTTGGAAAGCTGTTTGTTTTTTAGTATGCTGATTACCTTGTGATAATCTTGTAAATGTTATTGATAATCTCTGAGAGCTGAAGAATTCTTCATTTTTGCTTGTGATAATCTAATACAGTGCTTGTTATATAAGCCTTAGAAGTCGGTTAATTTGTCTAGTTTCCTATATACTACCATAGTATATTATAGATTCAGTCTTTAAGATTTAGTTTGGTATATATATATATATATAGCTTCGTACTACCAGAATGTACTATCTATTTAATTATATAGTTTTGTATAATAATACCGATGCGTACTATCAATCTCCAGTACTGTCTAGTTTTATATGTAGAGCTTGTACGATGAGAATGTACTCTCACATTTTTAGTTTTAATATGTACAAATGGTACGTATTTCCAATCCTTATACTTATAGTCTATTCATTATATGTAGGTCAGAAATCGTAACTCCTAACCTCTATACCTCATAAAGGGTAAGAGCAAATGGGCTGTCCTATTCCCTGGCTGACCCTTCCCAAATGGTAGAACTATTAGCTTGATTACTGCATTTGTTTTAGAGTTATAGAGGTTAGTGGTTGACGTACTTATGATGTATGGACTATAGTTTATATACAGTATAGAGAGCCTTGCACTACCACCATGCACTATCCATTTATTTGTCTGGTTTAATCAGTTCTACGGAAGCAGTTGTTCACATGAATTTGCAAACACTCTGTTCATATATGTGTGGAAGGATAAACCTAGAGGTTGGCAGATTGGAAGCCAAAGCGTCACATCTTTCCTTTGCCCCTCAACTTTCTCTTCATAATTGCTGAGAGGCACAGGGCCCTGGGTGGGGTTTGGTTTCCCGGGTGTTTCTGCACCCTCCTCAGCTCCCCGCCATGGAGTGGCTTCGGTCACCCAGGCTTTATTGTGGTAGGCAGGGAGGGTTCTGTGGGGGCGCTCGGTTATGGCCTTGGTCTTGCTCGGGGCCTTGGGGCTGTTCGGCCAGTCAGCCTGGGGAACAACAACAACAACAACAACAACAAAAACTATACTCGGTTTCATTTCATCTGACGGTAAATTGAATCCTTTAGCAACTAACTTCTCAATAACTACCGGACAAATAAGAAACTACCAATGTCTCTGCTTCATATTAGTGCCAAGTTTATATAATCAGCACTACACTACATATCACTACAAAATATTCCAAATAACTGAGAAATCTTGATGGGAACTTTACAATTTACCGTCAGTTGAAAAGAAACAGAGTACAGTACAGTATAGTGCATAACAAATTACACTCATAATTCAGTCATAATAGTTTTCCTTCCATACTTAAAATAACTGAATGGTTGGTAAATGATGCGGTCACCTGTACACAATATTATCCGTTACTCCGTCTATAGTTGTTGCATCTGTAATAACGTTAACACCTATCACGTACAGTTGGCAAAAGTTACGGCCGGTCTGTTGGGTTTTTAAAGTGTAAAACTTGCAAAATAAACAAACCAAAACTGGGACGACAGAAGATAAATGCAAAAGAACTAATCAAAATCGCTATGTGGAAATAAAGAATCCCTAAATTTCACAAAATGATCTTGAGTGGGCAAATTTTCAGCGTTAATAAGTCTAATGAACATTCACTACAGTATGTGATATACGAAGTTATTAAGGGAAGGTTTTTACTTTGTTCCCTATACCTCTACAAGTTTTAAAAATATCCCTAAGACTCCCCTTCGAGATAAATTTGTCCATTTTTCGGTTGAAAAATTTCCTAAATTATAGGCTCGCTTTCGCTCGCTAGGAAAAAATAAACATCTAAATGGCACAAAAGGTCTTAAAATAGACAGAAATGGGGCAAATGGTCTTAAAATCGCCAAACTAATGGGGCTAACGTATTAAAATTCCTTAAGTGAAAATCTCTCCTTAAGACATGGAAGTAAAATATTAAACAAGGCTTCACACCATGTCTTGTTGATTAAAATTATAATTGTTACCCCTCTCCCAGAAGTATCCAATTTCTCTTTGGCCCATTCTGTACCGGGAAGTGTCAGTCATACCTCGCTGTTAGATACAATGACAAACAAAGGAATATGAATAGCAACCGACAAACTATAGGTAGCGCCAACGAACTTGACAATAATCTGGACCCCTTAACTTCATATAACTGAAAATTAATGAAAGCAATCGAGCTGACATTTCTATCATTTGGGAAGAGTCCACCAGGTAATAGGTGTGGATATTGACAGCCAGTTTGCTCTAGGCACTTTTTGAGTTACGAAGAGGTCAGGGATCGAGATATTTGTCAAGTTCGTTGGCGCTACTTTTAGTCGTAACCAGGCTGCTCATATATAAGAAAAATTGGAAAACGAACACATGTACCTAAATGTGCATGACTAATTTAACTTGAGCTTAACCCCTTCTGTACCGGCGACGTCTTTTTCATTTGATTTCAGCTACTTTTAGACGATTTTATGAGGTTTAGGAAGGATATGGGATAGCTAAAAGGATTCATTGAGATACTTTGTAGCCTTTTGAATGATAGACGTCCTTCCTAAGCTCAATAAAATAATCTATTAGTTGCCAGAATATAATGAAAAGTACATCACTGGTAGAGAAGGGGTTAATAAAAATTAAGGTTTTGTTTGGACCAGGTGGAACTTTGTCCTACTGTACGATCGCACTGTGACATTTAGTTTAGTTTGTTGTAAATGATAATAGCAGCTGCAGCAGTACTCTCAATCCTCTCAGTACCTTCACATCTTTCTTCCTCTTGTTCTGGCTAATAGTAAACATTTTTATTCAGTTTAGGAAGGGCCTGTGGAAGGTTGAGGGTTGATTATAAGATAGTTTTCACCCCTGTGATTCCCAAAGTTCCTTCCTAAGCTGAATCAAAGTCACTTTTGGAAGGACCTGTGGGAGTCAGTTACCACCTGAATAAAATCATCTATACAGTATGCAATCATGAGTTGTACCCTAATGAAGAACACTTTAGGTGGCAGGTGATATATAAGTCTTTTGTCAATCATTTATAGTGAGCAGTTTGGTAGTTGTTGCATTTTGTTTGACAGACACAAGCAGTTGTTTGATATATTTAAGTAGGGGAGACTAGCCAATTTGTACGAAGCGGTCCGATTAGTACTGTACACGGTCAATTACAAATATTACAGCAACCACAAATATATATGTGTACTATGTGTAGAGCTAGATTAATATATATAGATATATATGTATATATACTGTATACTATATATATATATATATACTGTACAGTATATATATATATGTATACTCACTATACTGTATATCATCATAATCGTACATTTTGACACTACATTTATTGATACAACTTGGCTTATTTTTCATGGATATTTTGTTTTCAAGTTTGTGTAGTAATTTGACATCTACATATTAATTGGCTTTTCTACTGCACCCTACATATAATTGACTGATAGTACGTGAGCCAGCTATATAATTATTATTAAGCCAGCTGGGTTTATCTATATACCCTCCTCCCCCCCCCCCTGTTAAGGGAGCCCACCTCGCTTGTTTTCTCTTTCTCTCCCTCTATCTTTGGCTTGTATCCATTCGGCCCCATTCACCCTACTGTTTTAAGACGTTTATCCCCCTCCAGGTGTCAATATCTTCCTGGCGAGCGGTAGTGAGCCAGCATATATATATTTTTGTTTTACAGCAAGCTAAGTTTGTACATTTTTCGAAAGAAAAATTTCTCCGGCGAAGCCGGATTTCAGCATACAATGCTGGCTGGCTATCGCTTGTCGGGAAAAAATCGACACCTGGATGGGGATAAACGTCTTAAAACAGTTGGCTGAATGGGGCCAAATAGATACAAATCAGAGAAAAGGAGAGAAAGATAAAAAAAAAGCAAGTGACCTCCCTTAACTATGAGCACTCCTCCATTTTCAATAATATATAGATTTGGGAGAGACATTTTGATTTTTTGTAAGATATAAAAAAAGAGGGGCCTCTCGGGTGGCAGCCTGTGGGGTTGCCGGATGCCGCGTTACCGAGGTTTACTGTTATGCATGCTTGTGCCATTTTAATTTTTGGAATAAAAAAGTGAATTGACGAATGGTGTTATTTATCCCCCCAAATCTAGTAAGGTGAAGACATGTAAAGTCAGTGAAAATAGGCTAGCCTAAACAGACCTCGGATGCGGAAATACCCTGAGCCGAACAGGCCAAGTGGGATATCTCTATTGGTCTAACTGGTAAGGTGTCTGCCTCACACCCAAGGGTGGAGAGTTCGTGCCCCCACCAGGGCATGATATTTTCGTGAGGCTATTTCCGCATTTAACGAAGTTTAGGTGTGTTGGTAAAATTATTCAGATGGTTGAGAGTAAGATCGGAGCTCCATAAATCCTCTTTCGGGTATGGTGTACAAACCAATCCCCACAGACACGCAGACATCTCTCGCCATTTCACCAGTTCAGCCGGACCACATGAGCTCCACAGCAGAGCTCTTATAGCGCAGACCCAAAGGATGAGGCAAGAACTGCTACACTGCAGCACCAAACAAGAAGTGATCAAGGGCGAAGAATGAGAGATCAGGACTAAAGCCCCGTCTACAGGATCGAGCAGTGTCCGGCGGGCTGTGCCCCTTCACCGGGCAAAGTCTGTTAAACACGCTTGCGGTGTTGTCCACACGGCAGCCGGGCAGTGATTGGCCAGTCAAAGTCTGCCAGTGGTCAGAGTAGGAGCTCGGCAGGGCTGAGTCAGTGGGTTCGGTATGATCACCATGGTCCCCAACAACAATAATCACAGGACAGTTATATAACCTATATATCCAAGCAGATGCCAATAGGAGGGAGTGCATATCGGCAGAAGCTCGACTGGAGGCAACACCTCATGTTTGTTTCAAATGGATGCAGCTACACTTATTTGCAGTATACTAAAAGATTATCCAAGCATAGTTTGTCTCGCATTATTCCTGAAACTTGTCGAGCAATATACGAAGTACTCAATCAAGAGTGCTTGAAGGTGAGATTTATAGTGAGACGATCCAACCTAAGTTTACATAAAATTAATTAAATAATGCAATTGCGGATGGTATATTTGAAATCGTCTCGTCGTTGCGATTCCAACGGTATATACATATTTTAATTTTGACCAATTTTTAGGCTCAATAGGCCTATTTTAAAGTTAAAAACTCCGTAGACAAGTTATCTATATATGGATTTTGTTCAAATTTATACCACAAGTACACTTTGACACGCTGAATCGAATGGTGCAAATATAATTGAAATCGGACTATTAGTTTAGGATTTCGATTTGACTTGGCCTTCCAGAAGGGCCCAGGGGACCGTTTTTTGGACATTAAAAGTCCTCTGTAGCCCAAACTATAAGTCCTACAGAGTTCTACCTGGTGCCATTCGATTTTTCTCGCCGAGTTGCTTCTATACATGGTATTATATATCATTTTCGCCCAGCTATTCGCCCAGAATCGAAAATATTTTGGTCCAAAATCCCTGCGTAATTAAATTAAAGCCCAGGGAAATATTTGCACTTGGCGGGCGACTTTCGAATTTCGAGTTTTCATGAGTATACAGTATATGGATTCGTCTCGTCATTGCGATTCCAACGGTATATGATTTTTTTTTATTTTGACCAATTTTTAGGCCCAATAGGTCTATTTTAAAGTATAAAAAACCCATAGACGCGTTATCTATGTATATTATAGTTACCCTCTAATAGTAATAAAAGAAAATGGGTTAGCTCAGCTGAGCGGACGAGTTTTCTATGGACGACGCTTGGCTGATTTTATGGATAACTACTTTAGTTTTTGTTATGTTCGATTTTAAAGTTTAAAAACCCCATAGACGAGTTATCTATGTATGGATTGTGTTCAAATTTTAACCATAAGTTCACTTTGACACGCTGAATCGAATAGCGCAAACAGAATTGAAATCGGACAATTAATTTAGGATTTCGTATTTGACGACCTCCCAGAATGCCCCAAATTACCAGTTGTTTAACTTTAAAAGTCCTCTGTAGCCCAAACTATAAGTCCTAGGGAATTCTACTTGATGCCATTCGATTTGTCTCGACGAGCAGCTTCTATACATGGTCGTAGATTGCATTTACGACCAGCCATTCGCCCAGAATCGAAAATATTAGTTTCCAAAATCCCTGCCCAGGAAAATTTTTGCACTTGGCGGGCGACTTTCGAATTTCGAGTTTTCATGGGTATATATGGATTCGTCTCGTCATTACAATTCCAACAGCATATGATTTTTTTAATTTTGACCAATTTTTAGGCCCAATAGGTCTATATTAAAGTATAAAAAACCCATAGACGCGTTATCTATGTATATTATAGTTACCCTCTAATAGTAATAAAAGAAAATGGGTTAGCTCAGCTGAGCGGACGAGTTTTCTATGGACGACGCTTGGCTGATTTTATGGATAACTACTTTAGTTTTTGTTATGTTCGATTTTAAAGTTTAAAAACCCCATAGACGAGTTATCTATGTATGGATTGTGTTAAAATTTTAACCATAAGTTCACTTTGACCCGCTGAATCGAATGGCGCAAACAGAATTGAAATCGGACAATTAATTTAGGATTTCGTATTTGACGACCTCCCAGAATGCCCCAAATTACCAGTTTTTGAACTTTAAAAGTCCTCTGTAGCCCAAACTATAAGTCCTGGGGAAATATACTTGATGCCATTCGATTTGTCTCGACGAGCAGCTTCTATACATGGTCGTAGATTGCATTTACGACCAGCCATTCGCCCAGAATCGAAAATATTAATTTCCAAAATCCCTGCGTCCCAAAATCCCTGCCCAGGAAAATGTTTGCACTTGGTGGGCGACTTTCGAATTTCGAGTTTTCATGGGTATATATGGATTCGTCTCGTCATTACAATTCCAACAGCATATGATTTTTTTAATTTTGACCAATTTTTAGGCCCAATAGGTCTATTTTAAAGTATAAAAAAGCCCATAGACGCGTTATCTATGTATATTATAGTTACCCTCTAATAGTAATAAAAGAAAATGGGTTAGCTCAACTGAGCGGACGAGTTTTCTATGGACGACGCTTGGCTGATTTTATGGATAACTACTTTAGTTTTTGTTATGTTCGATTTTAAAGTTTAAAAAACCCATAGACGAGTTATCTATGTATGGATTGTGTTCAAATTTTAACCATAAGTTCACTTTGACACGCTGAATCGAATGGCGCAAACAGAATTGAAATCGGACAATTAATTTAGGATTTCGTATATGACGACCTCCCAGAATGCCCCAAATGACCAGTTGTTTAACTTTAAAAGTCCTCTGTAGCCCAAACTATAAGTCTTAGGGAATTCTACTTGATGCCATTCGATTTGTCTCGACGAACAGCTTCTATACATGGTCGTAGATTGCATTTACGACCAGCCATTCGCCCAGAATCGAAAATATTCGTTTCCAAAAAATTTGCACTTGGCGGGCGACTTTCGAATTTCGAGTTTTCATGGGTATATATGGATTCGTCTCATTACAATTCCAAGGACATATGATTTTTTTAATTTTGACCAATTTTTAGGCCCAATAGGCCTATTTTAAAGTTTAAAAACCACTGTCCCCTACATGGTGGCTGTCTAATTCAGAGAAGAAGCTGTTGGAGTGGCTTTGTTGTGTGTGTTATTAGTTAGAGAAGGATATATAATTAAAGCACTTTGCTGTGTCTTGCTACCACCCAAATTACCCAATTGTTATAATGGAGCAGCCACTTAAGTGATAATATGGCATGTTCAAATAGTATAGTTAGCCATACAATATTGAAGACGGGATATAGTTTTCTTTCAATAATAATCTTTACAGAAAACTATAGTTATAAATGGGTAACTATTATATTTTATTAGAAATCTAGATAACTTCAGTATCAGTATTTTCCGTTGTTATCTATGTATGGATATTGTTCAAATTTATACCACAAATACGCTTTGACACGCTGAATCGAATGGCGCAAACAGAATTGAAATCGGACAATTAATTTAGGATTTCGTATTTGACGACCTCCCAGAATGCCCCAAATTACCAGTTTTGAACTTTAAAAGTCCTCTGTAGCCCAAACTATAAGTCCTAGGGAATTCTACTTGATGCCATTCGATTTGTCTCGACGAGCAGCTTCTATACATGGTCGTAGATTGCATTTACGACCAGCCATTCGCCCAGAATCGAAAATATTAGTTTCCAAAATCCCTGCGCCTAGGACAAATTTTGCACTTGGCGGGCGACTTTCGAATTTCGAGTTTTCATGGGTATATATGGATTCGTCTCGTCATTACAATTCCAACAGCATATGATTTTTTTAATTTGACCAATTTTTAGGGCCAATAGGTCTATTTTAAAGTATAAAAAACCCATAGACGCGTTATCTATGTATATTATAGTTACCCTCTAATAGTAATAAAAGAAAATGGGTTAGCTCAACTGAGCGGACGAGTTTTCTATGGACGACGCTTGGCTGATTTTATGGATAACTACTTTAGTTTTTGTTATGTTCGATTTTAAAGTTTAAAAAACCCATAGACGAGTTATCTATGTATGGATTGTGTTCAAATTTTAACCATAAGTTCACTTTGACACGCTGAATCGAATGGCGTAAACAGAATTGAAATCGGACAATTAATTTAGGATTTCGTATTTGACGACCTCCCAGAATGCCCCAAATGACCAGTTGTTTAACTTTAAAAGTCCTCTGTAGCCCAAACTATAAGTCCTAGGGAATTCTACTTGATGCCATTCGATTTGTCTCGACGAGCAGCTTCTATAAATGGTCGTTGATTGCATTTACGACCAGCCATTCGCCCAGAATCGAAAATATTCGTTTCCAAAAAATTTGCACTTGGCGGGCGACTTTCGAATTTCGAGTTTTCATGGGTATATATGGATTCGTCTCATTACAATTCCAAGGACATATGATTTTTTTAATTTTGACCAATTTTTAGGCCCAATAGGCCTATTTTAAAGTTTAAAAACCACTGTCCCCTACATGGTGGCTGTCTAATTCAGAGAAGAAGCTGTTGGAGTGGCTTTGTTGTGTGTGTTATTAGTTAGAGAAGGATATATAATTAAAGCACTTTGCTGTGTCTTGCTACCACCCAAATTACCCAATTGTTATAATGGAGCAGCCACTTAAGTGATAATATGGCATGTTCAAATAGTATAGTTAGCCATACAATATTGAAGACGGGATATAGTTTTCTTTCAATAATAATCTTTACAGAAAAACTATAGTTATAAATGGGTAACTATTATATTTTATTAGAAATCTAGATAACTTCAGTATCAGTATTTTCCGTTGTTATCTATGTATGGATAGTGTTCAAATTTTAACCACAAGTTCGCTTTGACACGCTGAATCGAATGGCGCAAACAGAATTGAAATCGGACAATTAATTTAGGATTTCGTATATGACGACCTCCCAGAATGCCCCAAATTACCAGTTTTTGAACTTTAAAAGTCCTCTGTAGCCCAAACTATAAGTCCTAGGGAATTCTACTTGATGCCATTCGATTTGTCTCGACGAGCAGCTTCTATACATGGTCGTAGATTGCATTTACGACCAGCCATTCGCCCAGAATCGAAAATATTAGTTTCCAAAATCCCTGCGCCTAGGACAAATTTTGCACTTGGCGGGCGACTTTCGAATTTCGAGTTTTCATGGGTATATATGGATTCGTCTCGTCATTACAATTCCAACAGCATATGATTTTTTTAATTTTGACCAATTTTTAGGCCCAATAGGTCTATTTTAAAGTATAAAAAACCCATAGACGCGTTATCTATGTATATTATAGTTACCCTCTAATAGTAATAAAAGAAAATGGGTTAGCTCAACTGAGCGGACGAGTTTTCTATGGACGACGCATGGCTGATTTTATGGATAACTACTTTAGTTTTAGTTATGTTCTATTTTAAAGTTTAAAAAACCCATAGACGAGTTATCTATGTATGGATTGTGTTCAAATTTTAACCATAAGTTCACTTTGACACGCTGAATCGAATGGCGTAAACAGAATTGAAATCGGACAATTAATTTAGGATTTCGTATTTGACGACCTCCCAGAATGCCCCAAATGACCAGTTGTTTAACTTTAAAAGTCCTCTGTAGCCCAAACTATAAGTCCTAGGGAATTCTACTTGATGTCATTCGATTTGTCTCGACGAGCAGCTTCTATAAATGGTCGTAGATTGCATTTACGACCAGCCATTCGCCCAGAATCGAAAATATTAGTTTCCAAAATCCCTGCCCAGGAAAATTTTTGCACTTGGCGGGCGACTTTCGAATTTCGAGTTTTCATGGGTATATATGGATTCGTCTCGTCATTACAATTCCAACAGCATATGATTTTTTTAATTTTGACCAATTTTTAGGACCAATAGGTCTATATTAAAGTATAAAAAACCCATAGACGCGTTATCTATGTATATTATAGTTACCCTCTAATAGTAATAAAAGAAAATGGGTTAGCTCAGCTGAGCGGACGAGTTTTCTATGGACGACGCTTGGCTGATTTTATGGATAACTACTTTAGTTTTTGTTATGTTCGATTTTAAAGTTTAAAAACCCCATAGACGAGTTATCTATGTATGGATTGTGTTCAAATTTTAACCATAAGTTCACTTTGACCCGCTGAATCGAATGGCGCAAACAGAATTGAAATCGGACAATTAATTTAGGATTTCGTATATGACGACCTCCCAGAATGCCCCAAATTACCAGTTTTTGAACATTAAAAGTCCTCTGTAGCCCAAACTATAAGTCCTAGGGAATTCTACTTGATGCCATTCGATTTGTCTCGACGAGCAGCTTCTATACATGGTCGTAGATTGCATTTACGACCAGCCATTCGCCCAGAATCGAAAATATTAATTTCCAAAATCCCTGCGTCCCAAAATCCCTGCCCAGGAAAATGTTTGCACTTGGTGGGCGACTTTCGAATTTCGAGTTTTCATGGGTATATATGGATTCGTCTCGTCATTACAATTCCAACAGCATATGATTTTTTTAATTTTGACCAATTTTTAGGCCCAATAGGTCTATTTTAAAGTATAAAAAACCCATAGACGCGTTATCTATGTATATTATAGTTACCCTCTAATAGTAATAAAAGAAAATGGGTTAGCTCGGCTGAGCGGACGAGTTTTCTATGGACGACGCTTGGCTGATTTTATGGATAACTACTTTAGTTTTTGTTATGTTCTATTTTAAAGTTTAAAAACCCCATAGACGAGTTATCTATGTATGGATTGTGTTCAAATTTTAACCATAAGTTCACTTTGACCCGCTGAATCGAATGGCGAAAACAGAATTGAAATCGGACAATTAATTTAGGATTTCGTATATGACGACCTCCCAGAATGCCCCAAATGACCAGTTGTTTAACTTTAAAAGTCCTCTGTAGCCCAAACTATAAGTCCTAGGGAATTCTACTTGATGCCATTCGATTTGTCTCGCCGAGCAGCTTCTATACATGGTCGTAGATTGCATTTACGACCAGCCATTCGCCCAGAATCGAAAATATTCGTTTCCAAAAAAATTTGCACTTGGCGGGCGACTTTCGAATTTCGAGTTTTCATGGGTATATATGGATTCGTCTCATTACAATTCCAAGGACATATGATTTTTTTAATTTTGACCAATTTTAGGCCCAATAGGCCTATTTTAAAGTTTAAAAAACCACTGTCCCCTACATGGTGGCTGTCTAATTCAGAGAAGAAGCTGTTGGAGTGGCTTTGTTGTGTGTGTTATTAGTTAGAGAAGGATATATAATTAAAGCACTTTGCTGTGTCTTGCTACCACCCAAATTACCCAATTGTTATAATGGAGCAGCCACTTAAGTGATAATATGGCATGTTCAAATAGTATAGTTAGCCATACAATATTGAAGACGGGATATAGTTTTCTTTCAATAATAATCTTTACAGAAAAACTATAGTTATAAATGGTAACTATTATATTTTATTAGAAATCTAGATAACTTCAGTATCAGTATTTTCCGTTGTTATCTATGTATGGATATTGTTCAAATTTATACCACAAATACGCTTTGACACGCTGAATCGAATGGCGCAAACAGAATTGAAATCGGACAATTAATTTAGGATTTCGTATTTGACGACCTCCCAGAATGCCCCAAATGACCAGTTTTTGAACTTTAAAAGTCCTCTGTAGCCCAAACTATAAGTCCTAGGGAATTCTACTTGATGCCATTCGATTTGTCTCGACGAGCAGCTTCTATACATGGTCGTAGATTGCATTTACGACCAGCCATTCGCCCAGAATCGAAAATATTAGTTTCCAAAATCCCTGCGCCTAGGACAAATTTTGCACTTGGCGGGCGGCGACTTTCGAATTTCGAGTTTTCATGGGTATATATGGATTCGTCTCGTCATTTACAATTCCAACAGCATATGATTTTTTAATTTGACCAATTTTAGGCCCAATAGGTCTATTTTAACGTATAAAAAAGCCCATAGACGCGTTATCTATGTATATTATAGTTACCCTCTAATAGTAATAAAAGAAAATGGGTTAGCTCAACTGAGCGGACGAGTTTTCTATGGACGACGCTTGGCTGATTTTATGGATAACGACTTTAGTTTTTGTTATGTTCGATTTTAAAGATTAAAAAACCCATAGACGAGTTTCTATGTATGGATTGTGTTCAAATTTAACCATAAGTTCACTTTGACACGCTGAATCGAATGGCGCAAACAGAATTGAAATCGGACAATTAATTTAGGATTTCGTATTTGACGACCTCCCAGAATGCCCCAAATGACCAGTTGTTTAACTTTAAAAGTCCTCTGTAGCCCAAACTATAAGTCCTAGGGAATTCTACTTGATGCCATTCGATTTGTCTCGACGAGCAGCTTCTATACATGGTCGTAGATTGCATTTACGACCAGCCATTCGCCCAGAATCGAAAATATTCGTTTCCAAAAAATTTTGCACTTGGCGGGCGACTTTCGAATTTCGAGTTTTCATGGGTATATATGGATTCGTCTCGTCATTACAATTCCAACAGATATGATTTTTTTAATTTTGACCAATTTTTAGGCCCAATAGGCCTATTTTAAAGTTTAAAAAACCCCTACATGGTGGCTGTCTAATTCAGAGAAGAAGCTGTTGGAGTGGCTTTGTTGTGTGTGTATTAGTTAGATATATAATTAAGAGCACTTTGCTGTGTCTTGCTACCACCCAAATTACCCAATTGTTATAATGGAGCAGCCACTTAAGTGATAATATGGCATGTTCAAATGGATAGTTAGCCATACAATATTGAAGACGGGATATAGTTTTCTTTCAATAATAATCTTTACAGAAAACTATAGTTATAAATGGGTAACTATTATATTTTATTAGAAATCTAGATAACCCAGTAGACGTATTTTCCGTTGTTATCTAAGTATGGATTGTCTTCAAATTTATACTACAAGTACACTTTGACACGCTGAAACGAATGGCGCAAACAGAATTGAAATCGGACAATTAATTTAGGATTTCGTATTTGACGACCTCCCAGAACGGCCCAAATTACCAGATTTTGAACTTTAATAGTCCTCTGTAGCCCAAACTATAAGTCCTAGGGAATTCTACTTGATGCCATTCGATTTGTCTCGACGAGCAGCTTCTATACATGGTCGTAGATTGCATTTACGACCAGCCATTCGCCCAGAATCGAAAATATTAGTTTCCAAAATCCCTGCGCCTAGGACAAATTTTGCACTTGGCGGGCGACTTTCGAATTTCGAGTTTTCATGGTTATATATGGATTCGTCTCGTCATTACAATTCCAACAGCATATGATTTTTTTAATTTTGACCAATTTTTAGGCCCAATAGGTCTATTTTAAAGTATAAAAAAGCCCATAGACGCGTTATCTATGTATATTATAGTTACCCTCTAATAGTAATAAAAGAAAATGGGTTAGCTCAACTGAGCGGACGAGTTTTCTATGGACGACGCTTGGCTGATTTTATGGATAACTACTTTAGTTTTTGTTATGTTCGATTTTAAAGTTTAAAAAACCCATAGACGAGTTATCTATGTATGGATTGTGTTCAAATTTTAACCATAAGTTCACTTTGACACGCTGAATCGAATGGCGCAAACAGAATTGAAATCGGACAATTAATTTAGGATTTCGTATTTGACGACCTCCCAGAATGCCCCAAATGACCAGTTGTTTAACTTTAAAAGTCCTCTGTAGCCCAAACTATAAGTCCTAGGGAATTCTACTTGATGCCATTCGATTTGTCTCGACGAGCAGCTTCTATACATGGTCGTAGATTGCATTTACGACCAGCCATTCGCCCAGAATCGAAAATATTCGTTTCCAAAAAATTTGCACTTGGCGGGCGACTTTCGAATTTCGAGTTTTCATGGGTATATATGGATTCGTCTCATTACAATTCCAAGGACATATGATTTTTTAATTTTGACCAATTTTTAGGCCCAATAGGCCTATTTTAAAGTTTAAAAACCACTGTCCCCTACATGGTGGCTGTCTAATTCAGAGAAGAAGCTGTTGGAGTGGCTTTGTTGTGTGTGTTATTAGTTAGAGAAGGATATATAATTAAAGCACTTTGCTGTGTCTTGCTACCACCCAAATTACCCAATTGTTATAATGGAGCAGCCACTTAAGTGATAATATGGCATGTTCAAATAGTATAGTTAGCCATACAATATTGAAGACGGGATATAGTTTTCTTTCAATAATAATCTTTACAGAAAACTATAGTTATAAATGGGTAACTATTATATTTTATTAGAAATCTAGATAACTTCAGTATCAGTATTTTCCGTTGTTATCTATGTATGGATATTGTTCAAATTTATACCACAAATACGCTTTGACACGCTGAATCGAATGGCGCAAACAGAATTGAAATCGGACAATTAATTTAGGATTTCGTATTTGACGACCTCCCAGAATGCCCCAAATGACCAGTTTTTGAACTTTAAAAGTCCTCTGTAGCCCAAACTATAAGTCCTAGGGAATTCTACTTGATGCCATTCGATTTGTCTCGACGAGCAGCTTCTATACATGGTCGTAGATTGCATTTACGACCAGCCATTCGCCCAGAATCGAAAATATTAGTTTCCAAAATCCCTGCCCAGGAAAATTTTTGCACTTGGCGGGCGACTTTCGAATTTCGAGTTTTCATGGGTATATATGGATTCGTCTCGTCATTACAATTCCAACAGCATATGATTTTTTTAATTTTGACCAATTTTTAGGCCCAATAGGTCTATATTAAAGTATAAAAACCCATAGACGCGTTATCTATGTATATTATAGTTACCCTCTAATAGTAATAAAAGAAAATGGGTTAGCTCAGCTGAGCGGACGAGTTTTCTATGGACGACGCTTGGCTGATTTTATGGATAACTACTTTAGTTTTTGTTATGTTCGATTTTAAAGTTTAAAAAACCCATAGACGAGTTATCTATGTATGGATTGTGTTCAAATTTTAACCATAAGTTCACTTTGACACGCTGAATCGAATGGCGTAAACAGAATTGAAATCGGACAATTAATTTAGGATTTCGTATTTGACGACCTCCCAGAATGCCCCAAATTACCAGTTTTTGAACTTTAAAAGTCCTCTGTAGCCCAAACTATAAGTCCTAGGGAATTCTACTTGATGCCATTCGATTTGTCTCGACGAGCAGCTTCTATACATGGTCGTAGATTGCATTTACGACCAGCCATTCGCCCAGAATCGAAAATATTAGTTTCCAAAATCCCTGCCCAGGAAAATTTTTGCACTTGGCGGGCGACTTTCGAATTTCGAGTTTTCATGGGTATATATGGATTCGTCTCGTCATTACAATTCCAACAGCATATGATTTTTTTAATTTTGACCAATTTTTAGGCCCAATAGGTCTATTTTAAAGTATAAAAAACCCATAGACGCGTTATCTATGTATATTATAGTTACCCTCTAATAGTAATAAAAGAAAATGGGTTAGCTCAGCTGAGCGGACGAGTTTTCTATGGACGACGCTTGGCTGATTTTATGGATAACTACTTTAGTTTTTGTTATGTTCGATTTTAAAGTTTAAAAACCCCATAGACGAGTTATCTATGTATGGATTGTGTTCAAATTTTAACCATAAGTTCACTTTGACCCGCTGAATCGAATGGCGAAAACAGAATTGAAATCGGACAATTAATTTAGGATTTCGTATATGACGACCTCCCAGAATGCCCCAAATTACCAGTTTTTGAACTTTAAAAGTCCTCTGTAGCCCAAACTATAAGTCCTAGGGAATTCTACTTGATGCCATTCGATTTGTCTCGACGAGCAGCTTCTATACATGGTCGTAGATTGCATTTACGACCAGCCATTCGCCCAGAATCGAAAATATTAGTTTCCAAAATCCCTGCACCTAGGACAAATTTTGCACTTGGCGGGCGACTTTCGAATTTCGAGTTTTCATGGGTATATATGGATTCGTCTCGTCATTACAATTCCAACAGCATATGATTTTTTTAATTTTGACCAATTTTTAGGCCCAATAGGTCTATTTTAAAGTATAAAAAACCCATAGACGCGTTATCTATGTATATTATAGTTACCCTCTAATAGTAATAAAAGAAAATGGGTTAGCTCAACTGAGCGGACGAGTTTTCTATGGACGACGCTTGGCTGATTTTATGGATAACTACTTTAGTTTTAGTTATGTTCTATTTTAAAGTTTAAAAAACCCATAGACGAGTTATCTATGTATGGATTGTGTTCAAATTTTAACCATAAGTTCACTTTGACACGCTGAATCGAATGGCGCAAACAGAATTGAAATCGGACAATTAATTTAGGATTTCGTATTTGACGACCTCCCAGAATGCCCCAAATGACCAGTTGTTTAACTTTAAAAGTCCTCTGTAGCCCAAACTATAAGTCCTAGGGAATTCTACTTGATGCCATTCGATTTGTCTCGACGAGCAGCTTCTATACATGGTCGTAGATTGCATTTACGACCAGCCATTCGCCCAGAATCGAAAATATTCGTTTCCAAAAAATTTGCACTTGGCGGGCGACTTTCGAATTTCGAGTTTTCATGGGTATATATGGATTCGTCTCATTACAATTCCAAGGACATATGATTTTTTTAATTTTGACCAATTTTTAGGCCCAATAGGCCTATTTTAAAGTTTAAAAACCACTGTCCCCTACATGGTGGCTGTCTAATTCAGAGAAGAAGCTGTTGGAGTGGCTTTGTTGTGTGTGTTATTAGTTAGAGA
The DNA here is from genome assembly GCA_032716605.1 of Paralithodes platypus. Classification (NCBI taxonomy): domain Eukaryota; kingdom Metazoa; phylum Arthropoda; class Malacostraca; order Decapoda; family Lithodidae; genus Paralithodes; species Paralithodes platypus. Next base: position 47,471,514 of record CM064528.1, read on the forward strand.
AGGATATATAATTAAAGCACTTTGCTGTGTCTTGCTACCACCCAAATTACCCAATTGTTATAATGGAGCAGCCACTTAAGTGATAATATGGCATGTTCAAATAGTATAGTTAGCCATACAATATTGAAGACGGGATATAGTTTTCTTTCAATAATAATCTTTACAGAAAACTATAGTTATAAATGGGTAACTATTATATTTTATTAGAAATCTAGATAACTTCAGTATCAGTATTTTCCGTTGTTATCTATGTATGGATATTGTTCAAATTTATACCACAAATACGCTTTGACACGCTGAATCGAATGGCGCAAACAGAATTGAAATCGGACAATTAATTTAGGATTTCGTATTTGACGACCTCCCAGAATGCCCCAAATGACCAGTTTTTGAACTTTAAAAGTCCTCTGTAGCCCAAACTATAAGTCCTAGGGAATTCTACTTGATGCCATTCGATTTGTCTCGACGAGCAGCTTCTATACATGGTCGTAGATTGCATTTACGACCAGCCATTCGCCCAGAATCGAAAATATTAGTTTCCAAAATCCCTGCGCCTAGGACAAATTTTGCACTTGGCGGGCGACTTTCGAATTTCGAGTTTTCATGGGTATATATGGATTCGTCTCGTCATTACAATTCCAACAGCATATGATTTTTTTAATTTTGACCAATTTTTAGGCCCAATAGGTCTATTTTAAAGTATAAAAAAGCCCATAGACGCGTTATCTATGTATATTATAGTTACCCTCTAATAGTAATAAAAGAAAATGGGTTAGCTCAACTGAGCGGACGAGTTTTCTATGGACGACGCTTGGCTGATTTTATGGATAACTACTTTAGTTTTTGTTATGTTCGATTTTAAAGATTAAAAAACCCATAGACGAGTTATCTATGTATGGATTGTGTTCAAATTTTAACCATAAGTTCACTTTGACCCGCTGAATCGAATGGCGAAAACAGAATTGAAATCGGACAATTAATTTAGGATTTCGTATTTGACGACCTCCCAGAATGCCCCAAATGACCAGTTGTTTAACTTTAAAAGTCCTCTGTAGCCCAAACTATAAGTCCTAGGGAATTCTACTTGATGCCATTCGATTTGTCTCGACGAGCAGCTTCTATACATGGTCGTAGATTGCATTTACGACCAGCCATTCGCCCAGAATCGAAAATATTCGTTTCCAAAAAATTTGCACTTGGCGGGCGACTTTCGAATTTCGAGTTTTCATGGGTATATATGGATTCGTCTCATTACAATTCCAAGGACATATGATTTTTTTAATTTTGACCAATTTTTAGGCCCAATAGGCCTATTTTAAAGTTTAAAAACCACTGTCCCCTACATGGTGGCTGTCTAATTCAGAGAAGAAGAAGCTGTTGGAGTGGCTTTGTTGTGTGTGTTATTAGTTAGAGAAGGATATATAATTAAAGCACTTTGCTGTGTCTTGCTACCACCCAAATTACCCAATTGTTATAATGGAGCAGCCACTTAAGTGATAATATGGCATGTTCAAATAGTATAGTTAGCCATACAATATTGAAGACGGGATATAGTTTTCTTTCAATAATAATCTTTACAGAAAACTATAGTTATAAATGGGTAACTATTATATTTTATTAGAAATCTAGATAACTTCAGTATCAGTATTTTCCGTTGTTATCTATGTATGGATATTGTTCAAATTTATACCACAAATACGCTTTGACACGCTGAATCGAATGGCGCAAACAGAATTGAAATCGGACAATTAATTTAGGATTTCGTATTTGACGACCTCCCAGAATGCCCCAAATGACCAGTTTTTGAACTTTAAAAGTCCTCTGTAGCCCAAACTATAAGTCCTAGGGAATTCTACTTGATGCCATTCGATTTGTCTCGACGAGCAGCTTCTATACATGGTCGTAGATTGCATTTACGACCAGCCATTCGCCCAGAATCGAAAATATTAGTTTCCAAAATCCCTGCGCCTAGGAAAATTTTGCACTTGGCGGGCGACTTTCGAATTTCGAGTTTTCATGGGTATATATGGATTCGTCTCGTCATTACAATTCCAACAGCATATGATTTTTTTAATTTTGACCAATTTTTAGGCCCAATAGGTCTATTTTAAAGTATAAAAAACCCATAGACGCGTTATCTATGTATATTATAGTTACCCTCTAATAGTAATAAAAGAAAATGGGTTAGCTCAACTGAGCGGACGAGTTTTCTATGGACGACGCTTGGCTGATTTTATGGATAACTACTTTAGTTTTTGTTATGTTCGATTTTAAAGTTTAAAAAACCCATAGACGAGTTATCTATGTATGGATTGTGTTCAAATTTTAACCATAAGTTCACTTTGACACGCTGAATCGAATGGCGCAAACAGAATTGAAATCGGACAATTAATTTAGGATTTCGTATTTGACGACCTCCCAGAATGCCCCAAATGACCAGTTGTTTAACTTTAAAAGTCCTCTGTAGCCCAAACTATAAGTCCTAGGGAATTCTACTTGATGCCATTCGATTTGTCTCGACGAGCAGCTTCTATACATGGTCGTAGATTGCATTTACGACCAGCCATTCGCCCAGAATCGAAAATATTCGTTTCCAAAAAATTTGCACTTGGCGGGCGACTTTCGAATTTCGAGTTTTCATGGGTATATATGGATTCGTCTCATTACAATTCCAAGGACATATGATTTTTTTAATTTTGACCAATTTTTAGGCCCAATAGGCCTATTTTAAAGTTTAAAAACCACTGTCCCCTACATGGTGGCTGTCTAATTCAGAGAAGAAGCTGTTGGAGTGGCTTTGTTGTGTGTGTTATTAGTTAGAGAAGGATATATAATTAAAGCACTTTGCTGTGTCTTGCTACCACCCAAATTACCCAATTGTTATAATGGAGCAGCCACTTAAGTGATAATATGGCATGTTCAAATAGTATAGTTAGCCATACAATATTGAAGACGGGATATAGTTTTCTTTCAATAATAATCTTTACAGAAAACTATAGTTATAAATGGGTAACTATTATATTTTATTAGAAATCTAGATAACTTCAGTATCAGTATTTTCCGTTGTTATCTATGTATGGATATTGTTCAAATTTATACCACAAATACGCTTTGACACGCTGAATCGAATGGCGCAAACAGAATTGAAATCGGACAATTAATTTAGGATTTCGTATTTGACGACCTCCCAGAATGCCCCAAATGACCAGTTTTTGAACTTTAAAAGTCCTCTGTAGCCCAAACTATAAGTCCTAGGGAATTCTACTTGATGCCATTCGATTTGTCTCGACGAGCAGCTTCTATACATGGTCGTAGATTGCATTTACGACCAGCCATTCGCCCAGAATCGAAAATATTAGTTTCCAAAATCCCTGCGCCTAGGACAAATTTTGCACTTGGCGGGCGACTTTCGAATTTCGAGTTTTCATGGGTATATATGGATTCGTCTCGTCATTACAATTCCAACAGCATATGATTTTTTTAATTTTGACCAATTTTTAGGCCCAATAGGTCTATTTTAAAGTATAAAAAAGCCCATAGACGCGTTATCTATGTATTATAGTTACCCTCTAATAGTAATAAAAGAAAATGGGTTAGCTCAACTGAGCGGACGAGTTTTCTATGGACGACGCTTGGCTGATTTTATGGATAACTACTTTAGTTTTTGTTATGTTCGATTTTAAAGTTTAAAAAACCCATAGACGAGTTATCTATGTATGGATTGTGTTCAAATTTTAACCATAAGTTCACTTTGACCCGCTGAATCGAATGGCGTAAACAGAATTGAAATCGGACAATTAATTTAGGATTTCGTATATGACGACCTCCCAGAATGCCCCAAATGACCAGTTGTTTAACTTTAAAAGTCCTCTGTAGCCCAAACTATAAGTCCTAGGGAATTCTACTTGATGCCATTCGATTTGTCTCGACGAGCAGCTTCTATACATGGTCGTAGATTGCATTTACGACCAGCCATTCGCCCAGAATCGAAAATATTCGTTTCCAAAAAATTTGCACTTGGCGGGCGACTTTCGAATTTCGAGTTTTCATGGGTATATATGGATTCGTCTCATTACAATTCCAAGGACATATGATTTTTTTAATTTTGACCAATTTTTAGGCCCAATAGGCCTATTTTAAAGTTTAAAAACCACTGTCCCCTACATGGTGGCTGTCTAATTCAGAGAAGAAGCTGTTGGAGTGGCTTTGTTGTGTGTGTTATTAGTTAGAGAAGGATATATAATTAAAGCACTTTGCTGTGTCTTGCTACCACCCAAATTACCCAATTGTTATAATGGAGCAGCCACTTAAGTGATAATATGGCATGTTCAAATAGTATAGTTAGCCATACAATATTGAAGACGGGATATAGTTTTCTTTCAATAATAATCTTTACAGAAAACTATAGTTATAAATGGGTAACTATTATATTTTATTAGAAATCTAGATAACTTCAGTATCAGTATTTTCCGTTGTTATCTATGTATGGATATTGTTCAAATTTATACCACAAATACGCTTTGACACGCTGAATCGAATGGCGCAAACAGAATTGAAATCGGACAATTAATTTAGGATTTCGTATTTGACGACCTCCCAGAATGCCCCAAATGACCAGTTTTTGAACTTTAAAAGTCCTCTGTAGCCCAAACTATAAGTCCTAGGGAATTCTACTTGATGCCATTCGATTTGTCTCGACGAGCAGCTTCTATACATGGTCGTAGATTGCATTTACGACCAGCCATTCGCCCAGAATCGAAAATATTAGTTTCCAAAATCCCTGCGCCTAGGACAAATTTTGCACTTGGCGGGCGACTTTCGAATTTCGAGTTTTCATGGGTATATGGATTCGTCTCGTCATTACAATTCCAACAGCATATGATTTTTTTAATTTTGACCAATTTTTAGGCCCAATAGGTCTATTTTAAAGTATAAAAAAGCCCATAGACGCGTTATCTATGTATATTATAGTTACCCTCTAATAGTAATAAAAGAAAATGGGTTAGCTCAACTGAGCGGACGAGTTTTCTATGGACGACGCTTGGCTGATTTTATGGATAACTACTTTAGTTTTTGTTATGTTCGATTTTAAAGATTAAAAAACCCATAGACGAGTTATCTATGTATGGATTGTGTTCAAATTTTAACCATAAGTTCACTTTGACCCGCTGAATCGAATGGCGAAAACAGAATTGAAATCGGACAATTAATTTAGGATTTCGTATTTGACGACCTCCCAGAATGCCCCAAATGACCAGTTGTTTAACTTTAAAAGTCCTCTGTAGCCCAAACTATAAGTCCTAGGGAATTCTACTTGATGCCATTCGATTTGTCTCGACGAGCAGCTTCTATACATGGTCGTAGATTGCATTTACGACCAGCCATTCGCCCAGAATCGAAAATATTCGTTTCCAAAAAAATTTGCACTTGGCGGGCGACTTTCGAATTTCGAGTTTTCATGGGTATATATGGATTCGTCTCATTACAATTCCAAGGACATATGATTTTTTTAATTTTGACCAATTTTTAGGCCCAATAGGCCTATTTTAAAGTTTAAAAACCACTGTCCCCTACATGGTGGCTGTCTAATTCAGAGAAGAAGCTGTTGGAGTGGCTTTGTTGTGTGTGTTATTAGTTAGAGAAGGATATATAATTAAAGCACTTTGCTGTGTCTTGCTACCACCCAAATTACCCAATTGTTATAATGGAGCAGCCACTTAAGTGATAATATGGCATGTTCAAATAGTATAGTTAGCCATACAATATTGAAGACGGGATATAGTTTTCTTTCAATAATAATCTTTACAGAAAACTATAGTTATAAATGGGTAACTATTATATTTTATTAGAAATCTAGATAACTTCAGTATCAGTATTTTCCGTTGTTATCTATGTATGGATATTGTTCAAATTTATACCACAAATACGCTTTGACACGCTGAATCGAATGGCGCAAACAGAATTGAAATCGGACAATTAATTTAGGATTTCGTATTTGACGACCTCCCAGAATGCCCCAAATTACCAGTTTTTGAACTTTAAAAGTCCTCTGTAGCCCAAACTATAAGTCCTAGGGAAATATACTTGATGCCATTCGATTTGTCTCGACGAGCAGCTTCTATACATGGTCGTAGATTGCATTTACGACCAGCCATTCGCCCAGAATCGAAAATATTAATTTCCAAAATCCCTGCGTCCCAAAATCCCTGCCCAGGAAAATGTTTGCACTTGGTGGGCGACTTTCGAATTTCGAGTTTTCATGGGTATATATGGATTCGTCTCGTCATTACAATTCCAACAGCATATGATTTTTTTTATTTTGACCAATTTTTAGGCCCAATAGGTCTATTTTAAAGTATAAAAAACCCATAGACGCGTTATCTATGTATATTATAGTTACCCTCTAATAGTAATAAAAGAAAATGGGTTAGCTCAACTGAGCGGACGAGTTTTCTATGGACGACGCTTGGCTGATTTTATGGATAACTACTTTAGTTTTTGTTATGTTCGATTTTAAAGTTTAAAAAACCCATAGACGAGTTATCTATGTATGGATTGTGTTCAAATTTTAACCATAAGTTCACTTTGACACGCTGAATCGAATGGCGAAAACAGAATTGAAATCGGACAATTAATTTAGGATTTCGTATATGACGACCTCCCAGAATGCCCCAAATGACCAGTTGTTTAACTTTAAAAGTCCTCTGTAGCCCAAACTATAAGTCCTAGGGAATTCTACTTGATGCCATTCGATTTGTCTCGACGAGCAGCTTCTATACATGGTCGTAGATTGCATTTACGACCAGCCATTCGCCCAGAATCGAAAATATTCGTTTCCAAAAAATTTGCACTTGGCGGGCGACTTTCGAATTTCGAGTTTTCATGGGTATATATGGATTCGTCTCATTACAATTCCAAGGACATATGATTTTTTTAATTTTGACCAATTTTTAGGCCCAATAGGCCTATTTTAAAGTTTAAAAACCACTGTCCCCTACATGGTGGCTGTCTAATTCAGAGAAGAAGCTGTTGGAGTGGCTTTGTTGTGTGTGTTATTAGTTAGAGAAGGATATATAATTAAAGCACTTTGCTGTGTCTTGCTACCACCCAAATTACCCAATTGTTATAATGGAGCAGCCACTTAAGTGATAATATGGCATGTTCAAATAGTATAGTTAGCCATACAATATTGAAGACGGGATATAGTTTTCTTTCAATAATAATCTTTACAGAAAACTATAGTTATAAATGGGTAACTATTATTTTTATTAGAAATCTAGATAACTTCAGTATCAGTATTTTCCGTTGTTATCTATGTATGGATATTGTTCAAATTTATACCACAAATACGCTTTGACACGCTGAATCGAATGGCGCAAACAGAATTGAAATCGGACAATTAATTTAGGATTTCGTATTTGACGACCTCCCAGAATGCCCCAAATGACCAGTTTTTGAACTTTAAAAGTCCTCTGTAGCCCAAACTATAAGTCCTAGGGAATTCTACTTGATGCCATTCGATTTGTCTCGACGAGCAGCTTCTATACATGGTCGTAGATTGCATTTACGACCAGCCATTCGCCCAGAATCGAAAATATTAGTTTCCAAAATCCCTGCGCCTAGGACAAATTTTGCACTTGGCGGGCGACTTTCGAATTTCGAGTTTTCATGGGTATATATGGATTCGTCTCGTCATTACAATTCCAACAGCATATGATTTTTTTAATTTTGACCAATTTTTAGGCCCAATAGGTCTATTTTAAAGTATAAAAAAGCCCATAGACGCGTTATCTATGTATATTATAGTTACCCTCTAATAGTAATAAAAGAAAATGGGTTAGCTCAACTGAGCGGACGAGTTTTCTATGGACGACGCTTGGCTGATTTTATGGATAACTACTTTAGTTTTTGTTATGTTCGATTTTAAAGTTTAAAAAACCCATAGACGAGTTATCTATGTATGGATTGTGTTCAAATTTTAACCATAAGTTCACTTTGACACGCTGAATCGAATGGCGCAAACAGAATTGAAATCGGACAATTAATTTAGGATTTCGTATTTGACGACCTCCCAGAATGCCCCAAATGACCAGTTGTTTAACTTTAAAAGTCCTCTGTAGCCCAAACTATAAGTCCTAGGGAATTCTACTTGATGCCATTCGATTTGTCTCGACGAGCAGCTTCTATACATGGTCGTAGATTGCATTTACGACCAGCCATTCGCCCAGAATCGAAAATATTCGTTTCCAAAAAATTTGCACTTGGCGGGCGACTTTCGAATTTCGAGTTTTCATGGGTATATATGGATTCGTCTCATTACAATTCCAAGGACATATGATTTTTTTAATTTTGACCAATTTTTAGGCCCAATAGGCCTATTTTAAAGTTTAAAAACCACTGTCCCCTACATGGTGGCTGTCTAATTCAGAGAAGAAGCTGTTGGAGTGGCTTTGTTGTGTGTGTTATTAGTTAGAGAAGGATATATAATTAAAGCACTTTGCTGTGTCTTGCTACCACCCAAATTACCCAATTGTTATAATGGAGCAGCCACTTAAGTGATAATATGGCATGTTCAAATAGTATAGTTAGCCATACAATATTGAAGACGGGATATAGTTTTCTTTCAATAATAATCTTTACAGAAAACTATAGTTATAAATGGGTAACTATTATATTTTATTAGAAATCTAGATAACTTCAGTATCAGTATTTTCCGTTGTTATCTATGTATGGATATTGTTCAAATTTATACCACAAATACGCTTTGACACGCTGAATCGAATGGCGCAAACAGAATTGAAATCGGACAATTAATTTAGGATTTCGTATTTGACGACCTCCCAGAATGCCCCAAATGACCAGTTTTTGAACTTTAAAAGTCCTCTGTAGCCCAAACTATAAGTCCTAGGGAATTCTACTTGATGCCATTCGATTTGTCTCGACGAGCAGCTTCTATACATGGTCGTAGATTGCATTTACGACCAGCCATTCGCCCAGAATCGAAAATATTAGTTTCCAAAATCCCTGCGCCTAGGACAAATTTTGCACTTGGCGGGCGACTTTCGAATTTCGAGTTTTCATGGGTATATATGGATTCGTCTCGTCATTACAATTCCAACAGCATATGATTTTTTTAATTTTGACCAATTTTTAGGCCCAATAGGTCTATTTTAAAGTATAAAAAAGCCCATAGACGCGTTATCTATGTATATTATAGTTACCCTCTAATAGTAATAAAAGAAAATGGGTTAGCTCAACTGAGCGGACGAGTTTTCTATGGACGACGCTTGGCTGATTTTATGGATAACTACTTTAGTTTTAGTTATGTTCTATTTTAAAGTTTAAAAAACCCATAGACGAGTTATCTATGTATGGATTGTGTTCAAATTTTAACCATAAGTTCACTTTGACACGCTGAATCGAATGGCGTAAACAGAATTGAAATCGGACAATTAATTTAGGATTTCGTATTTGACGACCTCCCAGAATGCCCCAAATGACCAGTTGTTTAACTTTAAAAGTCCTCTGTAGCCCAAACTATAAGTCCTAGGGAATTCTACTTGATGCCATTCGATTTGTCTCGACGAGCAGCTTCTATACATGGTCGTAGATTGCATTTACGACCAGCCATTCGCCCAGAATCGAAAATATTAGTTTCCAAAATCCCTGCCCAGGAAAAATTTTTGCACTTGGCGGGCGACTTTCGAATTTCGAGTTTTCATGGGTATATATGGATTCGTCTCGTCATTACAATTCCAACAGCATATGATTTTTTTAATTTTGACCAATTTTTAGGCCCAATAGGTCTATATTAAAGTATAAAAAACCCATAGACGCGTTATCTATGTATATTATAGTTACCCTCTAATAGTAATAAAAGAAAATGGGTTAGCTCAGCTGAGCGGACGAGTTTTCTATGGACGACGCTTGGCTGATTTTATGGATAACTACTTTAGTTTTTGTTATGTTCGATTTTAAAGTTTAAAAACCCCATAGACGAGTTATCTATGTATGGATTGTGTTCAAATTTTAACCATAAGTTCACTTTGACCCGCTGAATCGAATGGCGCAAACAGAATTGAAATCGGACAATTAATTTAGGATTTCGTATATGACGACCTCCCAGAATGCCCCAAATTACCAGTTTTTGAACTTTAAAAGTCCTCTGTAGCCCAAACTATAAGTCCTAGGGAATTATACTTGATGCCATTCGATTTGTCTCGACGAGCAGCTTCTATACATGGTCGTAGATTGCATTTACGACCAGCCATTCGCCCAGAATCGAAAATATTAATTCGTTTCCAAAATCCCTGCCCAGGAAAATTTTTGCACTTGGTGGGCGACTTTCGAATTTCGAGTTTTCATGGGTATATATGGATTCGTCTCGTCATTACAATTCCAACAGCATATGATTTTTTTTATTTTGACCAATTTTTAGGCCCAATAGGTCTATTTTAAAGTATAAAAAACCCATAGACGCGTTATCTATGTATATTATAGTTACCCTCTAATAGTAATAAAAGAAAATGGGTTAGCTCGGCTGAGCGGACGAGTTTTCTATGGACGACGCTTGGCTGATTTTATGGATAACTACTTTAGTTTTTGTTATGTTCTATTTTAAAGTTTAAAAACCCCATAGACGAGTTATCTATGTATGGATTGTGTTCAAATTTTAACCATAAGTTCACTTTGACCCGCTGAATCGAATGGCGAAAACAGAATTGAAATCGGACAATTAATTTAGGATTTCGTATATGACGACCTCCCAGAATGCCCCAAATGACCAGTTGTTTAACATTAAAAGTCCTCTGTAGCCCAAACTATAAGTCCTAGGGAATTCTACTTGATGCCATTCGATTTGTCTCGACGAGCAGCTTCTATACATGGTCGTAGATTGCATTTACGACCAGCCATTCGCCCAGAATCGAAAATATTCGTTTCCAAAAAATTTGCACTTGGCGGGCGACTTTCGAATTTCGAGTTTTCATGGGTATATATGGATTCGTCTCATTACAATTCCAAGGACATATGAGTTATTTTATTTTGACCAATTTTTAGGCCCAATAGGCCTATTTTAAAGTTTAAAAACCACTGTCCCCTACATGGTGGCTGTCTAATTCAGAGAAGAAGCTGTTGGAGTGGCTTTGTTGTGTGTGTTATTAGTTAGAGAAGGATATATAATTAAAGCACTTTGCTGTGTCTTGCTACCACCCAAATTACCCAATTGTTATAATGGAGCAGCCACTTAAGTGATAATATGGCATGTTCAAATAGTATAGTTAGCCATACAATATTGAAGACGGGATATAGTTTTCTTTCAATAATAATCTTTACAGAAAACTATAGTTATAAATGGGTAACTATTATATTTTATTAGAAATCTAGATAACTTCAGTATCAGTATTTTCCGTTGTTATCTATGTATGGATATTGTTCAAATTTATACCACAAATACGCTTTGACACGCTGAATCGAATGGCGCAAACAGAATTGAAATCGGACAATTAATTTAGGATTTCGTATTTGACGACCTCCCAGAATGCCCCAAATGACCAGTTTTTGAACTTTAAAAGTCCTCTGTAGCCCAAACTATAAGTCCTAGGGAATTCTACTTGATGCCATTCGATTTGTCTCGACGAGCAGCTTCTATACATGGTCGTAGATTGCATTTACGACCAGCCATTCGCCCAGAATCGAAAATATTAGTTTCCAAAATCCCTGCGCCTAGGACAAATTTTGCACTTGGCGGGCGACTTTCGAATTTCGAGTTTTCATGGGTATATATGGATTCGTCTCGTCATTACAATTCCAACAGCATATGATTTTTTTAATTTTGACCAATTTTTAGGCCCAATAGGTCTATTTTAACGTATAAAAAAGCCCATAGACGCGTTATCTATGTATATTATAGTTACCCTCTAATAGTAATAAAAGAAAATGGGTTAGCTCAACTGAGCGGACGAGTTTTCTATGGACGACGCTTGGCTGATTTTATGGATAACGACTTTAGTTTTTGTTATGTTCGATTTTAAAGATTAAAAAACCCATAGACGAGTTATCTATGTATGGATTGTGTTCAAATTTTAACCATAAGTTCACTTTGACACGCTGAATCGAATGGCGAAAACAGAATTGAAATCGGACAATTAATTTAGGATTTCGTATTTGACGACCTCCCAGAATGCCCCAAATGACCAGTTGTTTAACTTTAAAAGTCCTCTGTAGCCCAAACTATAAGTCCTAGGGAATTCTACTTGATGCCATTCGATTTGTCTCGACGAGCAGCTTCTATACATGGTCGTAGATTGCATTTACGACCAGCCATTCGCCCAGAATCGAAAATATTCGTTTCCAAAAAATTTGCACTTGGCGGGCGACTTTCGAATTTCGAGTTTTCATGGGTATATATGGATTCGTCTCATTACAATTCCAAGGACATATGATTTTTTTAATTTTGACCAATTTTTAGGCCCAATAGGCCTATTTTAAAGTTTAAAAAACCACTGTCCCCTACATGGTGGCTGTCTAATTCAGAGAAGAAGCTGTTGGAGTGGCTTTGTTGTGTGTGTTATTAGTTAGAGAAGGATATATAATTAAAGCACTTTGCTGTGTCTTGCTACCACCCAAATTACCCAATTGTTATAATGGAGCAGCCACTTAAGTGATAATATGGCATGTTCAAATAGTATAGTTAGCCATACAATATTGAAGACGGGATATAGTTTTCTTTCAATAATAATCTTTACAGAAACTATAGTTATAAATGGGTAACTATTATATTTTATTAGAAATCTAGATAACTTCAGTATCAGTATTTTCCGTTGTTATCTATGTATGGATATTGTTCAAATTTATACCACAAATACGCTTTGACACGCTGAATCGAATGGCGCAAACAGAATTGAAATCGGATAATTAATTTAGGATTTCGTATTTGACGAACACCCAGAATGCCCCAAATGACCAGTTTTGAACTTTAAAAGTCCTCTGTAGCCCAAACTATAAGTCCTAGGGAATTCTACTTGATGCCATTCGATTTGTCTCGACGAGCAGCTTCTATACATGGTCGTAGATTGCATTTACGACCAGCCATTCGCCCAGAATCGAAAATATTAGTTTCCAAAATCCCTGCGCCTAGGACAAATTTTGCACTTGGCGGGCGACTTTCGAATTTCGAGTTTTCATGGGTATATATGGATTCGTCTCGTCATTACAATTCCAACAGCATATGATTTTTTTAATTTTGACCAATTTTTAGGCCCAATAGGTCTATTTTAAAGTATAAAAAAGCCCATAGACGCGTTATCTATGTATATTATAGGTACCCTCTAATAGTAATAAAAGAAAATGGGTTAGCTCAACTGAGCGGACGAGTTTTCTATGGACGACGCTTGGCTGATTTTATGGATAACTACTTTAGTTTTTGTTATGTTCGATTTTAAAGTTTAAAAAACCCATAGACGAGTTATCTATGTATGGATTGTGTTCAAATTTTAACCATAAGTTCACTTTGACACGCTAAATCGAATGGCGCAAACAGAATTGAAATCGGACAATTAATTTAGGATTTCGTATTTGACGACCTCCCAGAATGCCCCAAATGACCAGTTTTTGAACTTTAAAAGTCCTCTGTAGCCCAAACTATAAGTCCTAGGGAATTCTACTTGATGCCATTCGATTTGTCTCGACGAGCAGCTTCTATACATGGTCGTAGATTGCATTTACGACCAGCCATTCGCCCAGAATCGAAAATATTCGTTTCCAAAAAAATTTGCACTTGGCGGGCGACTTTCGAATTTCGAGTTTTCATGGGTATATATGGATTCGTCTCGTCATTACAATTCCAAGAGCATATGATTTTTTTAATTTTGACCAATTTTTAGGCCCAATAGGCCTATTTTAAAGTTTAAAAACCACTGTCCCCTACATGGTGGCTGTCTAATTGTGTGTTATTAGTTAGAGAAGGATATATAATTAAAGCACTTTGCTGTGTCTTGCTACCACCCAAATTACCCAATTGTTATAATGGAGCAGCCACTTAAGTGATAATATGGCATGTTCAAATAGTATAGTTAGCCATACAATATTGAAGACGGGATATAGTTTTCTTTCAATAATAATCTTTACAGAAAACTATAGTTATAAATGGGTAACTATTATATTTTATTAGAAATCTAGATAACTTCAGTATCAGTATTTTCCGTTGTTATCTATGTATGGATATTGTTCAAATTTATACCACAAATACGCTTTGACACGCTGAATCGAATGGCGCAAACAGAATTGAAATCGGACAATTAATTTAGGATTTCGTATTTGACGACCTCCCAGAATGCCCCAAATGACCAGTTTTTGAACTTTAAAAGTCCTCTGTAGCCCAAACTATAAGTCCTAGGGAATTCTACTTGATGCCATTCGATTTGTCTCGACGAGCAGCTTCTATACATGGTCGTAGATTGCATTTACGACCAGCCATTCGCCCAGAATCGAAAATATTAGTTTCCAAAATCCCTGCCCAGGAAAATTTTTGCACTTGGCGGGCGACTTTCGAATTTCGAGTTTTCATGGGTATATGGATTCGTCTCGTCATTACAATTCCAACAGCATATGATTTTTTTAATTTTGACCAATTTTTAGGCCCAATAAGTCTATATTAAAGTATAAAAAACCCATAGACGCGTTATCTATGTATATTATAGTTACCCTCTAATAGTAATAAAAGAAAATGGGTTAGCTCAGCTGAGCGGACGAGTTTTCTATGGACGACGCTTGGCTGATTTTATGGATAACTACTTTAGTTTTTGTTATGTTCGATTTTAAAGTTTAAAAACCCCATAGACGAGTTATCTATGTATGGATTGTGTTCAAATTTTAACCATAAGTTCACTTCGACCCGCTGAATCGAATGGCGCAAACAGAATTGAAATCGGACAATTAATTTAGGATTTCGTATTTGACGACCTCCCAGAATGCCCCAAATTACCAGTTTTTGAACTTTAAAAGTCCTCTGTAGCCCAAACAACTATAAGTCCTAGGGAATTCTACTTGATGCCATTCGATTTGTCTCGACGAGCAGCTTCTATACATGGTCGTAGATTGCATTTACAACCAGCCATTCGCCCAGAATCGAAAATATTAGTTTCCAAAATCCCTGCGTCCCAAAATCCCTGCCCAGGAAAATGTTTGCACTTGGTGGGCGACTTTCGAATTTCGAGTTTTCATGGGTATATATGGATTCGTCTCGTCATTACAATTCCAACAGCATATGATTTTTTTAATTTTGACCAATTTTTAGGCCCAATAGGTCTATTTTAAAGTATAAAAAACCCATAGACGCGTTATCTATGTATATTATAGTTACCCTCTAATAGTAATAAAAGAAAATGGGTTAGCTCGGCTGAGCGGACGAGTTTTCTATGGACGACGCTTGGCTGATTTTATGGATAACTACTTTAGTTTTAGTTATGTTCTATTTTAAAGTTTAAAAACCCCATAGACGAGTTATCTATGTATGGATTGTGTTCAAATTTTAACCATAAGTTCACTTTGACCCGCTGAATCGAATGGCGCAAACAGAATTGAAATCGGACAATTAATTTAGGATTTCGTATTTGACGACCTCCCAGAATGCCCCAAATGACCAGTTGTTTAACTTTAAAAGTCCTCTGTAGCCCAAACTATAAGTCCTAGGGAATTCTACTTGATGCCATTCGATTTGTCTCGACGAGCAGCTTCTATACATGGTCGTAGATTGCATTTACGACCAGCCATTCGCCCAGAATCGAAAATATTCGTTTCCAAAAAAATTGCACATGGCGGGCGACTTTCGAATTTCGAGTTTTCATGGGTATATATGGATTCGTCTCATTACAATTCCAAGGACATATGATTTTTTTAATTTTGACCAATTTTTAGGCCCAATAGGCCTATTTTAAAGTTTAAAAACCACTGTCCCCTACATGGTGGCTGTCTAATTCAGAGAAGAAGCTGTTGGAGTGGCTTTGTTGTGTGTGTTATTAGTTAGAGAAGGATATATAATTAAAGCACTTTGCTGTGTCTTGCTACCACCCAAATTACCCACTTGTTATAATGGAGCAGCCACTTAAGTGATAATATGGCATGTTCAAATAGTATAGTTAGCCATACAATATTGAAGACGGGATATAGTTTTCTTTCAATAATAATCTTTACAGAAAACTATAGTTATAAATGGGTAACTATTATATTTTATTAGAAATCTAGATAACTTCAGTATCAGTACTTTCCGTTGTTATCTATGTATGGATATTGTTCAAATTTATACCACAAATACGCTTTGACACGCTGAATCGAATGGCGCAAACAGAATTGAAATCGGACAATTAGTTTAGGATTTCGTATTTGACTTGGCCTCCCAGAAGGGCCCAAATGACCAGTTTTTGGACTTTAAAAGTCCTCTGTAGCCCAAACTATAAGTCTTAGGGAATTGTACTTGGTGCCATTCGATTTTTCTCGACCGACAGCTTCCATACATCATCGTAGATTTCATTTTCGACCAGCCATTCTCCCAGAATCGAAAATATTTGTTAAAAAATGCCTGGGTAAATTTGCCCAGGCAAATTGATGATTTTGGTCTGATTTTGACTACTCAAGATTATGGTATATTTGGAATCTTCTCGTCGTTGCGATTCCAACATTTTTATAAGATAAATATATTTCATCATACTTATAGGAATAATCTTAATAAAATATTCATAATATTGCTAATAATAACTTATCAATATAAATGGAGACGCTCCCCATACTTTATTCTGAAGCTAACATTAAAGTAATTTTCTTAGTTTCTTACAGTAGATCCTCTGGAAAAAAGGCAAACTAGGCCTGTGTATCCAGCTCAGTAGCAGTACTTGCACTACTGCGGTCGTTGTTGTTGTTGTTGTTCCCTAAGCTGCCTGGCCGAACAGCCCCGAGTCCCTGAGAAAGGCCATGGCCACGATCGGGCTTTCCCACAGAGCTCTCATTGAGTGTAGATTGTGTTGTTGGCGTAAGTGGTTGTGTGAAATGCAGTCTTCTATGATGTGTTTAATGGTATGGGGTGCTGTGTTACATCCCGGGCAGGCGTCGACAACGGAGTCATCCTGTCTCTTCTGATAGCACAGGAGAGCTGGATGGTGTCCGCATCTCAGCCTGGCCAGGTGGACTCTGTCCTCGCGAGGAAGGGAGGATTCGGAAGGATGGATTTCGGGAGGTCGTGCATGCAGCTGCGTGTTGTCTGCGAGTGAGTGGATGGATCGGTGAGAGATATGAGTATGGATGTGCTTCTGGAAGTTGGTTCGGGGTGGGCAGGGAGGGAGAGAGGACAATAATTGTGTGTGATACCGTGTGCTGGGTGTTGTTTTGATATTTCTTGGTGTCTGTGGGTGTGTTGCCATGTAGTTTAGTGGGTGGTCTTGGTTCGTGGAGGCTGCTGCCAGGAATTGAGTGCCTCTCATGTCCAGATGGTCTTTGACTTTGAGGATTTTGGTTTCTTGATGTAGGTGATCTGTGGGTGAAGTAGCTGTGCAGCCTGTAATGATCTTCAGGGCTTTGTTTTGAATAGTCTGTAAGGTCTTATGATGTGTTTCAGCTAGGTTAGAAGCCCAGGCTGGGCTTGCGTATTCCATCACTGATCTTATGTATTGTTTATATACTGTGGTGGTAGTTTCTTTGTTGTGTCCAAATTTTGTGAGCAAGTGACCTGAGGGCGTTAAGTCACGGTGTGAGTTTCTTTTTAATGTTTGTGGTGTGCTGTTTGAATGACATATGAGTATCATATGTTACTCCTAGGATTTTGGGTGTGTGTGTGTATGTGTTAGGGGTGTGTTGTTTATGGTGAGTTGAGGGATGTATTAGTGTTCTCCTGTCCAACTTGTGAGCAGGGTTGCAGTGGATTTGGCTGGGGCTAGATTAAGTCTGTTCGTAGTGCACCAGCCATGTAGTGTGTTGAGATAGGGTTGAAGGAGATCTGTTGCTCTTTTTGGGTCATGGTGTGTGCATGCGAGTGTTATGTCATCTGCATAGGAGGCTAAGTTTATTTGGGGCGTATTGGGTGTAGTTATATCATGCATGTACAGATTGAAGAGTGCGGGCGATAGGACGGATCCTTGTGGGATTCCGTTTGGAAAGTTTCTGATTTTAGATGACTGACCGGCAAAAGATACGTGTGCACATCTGCCTGCTAGGAAGTTGGCCAGCCACCTTTTTGTGTTGTGCATGTTTGTGTTGTAGATTTTGTTTGTTAGGTTGTGGCGGGGAATGGCATCGAAGGCTTTACTAATGTCGAGTGTGGCTAATAGTGATCTGTGTGGTGGTCTAGCTGAGTTGATGTCGTCGAAAGCTCTTTGTGTAAGGTCTGTGAAAAGAGTGTTTGTGGAGTGCAGTGGCCTAAAGCCATGTTGTGTTGGAGCTAGGGGTAGGTCAGGTGTAATTAGTTGTAATACTAGGCGTTCCATGACTTTGGAATTTGCGGTCGTTCACGGTGTTGGCGGCGGCGGTAGCAGACGCAACATTTTTACTATTCTGTATTTTTGCTTTATAATCAAACTTCAAATCTTGTCTTCCCCATGCTTTATCAAGATTACTTTCAAACTCCCTTATTGATTCGGAATCGACTACATACATACCATCAGTGACATTTAATAAGTGATTGCACACATTACATCCTGTTTACCTTCCACCAAATTTTCCCGATTGATGCCCGTATAATAGAAGGATAAAATATATATATATTTATTAACCCCTTCTGTACCGGCGAAGTATTTTTGTATTTGTTTTGAGCTACATTTAGACGATTGCATTAAGATTAAAAGGATATATGATAGCTAAAGGGATTAATTGAGATCGTCTGTAGCCTTTTAATGGGTAGACGTCCTTCCTAAGCCGTGTAAATACCTATTATAATTGCCAGAATATAATAAAATGGATGTTACCGGTATTGAATGGGTTAAAGATCAAGCTACACATTTATTTCCCCCTTTCCACGGGCCCCTTTATCCCCATTTCCCCCGGCAAACTGCCGGGCAGTTCGACTTGGCCTTCCTGGAGGGCCCAAATGACCAAATGACCGCCGGCAAACTGCCGGACAGTGCCTGGTGATTTCGCTCAACTGCGTGCACGGGCATATCCCTGGTTTGCCCGCTGAATTTTCCCCATATCGAACATTTCCCTTGTGCCCGACGGGCAGTGCTCAATCGTGTGGACAGGGCTTAAGGTAGAAAAAAATCACAGCGAGATGCAAATAAATGCGCGACTGAGGGGAATCAAGTCAGCTCGGCGGCAGCAGCGACCGAAGAAACAAAGGCAGGCCAGGGAGGCAGGAGATATAGGCTGCTCAAGGACAACCGAATGGGTCAGAATAAGAATAGAAGGGGAAAAACATAGAAAGAGGAAAAACACTACTCAAAATTAGTCAAGCAGACGACGAAAGTTCGAGGGGAGAGGAAGGGAAATTACCACAACCATCCCCCATCAAGCCCCAGTCACCGGCCCCGAAGCCCCCCCAACCGCAACAAAGAGAGTAGTACCAGGGGTGGGTTGTTTATAGTATTGTTAATGTTATAATTATAATTGTTAATCTTAAGTTTTTCCTTATGCAAATGCCTCCATCCCGATTGATTTATGCATACCAATTGCTTTATTATGAATGATCTATTGTAAATATTTGTTTTTTGTTATTAATATACAGTACTGGTACAGTATACCCTTATTAATATACAGTACTGGTACAGTATACCCTTATTAATACAGTATGTTATAACTTTTCAAATAAACCTTTGGTGAGTAAAACAAAAGTGATCATGAATAAGTTTACTTTCATAGATGAGAAGGATAGATTTTTTTTTTTTTTTTTTTTGTACATTAGTTTAACCAGATGAGAAGGATAGAACTTGGAAATTGTCCTCAGTGACAAGTTACCTTTAAGGGAGCCCACCTCGCTTTTTTTTTATCTTTCTCTCCCTCTCTCTTTGGCTTGTATCTATTCGGCCCCATTCAGCCTACGGTTTTAAGACGTTTACCCCCATCCAGGTGTCAATATTTTCCTGGCGAGTGGTAGCGAGCCAGCATATATATATTTTTGTTATGACAGCAAGTCTCCGGCGAAGCCGGATTTCTCCATACAATGCTGGCTCGCTATCGCTCGCCAGGAAGAAATAGACACCTGGATGGGGATAAAAGTCTTATAACAGTTGGCTGAATGGGGCCAAATAGATACAAGCCAGGGAAAGAGAAAAGGAGAGAGATAAATCAAAAGCCGGTGACCCCCCCCCCTTAAGGAAACATAAACATCTTACACACACACACACACACACACACACACACACACACACACACACACACACACACACACACACACACACACACACACACACACACACACACACACACACACACACCACACACACACACACACACACACACACACACACACACACACACACACACACACACACACACACACACACACACACACACAGGGCAATATTTCCAAACCATACAAAGAGTTTACCTTTTATCCCTTTCTACATGATGTCTTTTGTAACTTTTTTGGCCACTGGCTAGTTTCGTTCTATAAGGAAGTTGGAGCCGTGAACATCGATATAAAAAAAAAATCAAAACTAATGTAAGTTTCTGATGGATAAATGGCATGTTGAATTGGGTTTTATGTATTTATATATGATTACGATCGGATTTTAGTTGTAAATTCTGTTAACCCTCTGACGCTCATATGACGCAGAGGTTGCCAGATTAGCAATATGAAATAGAGTTCTCTCACTCTTATAATTACCTCTCCAAAATTAGTTTTCTGCCCACAGCTAACTCAAAGACAACTGCAGAGGTTGAAGTAACTAAACTAAAGGTTTCTAAATACCCCTGATGGTAACAAAGGCTTTAAAGTATCCCTAATAGGCTGAACACAGCTAACTCAAAGACAACTGCAGAGGTTGAAGTAACTAAACTAAAGGTTTCTAAATACCCCTGATGGTAACAAAGGCTTTAAAGTATCCCTAATAGGCTCAAAATCGCGTAATATGTCAGAGAGGGTTAAATATCGTTGTCTACAGCTCCAACTTCCTTACAGAATGAAACTCTCAAGTGGTCAATTGTATGTAGTTTATCCCCTTCACCAAAATCACACCTTTTTACCTTATCTTCTGGTTGAAATTAGATAATTTTATGCAGCTTAAGTAGGACCTATGTTATGCAGAGGGTTTATGGTGATCGTATTTACCCCTTTGAGGCCTTAAGGTAGATTATAAGTGAAACAAAATCGTCATATGCTAAACAGATTATGATGAAAATGACCTCATCGTGCTGAAGGGGTTAAGGTTATATATTATTCAGAGGGTTTATTGAGATAGTATTTGCCCCTCGAGTCCTGAAGATATTATAATCTAAAGAAAATTATCTAAAGGTTAGCCGAATAATAAGGGACTAAAGCCGGTATCACAAGAGCTTTTATAGTCAACATTCGATTATCAACAATTTTCTGGTAACATTTCCGAAATATTTTACACTGGTATCGGAAACTAGACGGATGGTAGATGAATTTACGTGTAGGTGACCGAAATAATATAAATGTTGACCTCACAAGCTGCCAGACCAGTATTGAGGGAAATAGCGCTCGTGTGATACCAGCTTAACTCTCAACCACCCGGCATACAATATTTACCAGCGGGATGAAGATCTAGTCCTCCAGATCACTGTCTTTCCAGCTGCTTAATGAGTTACCCTAGGCCTCATATTATTTAGCTCTTATTCATAATTACAGGTCTCCCTCACTATCCAATGACCTGATATATGATATTATTATAGGTTTTTAGGGGTTTGGGTTTGGGTTTTGGCTGGTCCTAGAATGCATCCCCATTTACCCTATTAATTATAGGGTTCGCTATATGATATTTCTATTTATGATCGGGTATTCAGGAACGTAAACCCAATTATATATCGAGGGAGACCTGTATATGTGTTTAAACTTGGGAAGGTCCCAGAGTATATACATACCGGTATACAATTTACAGGTCTCCCTCCATTTACGATTGGGTTACGTTCCTGAAAACTCTATATTAAATAGAAAATCCTATAGCAATCCCTGAAATTAATGGGGTAAATGAGGATGCATTCGCAGACCAGCTAAAACCCAAACACCTAAAAACCTATAATAATATCGTAAATTGGGGCATCGGATAGTGAGGGAGACCTGTATACTGTATATACATTTGTTTACCATTTTTTATACGAGGCTTCTGGTATATCTCAAACATACATCAGACAGACAATAACTACAAACGAACCAAAGATCTATCCCGTAAGAGCGAGAAGGAGACGTAGCTCTACCCCTCGAGATCACCGTCCTTCCAGCTGCTTGTCTCGGCTCAACACTGCGTCATCGAATTTGATCATGAACGTGGTCCCCTTGTGCCACAGAGCTGTTACTTTGGCAGGCTATAGGGAGAGAGAGAGAGAGAGAGAGGAAAGATATATAAATAACTAATTATTATTATTTTCTATCTATCTATCTATCTATCTATATTTACTCAGGCCCAATCCCCACTTTCCTATCTATATTTTTCCTTTTCTTTTTCCCTCTTTTCCTTTTTCTTTCTTTTTTTGGGGGGTGGCCGACTCAAGACAGCAAGAACAGGGAAAACACAAAACACAACATAAAACAACGAACACACAGACAAAACACAAATTCACAGATGTGTGATTATTATATTTGCTATACTATATTGTTGTTTTTGTTTATTTGACTATACATTACTATACTGTTTTTGTACAATCAGAATATCCCCACATATGCAAGGTATATTATTAACAGTATTGTAGGAGCCTATCATCCAGTCATTATACAGTACAGTAGTCCCTCGAATTTTGCGTCTTTCAAATTTGCGAAATTTCGATTTTGCGAACGGGACCCAAGATTTTACCTGTTTTGCGGGACTTGATATGTGCGATATTACTTGAGTTTTGCGGGTGGCGCCAAATGATACGGGGTTTCCGCACTAGTTTTCGGGGGGGGGGGGGGAGAGTAGCAGGATCGTGACGTCAGGCCGCCCTGCCGCCCATTGTTTACATTGTTTACGGTTTATAGATTCTCCCACGCTCCTCACGCTCTCGCATAATCGACTTCCTTGGGCAAAATTGAAGTGTTACCTGTGCCCTGGGTCCCCTGAATCTGTATTTCTGTGTTTTTCTTTATTGTAGGATGTATAATTAAGTGTATGTGTCATAATGTGTGTACAAACAAGGACGGAAATCACCAAAAATAGGCCCTCGATGATGAGATGTCGACCATATTCAACTAATCCCATAAGGTTAGTTATTTGAAATTTGCTATTTTGAATTTTGCGGCCTGCAATGTCGACCATATTCTCACAAAATTAGAGGGAGTACTGTACTGTAATATTGTACAGTACAGTACCGTACTGCTGTGTATACCAATGTAGCTCTGAATATAACAAGCACAGGGGAGGTGTGGTGGAGTGGTCTTGCCACTGGCCTGGTAATCCAAAGGTCCCGGGTTCAAATCCCGATGTATCAATGGGAAGATATTATTGGGATGGAATTTGTGCTGTACCTAGTATCAGTGCATTACCACAAGCCCACCGAAACTTCAATAAAATACCCTCATTGTTCCCTGATTAAATAGCACTGTATGAATATTCCCATATTCAAAATATGCTATAGGGGTGCAATGCCTGGTGAGTTATCTGCTCAACAGGTGGCGTTGTGTGTGTGTAAGTGTGAGAGTCCGAGTGTAGAGGATGAGACAGTGAAGCACGGGAACGAGGTGGCTTCAGAGATGGGGTCGTTTTGGGCCATGAGTGAGCACCGTGCCTCATGTGAAGGCAAGATGGTAGGTGCTCGTTGTACTCTACGTGCTTCACATGTCTCACTCCCTAGACGGGAACAAGACCTCACGGGCTTCACTGTTCATTGTAGAGCAGTGAATGTTAAGGCTCTCAGCCTATGCCCAAGAGGAAGTAAGTTTGGGGGGGGGGGGGAAAAAAAAAAAAAAAACAAAAAAAAAAAAAAAAAAAAAAAAAAAAAAAAAACAGATGCCTGTACTCCTGGTAACTGGTTGACAATGATAGGGTGAATTAAGTAACACCCCGTCCTTAACATTAATCATCAATTACAAACCCCAATGCAGTTTAATAAACTAATGAAAGCATATGGTCCTCCAGGGATTCCAACTCGGGACACCACACCCAGAACATAAGCATCTAAACCATTACACCACCAACAATGCCACGTGAGAGAGGGACCCACCATGAGCAACTTAGTACTGAAGAGTTGTGGTGTCTATTGGCAGCTTGATTTAGGACCTTGATCATCAGCTACTGTATTTAATTTTTCCTTCCCTTCCATTAGATAAAAAATATGTTCTTTTATTTCAAGCTTTTATTGTGCTAAAGTGATATTTCCACATAGCGATTTTGATAAGTTCTTTTGCCTTATATTGTCTCGCCCCAGTTTTGGTTTAGGCCTATATATTTTGCAAGTTTTACATTATAATTAAAGATAAAACACATGAAAATGCCAAGGGTTGGGGTATTAAAATTGAATGTAGGAAGAACAAAGTCATGATTTTTGGTACAGGGCAAGACACTGCTCTGTAAGAAGGGTCAGATGTTATCGGTACTCAATTCAGTGCTATGTGTGCCATGACTTTATTTCATAGTAAGTTGATAAAAAGGATGCCTATACAGTGATATAAGAGTAGAGTTGGATCCTTATTCCTTACTACTAAAAACAAAAAGAGAGAAAGATTCCTAGATCTCTGTTAATCCTTAGCCCCTTCAGTACCATGACATCTTTTTACCTTGTTAGTTTGCAAGTTTTACATTTTAATTCTAGTTATAATTAGATTATTTTATGCAGTTTATGGAGATCATATTTACCCATTTGAGTCGTATAAGTAAATAATATACTAAAGAAAATTGTGTAATGGTAACCAAAATATGATCTAATCGATCTATTTACTCAGGCCCAATCCCCACTTTCCCTATATATTTTGTTCCTTTTCTTTTTCCCTCTTTGTTTGTTTTTTCCTTCCCCCCCCCCTTTTTTTTTTGTTTTTTTTTTAAATTTATGAAAATTAGGTAATGGTGGTGAAGGGATTAACAACTTACAAATCCAGTAGCATTAAGAACAGCCTGAATGATGCCAGCAATGAAGGCGGCACAATTGATGGAACTTTTGTCTCGCGGCACCGAGATGAAGCGGTTCACAAGTGCCTCTTTCTCTATCAGGTAGAAGATACGCTCATCATCTGTCGCTCGGTCCAGCTTGTCCGCCTCCTTGTTGAACAGGGACTGAGGGAGAAGTTGAAGATTAGAAGTTATCTTAATTTGCAAATACAGTACCGGTAATAGCACACCATAGTTAGCAATTTTTGGGGAAAGCTTTATAGTCTGGAATCTAGTTCTAGTAAGGGTTAAAATATTATCCATAAAAAAATATATGTATTATTTTTTCCAGTAGCTACCCGGTAGGCTATTTTATAAATATAACCATGATTTTGGCTTCCTTAATATTTTATACAATTTCTTTAGAGAACCAGGTACAGTACTGTACATATTTAAGCATTTAGAGATGCTTGGAGGCTAAGTATGGGTGCTAGAGAGATTATATCCGTGATATTTACATGCATTCCAATAGATTAGCATATTCAATACCATAATTATTATATTATCTGAAGTTCACACTCGCAATTCCATCTTTCTAAGAAGCCATGCACCTTAATGTGATTTTACGTGACAGATTTTTCCCGTAACTTTTGATCTGCAACTTTACTCTGGTAATACATTGAGATTAAAGTACGGTAGTTTTAACTGGTAATGACACCTAGACTAAAGATAGATTATTATAGAGAATACTGTACATTTATTATAAACAAATATTTCGGTACGTAACTGCCAGATCAAAGTTGCAGAAAAGAAGTTTGTGTAGGCTAAAATCTAAATCCACCTTTACGGCTATACCTTCCATAAGGTGCCCTTAACAAAGAGCAGCACATTGAGCAGCTTTGTCTCACGCTTGTAGTTGCGGTCCCGGACAAACAGGAGCTCCACCATCCGCACACCAACTCGCTCACCCAGCTCGGACAGCCTGCGTCATAGTTATAATTAGGGGATGGAAAAAATCAAATAAAAAACGTACCGTAGGTGAAATAGTATAGTACGTTATTAGCCTAACATTAGCACACAATCACTGTGAATCACATGTTATTTCCAAGAATCCAAAAAGAAAATGTTTATAAAAAGTTATCAGAGATCCTTAATCATCTTTCACTTATAAATAATAATAAATTAAATATATGATTAACTTAAGTTTGGTCTAATCTCGGTGAAATATTTGTCTTTCGACTTTTTTATCTCTTGAGTTAGTTTAAGTTAGGCCTATTTATGTCCGATTGTCGGATAAAATAAGCCTCGGCAGCTCGGCTAAGACGGCTCGGCCAAACCTATGGAACAACAGGGCAAAGAGAAACTTTGAAAGTAAGATTATCTTGTGTAAATATTAAAAGAGATCGCCACCATTTCTAAGGCTAACCATTCCTATCATAGCTTCAAAGGGTGGTGACCTCTTTCTTAAAGTTTACTTTTCTTTGCCTAAATTGACCCATTCCCAAGAATCTGTGATTAATTTAATTTTAAAATAGTGGATTAGCCTAGCCTAATCCTATGCACCTAATGTCTTACTTATTATGTAGATCGTTGACACTCTGGACCCTGTTATGAGAGTACTGGACCATCTCTGAGAACAGTAGAGTGTAGGCAGTCAGGCTAACCTCTGTCTTCCCTCGACTCAGTGTCTTGTCCAGGATGCTCGGTCGCTGCTTATTACTGCTCATTTTCCCGGTTATTTTATCCTTTTTACACCTTTTATACCTTCTCAATCCCTTATCAGATCTCTAGTGATTAAGTGTATAAATATTGAGTGCCAAGGTGTCTTGGAAATAGTATTTTTTGTAAGAAATCTGTGGCAGGGGCGTTCCTGTCAGAAAATCAAAACAAACATGGATCCCGTGAGCGAGCGTTCGGGAAAGTTGCTTAAATCAACACAAATCTACTAAAAACTTTCTTATCCATAGAATGTTCTAATAGAACCTATAAACCTATAATTATCTTCAATACCTCCATAGTCTTCAAATATGAAGATAAATATACACATTAAGACTTAAGCATTCGACACTCTACTCAACTCGTTACTTTATGTAGCGAACGTTTAGTTATTTAATAAATGCACCCAAATCTACCCCCGATATAAACTAATTTTGACAATTCTCTGGCAGGAGCATATTAACTCTTGATAGTTTCCTCTACTCAAAATAAGTTTTTTATTTAGAATGCAAAAATGTTAGGTGGCAAGTAAAAAGATTGCTTTAATTGTGTATATTTCACCGCGATAACACGTACCTGCACTCGCTCTCTGACTCCACTCCCGGGGGTCTCTCCAGAAGCTCCATGCAGACCTCAATTTTCCCAATCTTAAGTATGCTTGTTCTCTAAATGTACAGTACATGATTGGATGTTAAGTATTAAGATCAGTAAATAATTACTCAAACTCTTTCGATTCTATTGAGACTATATAGGCTATAAGTGGAGGAGGTGAGCAAAGTTATAGGCCTATGTGTAGCATGTGAGGAGATTTGTGGATTAAGGAGAAGAGGGAGGTGAGTGATGGATACAGCGTGGTGGACTAAAAAGGTAAAAATAGCTGTTGAAGACAAGAAGAAAGCTCATAGATAGAGAGTGGTTGGGTACTAGAGGGAATATGAAGATTTGGAGAGACAGAAAAGAGCGATCAAGGTACTTGGAGAAAAAGAGAGTGGTGAAGGAAAGTAAGAGAAGAGCAGATGATAAATTTGGAAGGAATCTAATTGTAAAATGGGGGGAGTGTAAGAAACTGTTCTGGAAAGAGGTCAAGAAAGTTAGGGAGGGTCGCAAAGGAAATAGTAAGGGTGTGAAAGATAAGAATGAACGACTGATAGCCGAGAAACAAGATCAGAGAGTTGAAAGATGGAGGGAGTACTTCAACTAATTGCTAAATGTAAGGAATGAAGCACCAGTAAACATGTCAGAGTTGATGGAGAATGATATGTACGTGGATAGTACTGAGAATATACGGAGTAGCTGTCAAGTTAATTGCTGAAAGCAGTGAAGAGCATGTGCAAATTAAGGCATCAGTACGTGTGGAGAATGATCAGAGAGAGTCGATCCTTTTATCTGAATGTTGGGTTAAAGCAAGGGTGTGTGATGTCCTCATGGTTGTTCAATATATAGGCTATATATATATATATATATGGATGGAGTCATGAAAGAAATACAAGGAAGAGCAGTGGATGTTGGTGTACTGCTGATAAGGGAGGGAAAAGAGTGGAAGCTGCCTGTACTGCTGTTTGTCAATGATACAGTTCTGATGAGCGATAGTGAATGGGAGTTGCAGGGTCTGGTAAATATGCTTGGAACAATATGTGTGAAAAACGAAATCTGAAGGTAGCCTAAATGCGGGGAAGAGCAATATATTATGGTCTTTGAGAAGGGGTGCAGCCACAGAGTGTGAGGTGAGGTTGAACTGTCAGGCTATGAAGAATGTCGGCTCATTTAAGTATTTGGGCCGTGTCTTGAGTGAAGATGGGAGTATGGATGAAGAAGTGCACGGGAGAGGGTGAAACAGGGGAAGAGGGTTGTAGGAGGGCTGAAGGAGTAACAAGAAATTGGGTGGTCAGCTTGGAAGTAAAGAAGTCCTTGCATGACAGTGCACGTGGTAATCCCGACATTGACTGCATACAGGAGAGAATCATGGACGTTGGTGAAGAGATTCAAACCAAGAGTGAGAGCAGAGTTATCTTTTATAGAGATCGCCACCTGCAAGTGGCACCGATTAGCGTGTCGCCCATCGATAATTTGTTTAGTGTTTATTCCCCTAGATGAGTTGCCCGCCAAGTATATCGATCGAGTCCCATCCACCCGGAAATTAGTTACTTGAGAAGTACGTGCGGAGTTCCATGTAGGGATAGACAGACAAATGAGGAAGTACAAGAGCTGTGGTGTGGATGTAGATGTGCTGGAAAATGTGAAAAGGACCACCTAGAGATGGTTCGGCCATGTGAAACTTATCGGAAGCGAGAGAATTAAGAGTGTACGGCCGGAGTGAGGTGGATCAAGGACAGAGGGAAATGTAGACCGAGTAAGAGGTGGAAGGATGGAGTTAAGAAGTATATGAGCGAAGGCGGTGCTGGATGGGAGGAGGGGCGTCGACTGACTGGAGACAGAAGTGCATGTTGGGGGCGTTTCATTCATGGCCACCCCTTCGGAGATCATGTCGTCCGACAATAAATAGACTCCCAGTCTTTCCCCCCTCCCCGTATCATGTTTCACAAAAACAGCTCTTGGTAGGGGGGAAACTATGGAGAACGAATGCGCTCACATTCAAATTTTGATACGCTATAGGCCTATGCATCGATACATTTTCAGTCGGATTGAATGATAGATATAATTAGTTATGTGTCCGCAAGTTTGTATAATATCAATATCTTGTCATTTTAATACACAAAGGAATGTTGTAACTTTAAAATGATTACATTATCATATAATATATTTTCCGCTGAACGCAATTATTGTAGCTAAAATCATTACGACCACATGGGATTGTTTACTTCCCGATTTTTGTACCGTCTTGAACCGCGGTTGGTCACTTTTATGCCATAGAATGCTATGATATATATCAAATACAAGGAGTTTATTTGAAGAAGATGGTTTAATATGAAATATTATGTCAATAAAATACTCCAAAATACTCGTTATTATAATAAATTACGCTTTACTCATACGGAGACATTGGACTGTCACTCGTGCAGCAGTGCTCGTGCATCGTGATCTTTAGTTTCACAGAAGAAGTTTGAATTTTATCGTGTAAAACGAGTGTCAGTAAAGGAGTGTCATAAATTTTTCGAAGCTACAAACGGTGTATCAGAGAAGACAGAGACCGCAGCCAAAACCTCTTATGTATCAGAGAAGTTGGCTAGCCCAGAAGCGTGTTCTCTCTTGGCTGTCAGATATCCAAAGTCCGGGTAAATATCAAACGTTTCCCTATTTCCAGTGTTTTAATATCAACAGCAATCAAGATTTATTGAATACTAATCATCTCCATACCGCTACAGTTAAATCTGTAAGGTCCATCTCTCCGCAAATACAATTCCATTCTAGAAAACTCTGTAGGCCTAAAGGCAGGTTTAAGAGTACGATGTCCCAAAAGGACCAAGTGTCTGGTGTGTCTGTGAAGGGAGAAGGGATGGAAATTGAGCCGGGAGTTGAAAAGTCGCCGGAACGCATGTCGGAGATCGAGAGTGAGCATCCCGACAAGGGAAAATCTGACTCGACGGCTGTAAAGGAAGAAACTGTGGGTGAATTGGAAGTACCGGATAAAGTAAAAGAGAGAGAAGATGCTGGAAAATACCCTGAGCAAGCTAAAGGGAGTGGACAAAATGTAGGCCTAAAAAAGGATGAAATTGAGAAAAAAGAAAGTTTGTTCGATTATTCTAAGGAAACTTTAGTGGATTCTAAAGATAAAGTAAAGGAAGAAGCACTTGAAAAAGGGAGACAACTTGAATGCAAAGCAGATGAAAATGCAATTGAAAAGACAAAAAATGGAGAAAGTGCCGCAGTTGCTTCCACAAGCGGTGATGGGGATTCCGGTGCCACGACTCCGGAGGCTCCCCCTCCCAAGAAGTCGAAGAACCAGATTAAGAGGGAAAAGCGAAAGGCCCTGTGGCTATCTCAGAAGGATGTGTGGAAGGAGAAACGGTGGGAGAGGAAAATGGAAAAGGAGAAAGCGACGATGGAAAGGGAGAAACAAGAAGCTCTGCAGGAACAAAAGGTACTGTATGAATTGTTTATGTTATAGGCTAGCCTATTATTTATTTGGGTAAAATCCTGTGTAGCGGGGAGAACTGTTTTTAGAAGCCTAGCCTATTTATTAAGAAACATTGAACAATATTTTTAACCTAGGCTAACCTAACTTAGTACAGTATATTAGTGGATAATTAGGGCCTATAGGGAATAGGCTCGCAGCCTTATACATAATTTATTAGGAACAATGTAGGTCTATGCCCTATGGAATCCTTATACTGTATAATTATACTCTTGTATAATCCACTGTGGGATAATAATTTTAATCACATTTATAAAACCCAATATTGAAGAAAAAATGCCCATTCTAATCAATCTCAGAGCTCTTTCAGACATCCTCACTGTTTACAAACGCCTTCTTTATGCAGTATGATCGATATTTACCCCCTGCCAACATAGATGACGATTTCAATAATTCATGTGAGGGGGGGCTAAGCCCCCCCCTCAACCCATCGTGTATCCCACATTGGAATTATAACTAGGCTAAGACTATGGTCCATGAAAACACAATTTCTCGAAATCTGGAGGAAAAAACATGAAAAATAAGGGTGCAAGCCTATTCTCTATAATGAATGCCGGCTTATTCGGACCTTGGTCGATTCGGCCCACAATGAGGCTGATTCGGACCATATCAGTGGCCGATTCGGACCATGCCATTGGCTGACTCGGACCACTAATATTTTGTCTGATGGAGTAATGGTTTCAATCTGATAAAACACCATTACAGGTTTGGCAGGATATTTTGATTATTTATTTACACAAATTAAGTGTTAAGTGTCATAGTCTTTACCCATTTAATTTCCACAGATCCTTCTTAAGCGGTTTAAAAAGTCTTTTGAGAGCCAGAAAATATAGCTAAACATGCATAAGCTTCAAATGGTTATTGGTTCAATTGACAATCGATTCATTTTTTCCGATTCAGTGGTCTACAGTTGAGATTTCTGGAGTCTGGACAATGACGATCATAGACAATGAAGATTGTAGGATATGATTAAAGAATATTCTGTTAACTCGTTTGTTGTAGATTACGAAAAGGGGCTATGGAAAGCTCTAAGGTCAGTTTTCGACGAGTTTCATATTCTTGGGCGATTTATGTTGAAAACAATTATATAAATAACTAGTAATTGGTCTGTTGAAAATAGCAATGTATTAGGTAGAAGCGTAAGGACAAATAATGATTTAGAGGGCTACATAATTATTTGTCCTTATGCTTCTACCGAATACACATATTTACTATTGAACAATTACTAGAGTTATTTATGTACAGTAATTGTTTTCAACATAAATCATCCACGAATACGAGGCTCGTCGAAAACTGACCTTACAAACTGGCAGAACCTCCTAAATAACAGGGCAAGGAAAGGGAATCTCCCTTTTTACTTCCTAGTAGAATTGTTGTATAACGAGGCAAGAAGTATTCCCAATCAAGTAGATTACAGCTAATAAGAGAAAGAAAGTTAACCAGGCGCTTTAAAAAGCCAATCAGGACAACTACAAACATTAAAGATATTGTAAGGGACAAATATAACAAACACTAAATGTCTACCGGTCATCTACTCAAATCATGGGCTAACATCTATGTACCAAAATTAATTGTATATACATACAGTATTATATTTGTTAATTTTAGTTTTAGTTAGGTTTTACTGACAAATGTGTATTATTATGCTATATTTGTATATACTGTACCGGTATGTACAATAACCATTAACATGTTTGTCTATTCCTCTTAGAATTAGTTAAAATTATATTCGGTGGTTATCACTAACAAATCAAAACCGTATGGGCCGAATAAGCCAGGTCCGACAATTATTGTGGTCCGAATGAGCCTGGGCCGAGTAAGCCTGGGCCAAATTTATTATGGTCCGAATGAGCCTGGGCCGAATCAGCCGGCTACCCCCTATAATTACCTATTAGTGGACTAGGCCTATTTATGAATGTAAAATGTAAAAATATATTGTAACATTACCCAATTATTGAGGTAGCCTATAGGCTAAGTACAGGTCCCGGTAATTATGTAGGATTAACAAAGTGTTTTTCAGGTTTTTTTTTTTTTTATATATATGTATATTTATGTATATGTATTTTGCTTTTTGGTGTTTTAGTTGATTCTAATTATGAAGTTAAATGGGAAGTTAGCATTTACCCATTATCCTATTCATCAATTTTAAGAAACGCAGCCCGATAGTAGGGAGGGCTGACAAGGAATCAGGCGGTAGGTAATAGTATGGAATACAGTAGGGTCCCACATAGAACGAGAAATTGGTCGATAAACGAGGTCGCTCTATGTGAAACACATAACCTATGGGAAAAATCGATATTGGTTGATCGATCCTTCCGTACGTACCATAGCCTACCCCAAACATTCCATAATTTCATGTTCACAACAAAATATTCCAGTCAAAACCCAAGAAAAGAGAGCATAAATAATGAAAGACTATATCAAACTAGAAAACTTATTAAAAAACAAACAAACAAGTAAACTGAACTCCATGAATCTGCCACGTCAAGGTGTTTGTTGCTTGGATACGAAATCCAAGTGAATCCGACATCAGACTTCACTTGCGCAAGAAGAAGACCGAATCTCCATTGTGTTGAAAAACCACCTGTTTACAAGATTTGTTCTGCCCAAATGTCGTATCTGTCACATTTATTAGGGCTTTAGCGCATTCAGTGTTAATGAGGGTGGGCCTGGTAGTAATGATGAAAGAATTAAATGGTTAAGACCATGAAAACAGAACATTGGCCAGTCAAGCTGCCTACCTTGTCGGACGAAAGCGGCAGAAATGGACGACTAGTTATGCTAGGCTATAATGACAATGATTTCAAATAAAGTGTGTGGTACTGTAAGTAATCTCCTCATATGTATTTAAAAGTATTTATATGCATTTAAATGTACCGGTATATATAAATATTTGTCACGAGTCAGGCGTCCTGTATGATAATAGGGTGCTCTAATAGAGAACTCCCCAGATTTGCTCTACTTAAGAAACGGAATCGCTTAAACAGAACACATTCATTCTTATCAAAAATTTAGGAATAATATTTTCGGTCGTTCGCTCTATAGGGGAAACGTTCTATGTGAACACGTTCTATACGGGACCCTACTGTACCTAGGAACAGTACTATACTAGGAATACTCATTACAGTACCTGGTAGGTAAGGGTTAGTGTCGTATCCCATGTACTAGAGACACATTGTATGTGTTAGGTGAGGGGTTAGTCTTGTATCCAATGTACTAGGTCTAGGTTATTGGGCTTTTATGATTTTCAAAACTACTACATTTTCGATAAATCAGGTTTTATGGGTTTATATATTAAGAAAACCTCGGGAGCCAAATATCAAAATTAGGCTGCTGTCTTTTTCCACTCTTAAAACTCGCAAAATTCGAGCCAACTTTGCAAAAACTTGGCTCGTGTTTTAGAAAATTTGGGTTTTATGGGTGTGTAAATCAAGAAAACCCGAGCCAAATTTCGAAATTAGGTACCGGTAACAGTCTTATTTGACTAAAAAATTGCAAAACCTGAGCCAACTTTTGCCAAAACTTAGTTAGGGTTTTCGAAATCTTGGGTTTTATGTCTTTCCAAAACCTTAAAAGTTAAAGTTAAAACCCGAGCTAAGTTTTGCTAAAATAAGCTATTATCGCCGTTTTATGCATTTAACCCCTCATTTTCCCTGACCTTCATAGCCCTCCCCACTATCAGTCTTAAGATCATTGGATAATGGGGAAAACGTTTTTTCTGAGGTTTGTAATGAATTCCAAACACTATAAATTAATGACAAATAACAGATTCCAAAAATATAAACCCTGGGAAAATTAGTGACATTAATATCAAAATTTTCCGTACATTTTTATTTATATACTGTACAGTACCGGGTGCAGTACCGTATATATTTATTTTATTTTATAAAACTTAGGCTAAACTAGGCCTAATAGTACCGGATCGAGACAGGCCTAGTTTGCCTTTTTCCAGAGGATCTACTGTAAGAAACAGTAAGAGACCCAGGTAACCTAAGCCTAAACCTATCCTTTTCTATAGATCACCACGATATCCCTATTCAGGGGAAGGATATAGTATCCGTGTGTATCACCAGCTTTCTTGATAATATTCAAGACCTCTTTCGCCGCCCTATTAGAAATAATTTATTAGGGAAAATAGGGACCAATAGACACTCCATATTTTTCTCATTATAGTCCGCATGGAGGAATTTAGTTATCGACACTTGAAAAAACCCGATTACACCGAAAAAATAACACTAAAATAATAAGTCCCGACCGTAAACAAAGCATAACGCCCAATGAATCCTTCGACTTGACTGCTCTTCTTTTTGTTTTGAAAGATGCGATGAGTGCGATTCACCCAATAAATGGCGCGAGTGTTACTCACAAAAACGAAATACCGGCAACCTGTTTTTTCCCCCTTACTGATCTACATATATGAGGATGACAATAAATCAAGGGGGGGTGAGGGGGGCAACACCCCCCCCTCAACCCATCATGTATCCAATGTACCCCACAATTTCCCTTACCTACTGTATAAGCGTGATTCACCCCATAAATGGCGCCATTTGACGCCATATCTTCAGATTAATGAATAATAGGGAAGTTAATGCAAATCCTCCACTCAAACCATGAAAACCAACTATAAAACACTATATTCCTTGAAAAAAAAATAAGGAAAACTTGGTAAAAAAGGCGGCTCTAGCTGTCTTGAATGTTACCGCTTTCTTTACATCATATACATGTACGCTCACGGTTACGTTCCGGTCTATTTTGAAGTTTTTTTCCTGTTATTTACCCCCTGCTGGCAATATATATAATGACAATAAGTGATGGGGGTAAAGCCCCCTCCGAGGCCCTTGACCTAGTATTGCAGTCAAAATAGACGGGAACGTGATCGCGAGCGCACTGTCCTACTTTTCTTTCTTGGGGCAGGTGGATAGGAATCATCCTCCCTTTGTATAATTCACCTAGGCTACTAGACGAGACAGTAAGGGGCGAGGGAATGCGAAAGTTATCCCGGACCCTAAGAATTGGAATTTTAAATGTGGTTTCTGTTCGGGCACTGTCTGGAGTCGGCCTCTCCCAACTATGGTGTATGTGTCTGAGTAATATGTACATAGCCTACATATGGTACATACATACAGTACTGTAATACTGGTACCAGTAACATTGCAAAAGTGTTCTTGAAGACTTGAATAATTCTTTATATTCTGCTTCACTATCATTACCGGTACTGGTATTAGCCTAGTAGGCTAACTTATGTTACAGAAGTTAATACTACTGCCTACTGGCAGGCTATGTTTAAGCAAATTTATTATTATGGTAAGTAATGAAGTTTGACTGGGTAAAGTTGGAGATACCGTACTGTACCAGTAATAAAAATGTTCTTCTTTGTTAGTAGCTGTATGATAACTAAGATAGACTTTCTTTGTACAGTCAATCCTCTGGTAACGCGGCTAATATGTTCTGGTAACCTCCAGTGTTACCAAAAACCGCGTTACCGAACCCATAGGTTTACATGTTAAACGTACCTTTGTGTTCTTGGGGTTTCCACAAAGTCCACTTTTTCTCCATAGAAGCCTATGTTATAATAATTAAATCAATTATAAAAGTTATTTGACATGTGCAATGAGTTGATTTGCCCATTGCAACAACTCTTACCTCTGAATAAATATTTAGTTTATGCTAGGCAGCTAGGCTAGTTAAGGAGAGTCACAGCAGTAGCCGAAATTTTTCGATCGAAACTCTGAAATCCCGCCATCATATTTCTCACCTCACACAATAACTACACATTTTAGAATGGTCTACTCTTCACTCAACGCACAGCAATGACCATATCTACATCTGGTATGCATAACAACTTGGTTAGGCCATTTATTTGCAGAGATATGAGCATCTGTAAATTACGAAAGTCGGGAGTAAAGGTTCGGCGACCGAGATAGCCTAGCCACGTTTTCCACACAATGATAACACACACACACACTCACTCGACAGCCAAACAATAACATAAGTGTGTTTCGGTAATTATTCTCACCTCACACAATAACTACACAATGTGGAGTGTTCTAGTCTTTTCCCAATGCACGGGAACGATCATATCTGCCTCCGGTATCCATAAAAACTTGGTTAGGCCATATATTTGCAGAGATATGAGCATCGGTAAATTACGAAAGTCGGGAGTAAAGGTTCAGCGCTCAGCTGGACCCCGCGCCAGTGTAAGTGTTGACCGTGTTAGCAAAATTTTGGATATTTGGGGTGTACCGCGTGCCACCAAAACCGCTTTTCCAAAATACGCGTTACCAGAGGATTGACTGTAAATTGATATTGTAATTAAATAATTATATACCGGTAACTCTACAATTGCAAATCCTATGACGTTACCAGTGCTATTCCTTATGTTCACTATCTCCATGGTCTTCTGTCATCCATCAGCTTGCAGCCCAGTTCCCCTCCTGCCTCCTCCTACACAACACTACTTTCACTTGTATAACTCTCACTCTCTTACACTCTTGTAGTAATTCTCACTTTTCATATGCTCCACATGGCCGAACCACCTCATGGTGTTCATCTTTACACACTCCTGCACATCCACACCACATCGCTCTCGTACTTCCTCATTTTTCTGTTAATCTCTCTATGCTACTCCACACGCACATATGTAACTAATTTCCACCCCTCTCACTCTTAATTTATGTCTCTCTAACAACGTCCATGTTTCACTCGCGTATGTCAATACAGTACCGGTACTGTATTTTGATTCAATTTAAATTCAAAACTTTTATTGACATGAACATTATACATAGTTATATAATACTTTACCACACTATCATGCAGATTGTAGTGTCTTCTTTACTTCCATGCTCACCACTATTCCTTAACCCCTTCACCACCAGTACATAGTTTTCATCATACTCTGGTTACCATTAGACAATTTTCCTTAGTTTATAATCTGCCTCTATGACTCAAATGGCTAAAAACGATCTCAATAAACCTTCTGAATATCATAGGTCCATCGGAAACTGCATAACATCGTCTAACTTTAGCTGGAAATAAATATAAAAAGACCATGGTGCTGAAGGGGTTAAGACTGCTTACAGCATTTGGGATGGATGTAGATTCCGGGTGTACGGTAGTCATGTATACATGGGCGATCGCCACGGTTAACTTCGCGTCTATTTTGACAGCGATTTTTTTCGGTTATTTGCCCCCTTTCTGGCAATGTATATGATGATGACAATATGTCATGGGGGGGGTGAGGGGGGCAAAGCCCCCCCTCAACATATTATTGTATCCAATGGCACTCAAAATAGACGGGAACGTGATTGCAAGCGTCCGACACCTCCACCGCCGTCATGTTTACATTTGTCGATCGCCGTGGTTAAGTTCGCGTCAATTTTGACGGCGATTTTTTTTTTTGGCTATTTGTCCCCTGCTGGCAGTATACGATGATGACAATATGTCATGGTTTGGGGCGGGGAGGGGGGGGGGGGGTGTCAGGGGAGGCAAAGCCCTCCCTCAACATATTGTATCCAAAGGCAGTCAAAATAGACTGGATTTATTTATTATATATATATATATATATATATATATATACCGTATATATATATATTTTTTCCAACTACTCGCTCTCGGGCATAGGCTGATAGCCTTTATACTCTACCGCTGAACACAGGCCCGTGAGGTCTTGCTCCAGTCTAGGGAGTAAGACATGTGAAGCTTCACGGCTCGAAGCAACTCCATCTCTGAAGCTGCTCCGCCTCTGCGCTTCAGTCTCTTCCCTCAGGCTCGGACCCTCACTCTCAGAACGCCACCTATTGAGCAATTAACTCACTAGGCATTGCCCCCCTGTAGCATATTTTTGAATATGGGAATATTCATACAATGCTATTTAATCAGGGAACAATGAGGGTATTTTTTGGCATTTCGGTGTGCTGTGGTAATGCACGGATACTAGGTACAGCACAATTTCCATCCCAATAATATTTTCCCATTGACATATTGGGATTCGAAACCGGGTCCATTGGATTACCAGTCCAGTGGCAAGACCACTCCGCCACACCTCCCCTTGATGATGGCAAGCGTCCGACGCCACTCCGCGTAGTGTAAACAAGGCTGGCGGTACGCCCGAATTCTACATTCTACCCCAGCATTTCTACAACCTTCACCTCTGGCGTACAGATAAACTGGGGGAAAGTGTGTAAAACTGTTGGGGTAGATAACATCTTTGTATAAATGTGTCCTGCTGAGATACGGTACAGATTAGGGGGGGAAAAAAGATTTACCGGTAGACATATCGTAGAATGGACTAGCCGAACAATGGACAGGGAGGCATTCTTTCTATGTTTCTAGATAAAATGTACGTTTAATGTAATGAGCTACAGTTATGGAAAAATGGCTTGATAGTACAGTATGGAAAAACTCCACAATAGCTTCAACTTCTTCAGTGCGATGATACTTTTTTTTTAAATTCATATTTTTATGGCTCTCATTAGAGGATTATATTCAGTTTATGAGAAACCTGTAAGAGTTAAAGTTGTAATTATTGAGATAGCCATAACCCCATTGATTCCCAGAGGTCCTTCCTTAGCTAAATATAATTGTCACCGGCTGTAGCGCTGTTGGTAGGGGGACTGGTATTCCAGATTTCTAGTACAACTTTGGAATATGAAGGGTGTGGTCCAGTGGTGGTTGTCGGGAGATACTCATACAGTACAGTACTGGTATATCATATGTACGTTACTTATGTTGTATTGTAGGGTAAACCTTAAGAATGAGGTCACCACTCTTTGAGAACTAGGATAGGATGGGTTCATTTAGATAGGCTAGGAAGGTTAGGTTAGTTTAGGAGGTTTGGATTAGCCTAACCTAACCAGGATACTGGATAGGTTAGTAACCTCTCTCTCGCTATTCTATCGCTACTATAATAATCAGTGTTCCTCAGAGCTATCCCAGTGCATACCACCTCCTTTACGTAGGGCACGTGGTACCCGTCTTGCAACTCAATCCCACCCCTACTCTGTGCAACTCTCCAACCCAAGAGTGAAACGTTACTCTCAAACTTTCTTCTACTCAACAGCTGAGCTCTGGAACTCTCTCCCAGAATCAGTCTTTCCCTCTTCCTATGACTTAAATTGCTTCAAACTCTGTGTGTCCAGGCATTTTGGCTCGAACGTCCCTTGATTTTGGCCCTGTCACTCTTTCAACTATGGGGGAGGCACTCGCTATAGGCAGTAATGACTTTTGCCTCCCTCAATCACATAGAAAAAAAAAAAAAAAACTATCTTGTATCCTAGCTTGCAAGGAGAGGTCACCTAATTCTTAAGGTTTTAATCATATTATCCTTTGAATCCTATCCTATTCCACCCCCACATATCATGCTGGCCAAGAACAGCTCTCTGCAAGTCAGCCAAAGGACAACTTTGCTGTAGGCTATGCCAAATACTGATCAGTTATCCATTGTACATTTTCTCTAAGCATAGAGTGATAGAAAACGGAGAATTTACGGATATCTTATTTATTTAAAACTTTTAAAGATTTGCTTATTTCGGTTACTTTGTGTGGATATTATATGTAGATAATGTTTACTGTATCGCAGATTAGTATAAGAAATATAGGCAATGTTTAGCTCTGGAAATGCATAGTTATAATATAACAATGAAAGCATATTAAGCTGTTGTCATGGTGATTTTTTTATCTTCCATATTACGTAAATATTATATTCTGTACCGCATGCGGTAATAAATGTGTAATATTTAAGTTGATGGTACTTTTAAAATTAATTCATTTAATTTAGGACCCACGGAGTGATGCTCTCGGGCAGTATGCAATTAAGAGTTTTATTTTCTCTACCTATCTATCCATCCATCCATCCATCCATCCATCCACTGTATATTTGTATATCTACTGTATATTCCGTTTCTATCTATCTCTTTACACATAGCGTATCTCTAGACTTTAGAGTACCGGTAC
Source organism: Paralithodes platypus (assembly GCA_032716605.1). Lineage (NCBI taxonomy): Eukaryota > Metazoa > Arthropoda > Malacostraca > Decapoda > Lithodidae > Paralithodes > Paralithodes platypus. The sequence continues at coordinate 47,512,425 of CM064528.1, forward strand.
TCTATAGGCCTACTATTTTTGTTCAAGATAATAGGCTACTGGTATCGTAACTATTCCCTTACATCTCCCTCTTATTAACCCTCTCGCTAACCATAATTCTCTCTCTCTCTCTCTCTGTCTGTCTCTGTGCCTCCCACACTGACACACTCCCCTCCTCCCTTTCATTCCTCCTCTTTGTCACCTCCCCTCCCTCTCTCATTTTCCCTTTCGCTAAATCTCTCATCTCCTTTCAATTGTCCTTAATCTTGTTTGTTTTGTACTCTCTCTTTCTCTCCTCTCCTCGTATCTCTTGTTTAGCCTCTTCTTTCCCTTCCACCCCCTACACCTCTCTCCCTTATTATTAGCCGTCACCTCCATCTCCCCCTTCACCCCCCCCCTTTTTTTGTTTTGCTCCAGGTCACCTCCCACTCTTTGTATATGAAGCCTCCCACATACTCCTTCTCTCTCCCCTCCCTCTCACTCCCTCCCTTCAACATCCCACACACCCTCCCTCTCTTCATTCCCCTCCCTCTCACTCCCTTCCTTCAACCTCCCCCCCCCCCTTCTCCTCTCATGTCTTCTGTTATTTTTCTTTTACTTCCCTATCTCTACTCCTATTATTTCACCTTCTCTCTCTCCGTCGTCCTTTCTTTTTCCCCTCTTTCTCTCTTCCAATCCTTTCCTTTATTTACTTTCTACCTCTTGATTAGCTGTCAACTCCCCCCCTCCCCTCATCGTCACCTCCCACTCTGTATACTTCTTAATAGCAGCCCACACACGCCTTCGCTCTCATTTATTTCATTTCCTCTCTCACTCTATCTCTCCTCTCCTTCTAATTTGTAATCGTCTAGTTTGTTTATACTCCCTCTATTTCTTGCTTACTCCTTGCTTTATCTTTCACCCCTACTAATATTGTTCCCTTATTATTAGCCGTCTTCTATTATCGGTACCTTTCTCTCTTTCTACCGAAAAATGTACAAATTAATGTTGTAGGTGGAACTAATGGATGTGTTTTTTTTTTTTTAAAGTTTGATGGAGGTTTAAGGAGGAAACTAAAACAATAAATGAATATATACGGTAAATAAATTGACCCCTCAAAATATCCACCGTCACCTTAACCCTACAAGAACCATGACGCCTTTTTACCTTTGATTCTGGTTAAAATTAGACGATTGTATGCAGTTTAAGGGGAGATCTCCACTTGAGGGACTTGTTTCTTGACCTCTTTCTCCCTCATGTTTAGCCCCATTGTTTTTTATATTATAAAAAGTGTTCCCCATTTGTTTAGCGATTTTAAGAACTTTCACCCCATATTAAGACCTTTCGTGCAATTCAGGTGTCGATTTTATCCTGGCGAGCGATAGCGAGCCTGTAATTTAAGAGGAACCGGCCTTCGGCCAGGACATTTTTCTACCGAAAAATTTACAAATTGATCTTGAAAGGGAATCAAGGGGGTGTAATTTTAAGCTTGATGGAGGTCTAGGGAACAAACTAAATAGCTCCCCTTAAGAAGGACCTACCGGTATGTTATTAAGAGGGTTTATTGAGATCGTAGTTAGCCATTTTAGTCGTAGCCTATAGGCCTAGGTTGATTACAAACTAAAGACAATTGTATAATAGTAACCAGCATGATGAACAATACCGGTACGTAATGGGAGCGAAGGGGTTAAGTTTTTTTTTTTTAGTGAGTTTCCTAGACTTCCATCAAGCTTGAAATTACACCCCCTTGACACCCTTTCAAGATAAATTTGTATATTTTTCGGTAGAAAAATGTCCCGGCCGAAGGCCGGTGCCTCTTATATTGCAGGCTCGCTATCGCTCGCCAGGAAAAAATAGACACCTAAATGGCACGAGAAGTCTTAAAATTTACAGAAATGGGACGAAAGTTCTTAAAATCGCCAAACTAATGGGGTGAACGTCTTAAAATCTCAAAAACAATGGGGCTAAACATGAGGGAGAAAGGGGTAAAGAAAAAAAATCCCTCAAGTGGAAATCTCCCCTTAAAGAGACCACTACACTATACAATTTTATTATTTCTCCCAGGAATGAACCACAAGGTCTTTTATATACCAACTCTTCCTTGTACCTCTCCCTCCCTGTGTACCCTTTATAATTCACCTCCATTGCAGCCCCCTTGACCTTCTCTCTCTCTCTCTCTCTCTCTCTGGAAGGCAGAGGGATAAAGATGGTAGAAGTGTAAACCAAGGAGGGAACGTGAGGTACGGTAGGTGATAAGAGCAATTAAGGAATGAACGAGGCACGGGGTGGAGAAGAAAACTTTACGGGAAAGTCTGAAAGTGGAAGGAAATGCGTGATCAAATGCAGGAAAGACGAATACAGATGATGCTGGAAGAAATGGGAGAGGATGAACAGGAAGAAGAGTAAGTAAAGGGGAAGGGAAGAGAATGCCAAGAGTGTGAAGAAGGCTGTGAAGAAATACATAAAGAGTGGAAGGTGATAAAACAGAGAAGAGAGAGGGATACAGACAGATTTTAGATTGATGAAAATAATGTTACCGAGAGAGAGAGTCCAACCCTTCCATCTGATAATCTATGTGTTCAGCGCCTTGCTTAACTACCTAATTACTTAATTGCCTGGTCAACAGCCAATCACGGTTGTTAGGTGTAAGGTGGATAGATAAACAGAGAGAGAGAGAGAGAGTGAGAGTTTAAGGGGGATCACCTGCCTTTTTTCTCTTTCTCTTCTTTTTTCTCTTTCTCTTCTTTTCTCTCTTTCTCTGGCTTGTATCCATTCGGCCCCATTCAACCAACTGTTTTAAGACTTGTATCCCCATCCAGGTGTAAATTTCTTCCTGGCGAGCGATAGCGAGCCAGCATTGCATGGAGTAATCCGGCTTTGCCGGAGAAATTTTTCTATCGAAAATGTACAAATTTAGCTTGCTGTCAAAGTAAATATATAATGTATACGCTGGCTCGCTACCGCTCGCCAGGAAAATATTGACACCTGGATGGGGGGGAACTTCTTAAAACAGTAGGTTGGATGGGGCCGAATGGATACAAGCCAAAGCAACAGGGAAAGAAAGAGAAAAAAAGAAGAGATGGGCCCACTCAACCCGTCCATCTTTAAATCAATTTGTTCATTGCCATGCTAACTCTCGAATTACGTAATTACCAGGTCAACAGTCAATTAAGCTTATTTACGATACCTTTATAATTTCGATACAGTAGATAGATGGGAAGGTAGATGGATAGATATACCGTAGCTAGGAAGGTAGATAGATAGACAGATAGGAAGGTTGAGAGAGAGAGAGAGGGTAGCGTGAGAGAGAGAGGGGGGGTAGCGTGAGAGAGAGAGGGAGAGGGGGGAGCGTGAGGGGGAGAGAGAGACAGAGGAGAGAGAGAGAGGAGGGAGCGTGAGAGAAAGACTGATTACGGATGTTGGGAATATTGGAAAACCGTCTACAGAAAATAACAGGCAGAAACACGCAAGGAAGCGGGGGGGGGGGGGGGATAAACAAATTGCCCACCTAACATCACTTATCACTTTTCCAATATACCTGGAGAGAGAGAGAGAGATAATAAATAATAAAATGTTTATTTCCACTTAAAAGTAGTTATTCTGCTGATAATTAAAATTACAAAGTGTACATTAAGTATTAACTTAGGTATAAACTTAGGTATAAGGTATAAACTTATATTGTACATACACATTCAGATGCATATATACACGCAATACATACATATACAGTATATATATGTGCGTGGACTTACATACTTTTACACACACATTCATATTTGTTTGACTGTGTATAGTTTATATGTATCTATATTGAAATACCCACATATATACAGTCATAAAAATATAAATAAGAATATATAGGACATCATATTACCATAGAGAACAATGAGGCCCGATATTTAGATTATGTATTATTTAATAAGTTATTTTTCAACTTTGATTTAAATGCATGTACGGTATTTGCCTCTTTGATATCCGATGGTAGTTGATTCCATAACTTAGGACCTGTTACAGACATAGCTCTGGCTCCCGAGTCAGTCTTGGTTCTGGAGACATAAAGATTGTGTCGTTGTCTTGTATTACTATCGGTAATATTGTTAACAGTTGGGAGAGGTAGGAAGTGATCTGGGTAGTGGTGGGTGACTTTTTTTTTAAATAGTTACTACTGAATTAAAAGTAATTAGTTTCTTTATGCTTAGCCATTGTAATTCTTTGAAAATGGGTGTAACGTGATCATACTTCCTAGCTTTACCATCTGCGACTCTTGCCGCGAAGTTTTGCAACCTTTGAACCTTCGTGATTAGTGATGCATTAGTCGTCCCCCAAATCATATTACAGTAGTTCAGAATGTTTAATACTAGTGATTGTACAACTGCGATTCCAGTTGATTTATCAAAATAATGTTTTGTTCTATTTATGTATAATATGGACTCCATTACTGTTGTTGTTTGGCTTATATGTTTGTTGAAGGACACAGAGAGAGAGAGAGAGAGAGAGAGAGAGAGAGAGAGAGAGAGAGAGAGAGAGAGAGGAATATGTTTGTAGAGAGAGAGAGAGAGAGAGGAGACGTAGAGAGGCAGAGAGAGAAGAGAGAGAGAGAGGAGAGAGAGAGAGAGAGAGAGATAGGAGAAGAGTAGAGAGAGAAGAGAGCGAGACTGTTGAGAGAGCTTAAATAATCCTGTATCTAGGATAAATAGATGTTTGTCGAAGGTCATATTATACTGATCCAAATGAACATAAAGGTTTTTTACGTGGATGGATGGTTGGATTTTGGTATCACCGAATTGAATGGTGGTGTTGCTTGGTATTTTTGATATGATTTGACGTGTTCCTATGAAGATACACCGAGTCTTTTTGGTGTTCAGCAATAGACCATTTTCTTGGAAGTAAGCATTTGCAATCCGTAGAGTTTCTTCACATCTAGCGATTAGATTAGACTAGAGGTAGAGAAGAGGTCATCATCTTCTTTGGACGCCATATTTTCGTCAATTATTACGGGCATTTGTTTGTCTGGCAGCTTCAGAATTTCAGTTCTATAATAATTAAGGGGAGATTTCCAATTGCCGACTTGCGAGTTTTGTTCTTTAAGGAAGTTGGAGCCATACAGATATTTAACAGAATTACCAGCTAAAATACGGTCGTAGTACATTTATATATATTTAAAACCCAATTCAACACACCATTTATCCATCAAAAACTTATATTATTCTTGCATTTCTGTTTAATATCGATGTTTACGGCTCCAACTTCCTTATAGCCTGAAACTCGCAAGTGGTCAATTGAAGGGAAAGAGAAAAGGAGAGATAAAAAAAAAAACGGTGACCCCCTTAACGGGCTTTGTTTGAATTTATAATTTACTTACGATTCGAGGTAGACTCCTTCAGTAAATCTGGGGGGGTGAAAGACAGGGCAAGGGGCTTGGTATTGATTAGTCTTTATATTTTGGTTGTAGGCAGTCGCGCCTAATAAAGTGATGTCTCCGGGACCTAGGTATGGGTTTTGATCAATAATTGGGATCGAGCAATATCTTAGAATGCTTAATTTCTTCGCTATCGAGTGAAACTATACAAACATGTTACCTACACTTACCCCACCTCGATTCAACATCTGACAGACATTAATACAGCACAGAGCAAGCCAAACGTAATGACTGCTGGGACATGACTTATTGGCGCGACCGTACTTTTTCCCTTTAATTTATAGGCAATCATAATGGTAAATATTTAGTTTTACACCGGGGACGATTATTTCTACAAGATATTTTTATTCAGTTTTTTTTTTTTCCTAGTTTTGGTTTTTTTTTAGTTGTGTTTTTTTATGAACCCCATCGGAAAATGCAAACAAAGTCTTACTGATCGCATCAATCTTAAGCGACAGCGCGCCCCCGATAGTGTGGAGTGGCTATGAAGATCAGGGAAATTTGCGGGGGTAAGAGGGCGTAAATAAAGAGGTGTAATATTTGAAAGAATCCGCATGAAATCCGAGCCAAGTTTTTGTCATTAACCTAATCGTTCAATGAATGAAGGTGGTGGAGCGAGAGGTGGTGAGGCCGTCTCGGCGCACCAAACGCAAGCAGACAATGGAGATGCGGGTTGAGCCGTGCGAGATTTTAGGGATTATTTTTTTAGACAATTTAGGGACACATTTGTTTATAATGAATTACCGACGGGGTGGACATATATGGCAATGAAGTACATGACCTAACTAACATATTTGTTTAAATAATATATCGATGGTTTCGACCCGGTGTAGAAATAAATAAATTCCATCATAATTGCTACGGTGACAAAGTTTATAATCAGTAAAGTAAATCTACGTGGTTAAGATTGACAAGTTATTTACGAAAATCACTTGTGTATGTTAGAGGGATTGCCTCGTAACGCCCTCCTCAAAGTTATCCTTGTTAAGATCCTGTGTAGAGGGTAGAACGGTTTTCCGATACCCATGTACTAGAAAACATTGAACAATATGTTTAACCTAACGTAATCTAACCTAGTTTATTAGTAGACTATTTATGAATGTAAACTATAAAAATATATTGTAACATTACCAAATTAATGAGATATAAGAACAGTTCCTCCCGCTACACAGGAGTATTCCTTACACTAGTCGGTGTTTAGTTACAGATGTTAGAAGTCATGATTTCTCGCCTACTTACAGCGAATAAACTATAGCTGTGTTGTGTACTAGGTCTCCACGATCACCTTTTACATTATAATTTAGTTAACACTTATAGTCACTGCAGCTGTTCATATTATACACTATTATAAGCGTGTGGTCCCGACGATCCCGCGGTAAGAAGCATGACGGGGGTGTGGGTGTTTCGGCCTTTGTGGCAGGCATAAGCATCTAGATTTTTAATGGTTTCCTCCACTGTTTCACGAACCAGTAATTTGTAGATGAAGTTTCGGACGGGCTTTCTGCTATCGGTGATATTATTTTTGGTCATAAGCGGCAGGAATTTAGTAATATTGTGAATACCGTTTCCTGATATTTTGGTTACTTTTTTTTGCCTTAATATTCGTTCGAGTATCTTTTTAGATGGTTCGAATCTATAAACTTTTTGTTTATAAATCATATAAATGTGTAGCTCCGTTCTGAGTAATCCTTTTTAGATG